>OU744276.1:59147500-59747500 GCA_916610125.1 Cheilosia vulpina | reverse complement strand
AATTTCTTTCTAAATATCAACACAACAAATATTTCAATCTAACGTTTTGCTAGTGTGTGTTCTTTAAAAATTCTTTAAAAATATCCCGGATACTTCTGTGGTGTTTAGAATTGATATGGAAATAAACTTTTTGTTTGAATGAAACATTTTTTTCTTTTTTCCCGTTGGGAGGAGAAGAAATGCTTTATGCACCATAGGGAGGTCTTTTCAACGTTAACCATCCCCGTCTGTCCGACTCCCTCTTTTGCAAGGGTATACGTGGACTGAAACTTCTCCCGACCGTTCGGCTTCCACTCCCGCTTTTGTCTTTTTGTCGTAGACATACTTCCTTGCTGCTACTAGGAGGTCTATTGCGGTCACTTCTGCGACAACGACAGCCGGTTCCGAAACTGTTCGATAGGAGCTTGGCACGCGTAAAGCTTCACTTTTCTGGATAGCTGCCATCTGCTTTCTGAACTTTTGCTGTCGGAGCGCATCTGCCCAAATCTCACATCTGTAAAGGAGGATGGCATGTGTTATCGACATCAGGAGCCTTCGCTTGGTGGCCGTTGTGCCGCATACGTTTACCATCAGCCTACTCAGTGACGCGGTCACTTTCGACGCTCGTTTCGCCGCGTTCTCATATCTGATGCCAAAAAGTCACAGCTTTGATTCTTATTATGTACCTTTTTACCTACTGTCTGATTTGGAAGTTGATAAGAGAAGGGCTATGTTGTTTTTATACCCTCCACATGTAATGACAAAGTGAATGAAGGTATATTGTAACGCCAATAGGGAGTCACCGGAGACCTCATAAACTTTATATATTATGAATCAGCATCACATTCTGAATCGATTTAGCCATATCCGTCTGTCTGTCTGGTGAAAGCACGATATCGCCCATCGTTGGTATTGAAACTGGGCTATGTCGGTCAAGTAGTTCTGGTACCTCGCATACAAAATCAATATTAGGCCCATGTGTCTCTCTGTCTGTTGAAAACACGATACCTAGCGTCCAAAGGAATCAACCTAGGCGAATTAAGTTTGGTGAAAGGACTTATTTTTTTCGTCGTTAGGTTGGTATTAAAAATTGGCTATGTTGGTCAAGTAGTTCTGGTACCTCCCATACAAAACCAATATTAGAAAACACATATGTTTAACAATCTGTCCTCCATGTATAAGCACTTTATGTACGGAAGCTGGCATTGGGTACCAAGGATACTTTTGAACAATTTCTCGTGCAGTATCTTGCGCATATTTGTTGAAAAGTTCTGCATTAATTGCAAAACAACTTGCCAAAGTTTTTAAAATTACAGCAAATCTTTCGAGCATTGATTTTTTAACACCAGTTATTTGGGAAGATACGGAAGGGTGTGCCAAAAAATCTACGGGCATTATTTCCATCGTTTGAATTCCCACCACCTTGTTTTGGCTTATCAATTATTAATCCAATGTTTTTAAATTCTTCCTGTATTCTTTTTTTTTTTGCGTTCAGAAGAGGTTTCTCATTGTTTCCTGTCCGCCATTTTTTGAAATCTAATATATATGCTAGATGAATGAAAAATTCAAAGAAACTTATCCACGCGTGCAGTGGAGAAATGCCAAAACCTAGACAATCGGTTCTTTGTAAGGAACTTTGAATATCATTCATATCAGTTGGCTTTGCTCCGCAAATATAGCACACCTGTTGTGCAGCAGTATGTGTCAAGGCATTGCATACCTTTCCGTCAACCGTTGTTAGTTTAAGGACATGTTCAATACTTATAATATGGTCAGATATATTAATTATAGTTTCAGATAAATAATTAATCTGGTTTTGCATGTAGCTCTGCGCAACTCTGCCGTTTCCTTTTTGAATTGAAAACGTATTGGTCGACAGTATCGAGTCGATCCTGGGCGAGGATTTTGCCATACAATTTTTTTTACAGAGTCAAAGCTTTCTTGCGAAAATAATTGAATTGGAACATTTGAAGTTATAAACATATCGGCATCACTGAATTCGCCAAAAATTCTTTGTTTACATTCTGATTGTCCACTGCTCCCAAAGCCCGATTTACCAATTAAGATAAGTTTACCTAAATCAAAAGTTTAGTTTATTTAGTCACACTGAAATTAAAGTTTTTTATTATATTACTCTGACATGATATTCTACTCCCCTGCTATTATTAAATAGAGACTAGAGACACTCTTATACTTGGCAACTGAGGTCATTGGCTGTAACAAACAGGAGACACTATTACAATTCACACAGACATAAGAGAAAGAAAGGATAATTATAACAATAAAACACACAACATGGTTGTTAAAATTTTTTAGTTTATGGTATTACCTACATCAGTCTCCAAATTTTCAAAAACGTCTCTTTGGGATTCTACAATCCATTGGGCAGTATGATTTAGAAGTCCTTGAAGGGAAACTTCGGCCGATGAATCGGAAATTCTTATTTTGTCAAGCTCAGGGTAACAATCTTGCTTTAAGAACCTTAGGATAGCTAGAAAAGATCTCAACTTCGGTCTTTTCGTTTACGAGGTTTCTGTTGACTTGCTACTGATGTTTTGTCAACTTTGCCTCTACCAAAATCTTTTAAGCAGCATTTGAATAAAGTAGTTTGGCTTGAAGATTGTCTGTTGTGTGTTGGGCTCTGTTCAGACCCGAAGTCTTCGATACAATCAAGCCAAGCACTATACGTAGATAAAAACACGTTTTCTTTTCGCGAACATGAATTCCATTTTCTAAGAAAGGTTTTGCATAGAGAAATTATTCGTTTCTGTGCGCCTAAACTTTCAATATTGTAAAATTCCTTAAAAATTGTCCATGTTTCATTAATTTTGGCAGCACTGCGACCTTCATATACTTGAATCTAAAAAAAAAGAGGAAAATATTGTTTCAAAATTTTAAGATTTTCACAAATTTGCGCAAAACTAAACATATATATTCTTAAAGAGGAAAGATCAATCTAAATTATTATATGCAAATTATCGTGGGAAAATGTGAGAGTCACAACTTTCGGTTTTTCAAAAATGCAAAAAAAAAACACAAATTATGCATCACTTTTAATAACTTACTTACTTACTTAGGTGGCGCTACAGTCCGGGGTGGACCTGGGCCTCAACCAATACGCCTCTCCAGTTAGCGCGATCTTTGGCTAACTGCCTCCAGTTGCGCACTCCAAGTTGGTTGAGGTCCCCTTCCACTTGCGCGCGCCACCTAAGGCGAGGTCTTCCTCTACTGCGTTGTCCCACCGGGTTTGAGTCGAAGACTCTTCGGGCCGGAGCGTTGGTGTCCATTCGCTCTACATGTCCTAGCCATCTTAGTCGACTGATGCGTACTTTTCTGACCAGGTCGATGTCGCTGTACAGCTCGTAGAGTTCGCTGTTAAATCTCCTCCTCCAAAGCCCGTCAACGCAAACGGGACCGAAAATCAATCGAAGAATTTTGCGTTCAAAACGACCAAGGAGATCTTCATCCGCCTTTGATAGCGTCCATGTTTCTGCGCCATAGAGTAGGACTGGGATGATGAGGGTCTTATATAGAGTCTCCTTAGTGGTTCTTGACAAGGCCTTACTTCTCAATTGCCTTCTTAGGCCAAAGAAACAGCGGTTGGCAAGTGTAATTCTTCGATTGATTTCTGATGTGATGTCGTTGTCAGAATTTATTTACTTTTAATAACGATTTAAATAAAAAATGTAATGTTTTTAATAAAGAAAATTATCCAAAAGTTATCTTAACACATTGTTCTATTATGTTCATCACCTTTTTTTAGAATAAACTTTTATGAAAAATAGGCCGAAAATGGTTAACCCGCAATGTCTAATGTTCAGATTTCCGTATTTTAAAACATGTGAAAAACACTCAACTTCGCGACGCGTCTAACTGTCAACAACTTATTTTAGAAGAGAATCTATAATACCACTTTGTTGCCTAACTGTCACAGACAATAACTGCATTAACAAAAGTGAGTTTGTATGACCTTTTGGCCTATAGGAGAAACCACTGCGCGGGCTGTACCATTTTCTGTTTTTGAACCATCCGTATAGACGGATATACCTTTAATGATGGTACTGGATGAGTTCCAGTCCTGTCTTTTGGGTATAGTATTTCTGAAATTTTTCTCGAAGTCATATCTGGGTTTCTCGTAATCAGTGAGTGACATGAGTCCCTTCCGATCAAAGATTTCATGTATGCTTGAGTGTCCGCAGTAATCAGGCTTTCAAGTTTTGTTCTCTCTTGATCTGGGAGCGGCTTTGGCTGCCACGTTCTTAGTTAATAGCTCAATGGGTTGCAGGTTCAATAGCGTTTCCAGACCTAGTTGTGGTGTGGATTTAATTGCGCATGTTATACCCAAACAAGCAATTCTCTGCACCTTGTTCAGGTGTTTAAGATAGGATTTGGTTTTAACCGCCTCCCACCAAACAACTAAACCGTAAGTAAGAATGGGTCTCACAATCGCGGTGTACAGCCAGTGCACAATGTTCGGTTGTAAGCCACAGTTTTTCCCAAAGGTTTTTCTGAATGCATAAAAGGCATTAAGTCCGTTCTTCATTCTTTCTTCAGTATTCCGTTTCCAGTTTAGTTTGGAGGTGAATACCACACCCAGGTACTTTGCCTTGGTCGAAAGATTAAGTCGGACACCTTTAAGCTTCGGTGGGTCCCATTTTGGTACTTTATATTTCCTGGTGAACAGAATGAGTTCGGTATTTTCCGGATTAACCGCTGTGTTCGGTCCATTTGGATAGTTCTGATAACGCAGATTCCATAATATCTCTAATAGTGGAAAGGTATTTTCCTGTTATTAGTACAACTATTTCATCCACATAAGCGACTATCTTAATACCTCTGTTGACAAGGGATGTAAGTATTTTGTTAATCGAGATGTTCCACAGTAGCGGATATAGGTCTCCCCCTTGTGGTGTTCCACGATTAGCGCTTTTCTTAATCGCACAGTCCCCTAGGCTGCTGTTAATAACTCTGCTGTTAAGCATAGTCTTAACCCAGTTTGTCAGAAACTGTGATGAACCTGACTCCTCAAGTGAGGATATAATGGTTCTTGTGTTCAGGTTGTTGAATGCACCTTCTATGTCCAGAAAGGCCGCCAACGTAAATTCGTTGTTTCCAAAGGATTTCTCGATTGTTTTCGTTACTTCATGTAGCGCTGTTTTCACGGATCTGCCTTTGACATATTCGTTGTGCACTACACAGAGCACCGGTTGTTTCGAGAGTGTTCCTAAGGCGCAGGTCCAATAACCTTTCCAGTGTTTTCAAATGAAAAGATGAAAGGCTAATTGGCCTGCAATCCTTGGGTGTGGAGTGACTGGGTTTCCCTGCTTTGGGAATAAAGATTACCCTCACCTCTTTCCAGCAATCAGGAACAAGTCCAATTGTCAGACAACCACGAAAGATTGCCTGCAGCCATGGGACTGTCCTTTTACTGCTCTTTTGTAGCATGGCAGGTGTAATACCGTCCGGTCCCGTCGACTTGTACGGTTGGAAGGATTGAAGAGCCTATGTTATTCTATTTGTGCTAGTGCAGTCACTGATGATAGCCAGTTCTTCATCCGGAAGTGAGGAAAGGCTGCCATCAGAACTGTGTAGCAAGCTTACTGGGATTGTGCATCCCGGAAAGTGTGTTCTGAGGAGCGGATCAAGAGTCTCCTGATTACTAGCTTCCCAACTATTGTCTTCCTTACACAGGTACCCTATAGGAGAGGGATTTTTGGCAAGAACTTTCCGGAGCCTTGCCGCTTCTGTCGTGGATTCAATGTCGGAGCAGTAGTTTGCCCAGAAAGCTGTTATTTACTCCAGTCTTCATCGGTTTTTATCAGTTTGGCTCTATTAAAAAGTTTTCTGGTTCGTGGTTCCCTAGTCCACCAAGCCGCGTGTGTTCTTTTGGGAGGACGACTTATAGGACAGAATTTTTTAAAGGAGTCAGATGGTGAGAAAATTGACTGTTTCGTTGACGAGTGTCGCCTTCGACAATGTACCTATGGGGTTAGGTTAAAAAGTTTTCTGGTTCGTGGTTCCCTAGTCCACCAAGCCGCGTGTGTTCTTTTGGGAGGACGACTTATAGGACAGGATTTTTTAAAGGAGTCAGATGGTGAGAAAATTGACTGTTTCGTTGACGAGTGTCGCCTTCGACAATGTACCTATGGGGTTAGGTGGAAGTCGACGTTCGACCATTTCAGAAAATTAACTCCAGTCAGTCTTGACAGGATTCCTAAAGGGGAGTTCTTTGGGTAATTCAAAGTCAATTGTGAATGTTATCCTGAAGTGATCAGAGAAGGAGCATTTCGAGGAAACCTTCCAGTCATTGACAATAAATCTGTCTACTGGGAGCGCTAAAGTTAGATCAATTACCTCTTCCCTAATTTTGTTGTTACAAATATGTACGTTGGAAAGTAATATAAAATCAAGTATAGACTCACCTCTTTTATTTATATCTTTGCTGCCCACTGTGTGTGATGAGCATTGGCGTCCATACATACCACTAAGTTGGCTCTGGTCGTGCTGGCGTGCTGTACCAGGTCCCTTAGTAGTGGTGATGGGGGGTCTTCTTCCTTGTAGGGCAGATATGCGGATGCGAGAATGAGTTGGGGCTCGTTCTTGCGGTCGCATATCGCCACTGTCAGATTACTGTTGCTGAAACGATAAGAGGAAAAAAAGTTAATTGATTTCTTTATCAGAATACAACTCCTAATTTTACCTTCACAGCTAGAGTGCAGGAGTGTGTAGCTTTTTTTACCTCAGTCCTTGGATTGTGGCTTTATATAGCCATGGTTCCTGGATTAGGGCCACGTCCTCACTCTCATCAGTCATGAAGAACAGCAGGGCTCTAATCGCGTAATTATTGAAACGATTATCGTCGAAAACATTGAACAAAACGATATCGTTTTTAGTTTGCTTCATATAACATCATCGTCGGATCGTTCAATCGAATCGTTCATCGTTTTTATTTTCAACAGTTTGAACAAACTCTGACACCGAACAAATTTAACAATGTATTGGATTTTTTTTTTCTTCTTGAATTTGTTTATTTTTCTTCGCTGTCATTTGGCAAAAACAGATAGCTTTGGTAGTAGAGTTTTTTTGGTAAGGGGCTAGTTGTAAAAAACAAAATTAATGCAATCATTTTTTTTTCTGATTGCATTAAAAATCTACTTATGGAATCATAAAACAAATAAATGAAATTCATTCGATATTCCAAAAAAAGTGCAATTACCATTTATTTATTTTTTGCAAAGAATGAATTCTTTTACACTTTGGATAGGATCGACTCGTCTTCAAAGAACATAAGTGTGTCTTCCTTTAATTATTTTTTTTTATGCTTCTCTCAGACCTTATTAAAACTGAAAAAATGCACTTACGCGATTAGAGCCCAGGTCGTCGGTGGCAGCTTGAGAGTGGTGCAAATTAATCTGGACCACCCTGAGCTTTCCGGCGCTAGTCATCGTTACTAGGGAAGGAAAACTTGATGTTCCCGAACCCAAATTTGACGACCCCTGCTGAAGATCTAAGTTGTTTGGTGGATTTTGAATCCACCATAGGCCGTTCCTCCCTTTTCTCGATTCCTTGAGCTTCTTCTCTCTGGCATTTTGGTGAGACCGAATCTTCAACAGTCGCGGGTACGAGATGTGTCTAGTTGGCAAGACGATTCTCGTACTGTTTGACTTGCTTGGTGTGCTTCCTCACCAACGCTCTATCTCTTTCAGAGAGTTTAGCCAAGTCACGGTCCTTCATCTTCCTCAGGAATTTCAGGGAGCATTTATAGCCCTCCTTTTTCTTTTGCTGAGATGCCTTAGGAGCTCTTTTTCTTTTACGAGGAACGAGGGTGTTCTCCAAAAGTCTGTCCCCCGTCTCAGAGTCAATGGACGGACTGTTACTGGCTGGAGTTGGGTAGTTCTTAGTTGATCGCTCATCAACAGCCCGTCTGCCATGGATGTTTGAAGTCCATATGTCAAAACTGGTAAAATTACTGAGTCCATTAAATATTTTTTCGTGTCTTTGTTTAGTTTTGCGTTGAGTTTTTCCTTCATATTCCAAAATTGTCGCCATGCGTTTGTTGTTCGTCTTGATTTTTAAATGATTTCATTTATCCCAAATAAATATAGTCTCAATATTTACACCATTTTCGTACCTTTTTGAAAAAGGAGTTCCACACACTAAGTTCATTTCGTTCAACCATTTGACTAATGTCTTTCCACGTTTATGCCTTAGTCCATAACCATATGGTCCAATAACTTGTTCATATCGTCCGGTTTTCTATCCTACTTTAAGATTGAAATCTCCAATAATATACATAATCTCCGTTTTTGTCTTGTTATATAGATGTTCCAATTATTCATAAAAGTTATTTATTTCCTTTTCTGTCACTTTTGTGGTTGGTGCATATGCTTGTATGATAGTAATTTTTGAATTTTGTATCTTTAGAGT
Source organism: Cheilosia vulpina (assembly GCA_916610125.1). NCBI lineage: Eukaryota > Metazoa > Arthropoda > Insecta > Diptera > Syrphidae > Cheilosia > Cheilosia vulpina. The sequence goes on along the minus strand of OU744276.1, from coordinate 59,739,094 downwards.
TATACTGCATAGTCTTTCGTTTGTCAGTTGCACGTACAGTATTTGTCGTTTTAGTTCCTTTTTCAGTAGAAATCCTACACCATACAATCCCTTTGTTTCTCCTATATAACAAAAAGTGGAGTTATCTTGTTCTATAATTTGTTTTCCATAAATTCTTGTTTTTGTTGATCCTATAATGTCCCAGTTTAATTTCGATATTGCATTCTTTTGATCTTCTATTCGTTCGTTCGTAGATAATGATCTAACATTAAAGGTACAGATATGTAATATGTTTTTTAAGCTATTCTTTTGTTTTTCTTATGTCTTTGTATTGTTTTTACGTGTACGTGTACGTGTTGGGGGGTTATAGCCTTTGTCCTTCACAGTGGCTAGCCGGCTTGAGGACACGATTTTCGTGGTATTGTACATTTGTTCTAATTTTGTTTTGTCTAGACTTTGTCGCGTTTGTTGCTTTTGTTATTGTTAGTTTTCTCTTTATTGCTGGTTTAAAAAAGTTATAGATGCTGTTTTTTGGTCTGTTATTTTCATGGTTAGTTATTAATTTTTCAGTTTGCCTCTTTTTTTTGTTTCTTAGAGCCACTTGAGCAAGGACTCTCATTATCATTTTTGTTTTCGTCATTTATGCACTGCAATCGTCTTCTTTTAGGGTTACTTTTAAATGTTTCGGGGTTCTTTATTTCTTTTTGTTGTTTTTTAAGGGATTTCGATATATCGTTCTTTTCTCTGAGTGCTGCGTTGGTCTTCTTTAGTAGCCTGATCGTCTTTTATGTATATTATTACTTTTTTTATATGCTCTTAGTTTTGTTTTGTTTTTCAATATAATATCTTTTTTGATTTGTGTTATCAATCCTACTAGGAGTGGTCTGGTTTTATCTCTTTTTTTCCGATACGTCTAGTAAAGTCAAGTTCTTTTTTGGTTTCGACTCCTAGTACTTCATTAAAGAGATGAAGTACACATTCTTGAAGATCCTCGACATCGGATTCTATTTCGTTAATAGGCCTTTTTTATTACGCTCTGCATGGTATACAACAAAAGTTGGATCTTGTACTGTTGTTGTAAACCGTAAAAATCAAAGATCATGTGAGCATAATAAAAAAGGCCTAATATTATATATAACTAGGTTTTTTCTTGTTTTAAGTTGTTCAAAGCCGTTAATATGGTGTCTAGTTTTTAATCGAAGTTACTGTTTTCAGACATGTTGCAGTTTTTTATGTCCGCTACTGTATCCGAAACTCAGATTAAGTGCGATAGTGCCGGTATTTGAGCTTTATTTTCTAATCGTAATTTAACGTTTTCTAAACTTCTATTCTTCATAACCTGTCTTCCTTTGCGGACCGGACATACAATTTTATTATTGCGGTGCTAAATGTCCCGGCAAAGTTCACGATGCTCGTGTTTTGGTAAACAGTATAAAGTTGTCGTCCACATCAAAGATCTGTGCTTTAGGGCTATTACGCGTACTGCCTTAGTCAATGTTTCATTATACCTAAGTGTAACTTAGGCAAATTGTCAACAGGGCGCATAAACGCACACGATGTTTAATTAAATATTGCATAGCTATACTATAAAAAAGTTCCCTTACATTAACCATTTTAGAGTTTAGGCTATTTACAGTACGCACGGGAACTCATAGTAATCACACAGCTGATATTTATTTGTCGGGAAATCTATTCTGATAATTTCTACACTATGTCATACAAAAGGAAATATTAGTGCACGACTATATTTTTATGAAACATAATTTTATTAGTCTATACTTTATTAGATCTAATAACTTTCAAATTATTAGTATTAGACTAAGAGTTTTATGAAATATGACCAGGTCTTCCAATTTTCGTTGGACTGATGTTGCTGCTTATTACTGTGAGTCCATAGCATTTCACCCACACAAACTATCTTTGTGCACATTGACTTTTGATGGATGAATTAACTTATTAACTTTTGTCTGGGATCCATAAAACAACAGTTTTCTAAGGACTCCGCGATCCATTTTGGTCTTGTCCGTAATTGTTTATAATACTTCCTCCTAATTCTCTGACCTCAAGTGTTATCTTCTGTTCCAGATTCCGGACTGTTGCTCTATTCCCTAGGATTACTTGAAATGATTTTCCGAAGGCCTCTTTGTCTTTCGTCTAAGGTCCGAGTTTCAGGAATTGTAACAGCCACCTGCAAAACAAAGTATAATAAAACAAGAAAATTTAAACAAATAACAAGTAAACAAATAAACAAAAATTGGCAAATTTCATTTCCAGTCCCACTGTTACTGTGCTGCCAGCCATATTATTAAAAAAAAATATATATATTGGTGTTACCGGTTGTCTAAAAGCCGATACGGTGGTGGCCGGCGGAAATTAATCGAAGGCGGTTTTAAATCTACAAAGACAACAAAACACACAGACGTATAAAAAACAAGAAAATTAGCATTTGATTGAAAAAATAAGCGTTACCCAGTATAAGACCGCTTGTTCCAGAAAATTTGCACGGAGAACCGTATAGTGTCCGGTAAATCACCAAATGGTACGCCACTACTCCAAATGTGCAAACTACAAGGGTATAACTTGGGCGAATCACTCTGACGCTATGTGAGACACTCGTAATACAGTTGCCGTCCCGTAATAGTATCTACTCTACAAGGGAGAAAGGAGAAATCAATTTTCACTATACGTAGTTTTTGTGAGTTTTTACTTAATACGTTATGAAAATTCCAAGGATATTTTATTTTGTGTTAAGGACTTTTGTCTTTTTGTATTTTTTTAATTATTTGTTACTTTAGTTTTAGTTGTTATTTATTTATTGTTTAAGTTTTCTTTTGGCGTGATACCCAGATATTATCAAGATATCGAGTTTTAATTGTGATAAGCTTGAGTTTCAGCACACCTGTCATATTTTTTTAATTCGGTTCGCGATATCATTAGAAGCTTAGGGACTGTGTGATTAGCTGTATTTTGTTGGCAAAAAAACTATCTAACTTAATTTTAAATGTGGGACGATAAAGCCGAATTTAGTTGATTATTTTTATTTGTTGTATTAGGTTAATTGTTTTTAGTTGTTTTTTTTTTTTTTCAAAATTTTGGATTTCATAATTGTCATGTAATGAATCTGCTGTGTCGAAAATCCTGAAAAACAAAATAGGTTAATCTCGCCTGTATGAGGAAAACCCAGTCGTTTAAACTTACGTATGTGGTGCTTGTCCTAATGGCGAATAATCCTTGGCAATGGTGACATGAATCAAAGTGAGATGCTTAGATCGGGGAAGTTTCCAATATGGCAACGGAGCTTCAAGGTCGGGAGGGCAATGGCTTTGCTGCAAAACTATCAGCAGCGCCTCTCAGAGTGGTGGGTGTCCGTCCGCTTCCGGTACTAATGCCAAAGCTAATAACATGTCAATAAACAAATGCGTATCTGTTTGTTTATTGGCATGTTATATGTATTGTAATAGGTTTCATGGAATAGTGAGGACAAAGACTCCCCCGTCCGGCGAGCTAAGTCGTGCATATATAAGCATGCCACGCTCCTCACTATCTACGCTCTACCCTTCTTTTTCTCTCATCTTATCCGAAGGTCCCGTTCACATCCTTACTTCCTTTCATAATTCTGAACTCCTAACTGAATCTATTAATCCCTTTATTTAGCATATTACACAGTACCCCACAGGTTTTCGTATGGAGTACCGTTCTAACGACAGTTTCGGTGTCACTTTTACCACTGTAGGTGCTGGAGCGGTTCGAGCTGGTTCTTCTCCTCCTCTGGTGTAGCTTTTGTCACAGTCCTCGGTTGTGAGCGTTTCAATATGCGTCCCACTGCATTTTAACTAAAGACTCTTCGAGTATTGCTATGCCATTTTTTATTTCCAGGCTTACATATTTTTTTCTTTGCGATTGATACCTTCATTGTTTGATTACATTCAAACATTTCTGTATCTCTGAAAGGGGTCGTTTGGATTTCCTTTTTCGTCCTGATAGATACCCCGGGCTACTAGGTATTTTCGCTGCGGGTGACGGAGTCTGCTTCAGCCATCCTAAGAGATCTCGTCTGGTTTCACTTGAAGCATTTAGTTCCGCGCCAAGTGTTTCACTTCTGGAGTTTCCACATCTTTTTGATTTATGGTAGCTTGATATAAAAGCTGCTAAATGAGCTTTTTTACCGCCCCTACCGGTGTCCCGTAGTGGACCTTCATTGGCTCTGCTAATATTTGATTGCTCCCATCCTTCCTCTATTCTGCTGACTTGTTGATTTTTAGTAGCGGTGATCGGATCTTCTATCGCCTCCTAATTATTCATTGAGCTTTCCTCTTTTTTGATTTTTGTTTTCTTTATTTTGTTTTGTGCCATGTTTTAAAGTTTCTCGATTACGTAGTAAGAGAAAGATATTGCATTCGTACAAAATTTCGAACTCGAGATGTTAATCAATTCTGACATAACGATGATAGAGAAACTCAAAAAAAGTGTGTGGCAAAATTCTGTCCGTCTGCCCGTATGCTCCTGAGGCCTCAGCCTAAACGGTTGCCCGGATTTGGTTCAAACTTCGGATTTGGAGTTTGTGGGCCTACAGTTCGGCCCGTTTTTTTCATGTTAACCTCAATATATATGGTAGGTACTTCCCATATTTTAAATTTGGGTTTCTTTAGTTTACCTGAAAAGGGTAAGAACGATTTTGACCAAAATGCACTCTTAGAGTAAAATTTATGTTTTCAAAGTTATTGCGTCCTTAATTTTACAGCCCGATTCAACGATCCCTTACAACGTGAGGTGAAATTAATTTTATGAGGCTTTCGTATTCTGGCAGCAAACTCACAACTTTGGAGGCTCACAAAAACAATTGAAGTTGTGTTCTCCTATGGAAAAGGCCACAACACTCAAAATCAGTCATAATTCATAAAGGCTGACAAAAAGTGATAATTATTGCATGCGATGACACTATCTCGAGAACCCCATTTACAATTTGGATAAAACCTCAAAAACCAAGTAATGCTTAATGTTTGACCAAAGTGCATACATGGAGTAGAATTCATGTCTTGAAAATTATTGCGTCCTTTATTTTCAATTCGCAGGTGTTGATATCTCGAAAATCACATTTTCTATTTTGAGGAAACTTTGAAAACCAAGTATTTTCTTTTGAACGCCAACCTTGTTATCTTATATGATGGATCGCCTACCCACCTGTCGACGCATAATACATTTACTCATATCGACATAACATGTTGCTCTCCTCAATTAGTACCTAAATTAACTTGGAAGACTTTGGAGGATCTTCATAATAGTGACCATTTCCCAGTACTTACGACAATAAATATCGGACGTATTACCAAACCGAAGACACCCATCCCTAAATTTAAAACAGGCCTTGCCAATTGGAGATTATTTAATAATAAATCTACTGAGTACCTGTTCGATAAAGCTGCATCCACATGCAATAACAAAGAAGCTGCGCTATTACAAAAAGCTATCAGAACTGCAGCAAATATCTCCATCCCCCAGACCGCACCAATAAAGCGGAAACAGGCAGTTCCTTGGTGGAACCCCGAACTTTCATCGCTAAGGAAAGAAAAAATGACTGCTCTGAAGAAATTCCAATATAATGCCTCCACTCAAAACTTAATATGTTACAAAAAATCAAACGCGAAGTTTCGCAGATTGCTTAAAGACTCCAAGGCAAAAAGTTTCTATGAACTTACCTCAACCATAAACCCCAACTCCCCTCCCGCTAAAATATGGCACAACATTCGCCGCCTGACTGGGGATCCTACCACACTCACCATAAAAAGCATGAAATCCACTAATGGTATTATTACAAATCCACCAGAAATATCCGATTTCACAGCACAGTCCTGGTCTACTATTTCGGAAAATACTAACTTTTCAAACAAATTCATTTATGAAAAAGCCAAAATACTAAATAGCACACCCCCGAATGCAACTAACCCTACCGCTCGACGCATCGAACAACCAATCTCTTTATCTGAATTTGAAGCTTCACTAAATTCAGTGAAGGGCAAGACACCAAGTAGGGATAGAATATCCTACCCTATGCTGAAAAATCTTTCCCAAGAAACTAAGCAACGTATCATTAACCTGTACAACAATATTCTTAATAGCGCGATTATTCCTCAAACCTGGAAAACAGCTACAGTTATCCCTATCCCTAAACCAAACAAAGACAAAACTTCAATAGAAGGATACCGCCCAATATCTCTCATACCATGTCTGTCAAAAATCTTAGAAAAGATCATTGCGAAGCGCCTACTATGGTACGCGGAAACAAACAAGCTTATCAGCCCTAATCAGGTAGCATTTAAAACCAACAAAGGATGCGTCGATGCCCTACTCCATATTGACTTTTTCACTTCGAGAGCACTTTCAGCTAAAAACACGTCTCAATCCTTACACTTGACTTCGAAAAAGCTTTCCATAGGATATGGCTCCATGTAGTCCTTCAAAAACTAATAAAATGGGGCGTAGGAAAAAAGATATATAGCTACGTTAAAGCTTTCCTTACTAACAGAAAATTTGCATAAAAACTAATAACACGTACTCTAGAAACTATCCATTGTATAACGGAATCCCACAGGGATCACCTCTTTCGGTGGTCTTATTTATTATTGCTTTCGATTACATAAATACAATTTTATTTTATCGAAGCACAAACTACTTGACCACTGCATTTATGCTGACGATATCTATATTTTATGTAAAACAAAAGATGTAAACAGAAGCAAGCTCGCGTTTGAACTCGCCATCGAAGACATATTAAATTGGTCAAAAAAATCAGGTGCCAAACTGTCAGTCCAAAAATGCCAACTACTTCACATTTGTCGAAAACAGAATTGCCCACCACTTAACATTAATGTTAATAATGTATCAATCAAAAATGTCAACAATTTAAAAATTTTAGGATTAGTCTTTAATAATAAGTACTCTTGGAAACAACACTGTCTAGACACTTAAGAAATCCCTAGCTGCAAGAACTAACATTGTAAGTTATCTAGCGTGTAAGAAAAGCAACGTCCACGTCAACACACTCACAACGATCACCAAAATGTAAGTTTTAAGTAAAATCGACTATGGATTATATATATGTGGGCATTGTCCAGTATCTATATTAAAAATAATAAAACCCATATACCACCAAGCAGCGAGAAGAAGCATAAACGCTTTTCCTACCACCCAAGCATCGAGGAACGAATAGATTCCGCCACTATAAAAATAGCAGTGAAACTTGTATTCTCAAAAAACTCGATAATTGATCCCGACGTACAAAGCAATATATCAATAAAATTGTAAGAGGATTCCATCAGCCATCGCTATTGCCCTCGATAAAGCAACTGTGCTAGAATTACCAGCCAAGCAAAAAAATACCGCTCATCCACGCTACCCCCCATGACTAATCAACCCTAAGTCCATTGTACTTACTCTAGCCAATTATAAAAAGACAAATACCAGCAATGCGACTTTTCGCCAGCATTGTATCAACATTAAAATCAGATGGATGGAATTTAATCTTCATTGATGGCTCGAAAACTACAAACAACACATCATTTGCCGTTACTCTCGAAAATGGATCTACTGTCTGCATAGGCAATCTACCTGAGTTCGCCTCAATATTTACAGCAGAAGCCTTCGCCATCCTTCGAGCAACTAAGACAGCAATGAATCTCCGAGGTAAACACATCATATGTTCCGATAGCATATCCGTCCTTAACGCCATAAAAAATCCAAACAACAACACAGAACTTATATCAAAAATCAGATATCAACTTATAAAATCACCAAGGAATGTCAAGCTGATGTGGACTCCTGGGCATGTCGGGATCCAAGGTAACGAAAACGCTGATGCTGCTGCTATCTCGGCCAAAAATGCTCCGGTATATAGTTTCTTAGTGTAGACGTTGAAACTACAAGAAAGTAAACCCGGAGAAACTCAATCCCGTCTACCCCACAACCATTTCTAAACAAAAAATAATGAACTTACGTACGTCGTAGTCGTACGACCTGGTCACACCTCAGCCTCTCACCAATACCTTTTTACCAACTTGCGAAACCTGCAAAACCACCCTGGACATAACACATATTCTAGAAAATTGTTCCGTTTTTAAACGTATCATCAATAATCTTTTTAAAAATAAATCTATATATGAAATACTTAGTAACCCCAGTCCTACAAATATTGAAAAAATTTCTAACTTTCTTACAAAAACTAATATTATCATTTAATCAAACAAATTATAGAATAGAGCCAAAAGTCACTACAGCTAGCTCGTTAAAATAAGTACTAACAAGTAATTTTAATTACATGTTAATAATTTATAATAAAAATAGTTCTTCTATAATTAGAATAAGAGGATTTTTTGCCAAAACTATGGAGTACATATTATTATTTAGGTTATCAATGTTAATTCGATTTCTCCTGGATATTAGGTTAAAGTCTGATAATCGGCCGTATTATGTTTATTTATTACATTAATGTTGTTTATTCTGTCTGTTAGTTCATCTAATTTATTCTGAATCTGAGTATTTATGTCGACCTGCCTGTTGTTAGACCTTGCCAATTCGTTTTCTTGTGATTTTAGTATCTCCATATCTTGGTGGTCGGGTGTACCTGCTATGAATTTGATTGGGGAACCTATAAAGTCTATTGAACTTCTAGCTATTATTGGGAATTTCAATAATTCCAGCAAGCGTTCTATTTCGTTTATATCCTGTTGTAATATTTCTTTAGATCTCTCGTCTTCAAGTTGTTTAAAAATATCTATATTGTCAGAGGTTAACGTAACATTAGCTCAACTATGTCAGTTGTATTTTCTTTCGTGCATCTGGCTATTTCCGCTAGAGTCGAAAGAAAACGTTCGACTTGGCCGTTGCTTTGACTATGATGCGGAGGAACCGTATAGGTTGAAACATTAAATTATTTTTTTTAGCAAGAAATGGATTACGTTAGATGTAAACGCACCTTCATTGTCCGTAACTATTATCCCAAGTTTTTTGAAATGTGAAATAATTTCTATAAGTGGATTTTTTATATCAACTGTGTTTCTGGAATGGACATGTTTTACTATTGCAAACTTAGAGAATTTATCGACACATGTAACAAAGTATTTCTTGCCAGTATTGTAAATGTCTAGATGGAGGATTTCTCCAACACAAAGAGGAATTGGTGTCGCGCCTATCGGGTGCTGGGTCGGCCTACGCTGGTATTTATTTTCGCTGCATCTTCTGCATGTCGCGGCAAATGTTTTGGATAGCTTTTTTATATTCGGAAAATAGTAATCACGAATTATTTGTTTATAATTCTCTGAAGGGCCCCTGTGCGCTCTGTTATGCTCGTTACGCTATTATTTCGCTTTGATCGTCTTTTTTAAAAACGTCCTGTACAAATTTGTTGGTGTGTTTTATCTTTATTTTCGGAAACATTACCCTTAATTCGTGTTGAATTTTAGCTAATATTTCAAGTGTACAATAAATTCCATTATTAACGTTAGGGTTAATTAAATCTTTTACTGTCTCTATTAATTTTGGAATAGAAGAGAATTTCACTAAATGTCTAATTTTTGTTTGGTAAAAGGTTATCATTCTTTTACTGTTTGTCAATGCAGCCTCAATAAAGATCTGTTTCCTGAAACCATTTATGGGATTATTTACTGACGGAATTACTTCCGTTAGGGATATCTCACTATGAACCGTTCCATCTGAGTCAGTTATGATGTTAATGTGCTGTCGCGATAATGCGTCAGCAACCTTGTTTCCTTTCCCGGGCTTATAATAGAACGTAGGAGAATATTCCTCTCCATCTTTTTAGTTTAGTATTAGGATTTTTTTCTGATATTGCAAAGGTTAGAGGTTGATGGTCAGTATAAATATTAATGTTTGGGACGCCATAAAGGTAATTTCTTAAATTTTGTAAAGCCCAGACTATAGCGAGCATTTCTCTCTCGTTTGTCGCATAATTTTCCTCTGTTTTACTCAAAGTGCGGGAAATCATGGTGATTGGTCTCCCTTGCTGAGAAACACAGCGCCAATCGCATGCGATGAAGCATCCGTTGTAAGCTCAAACGGTTTTCGAAAATCTGGGTATGTAAGCAGGACGACCTCTGATGCTAGTATGTTCTTGATTCTATTAAAAGAATCTATTGCTTCCGCATCGAGTTCGATTTTTATATTTTTTGACTGGTTTGCTTTAATATTCCCATTTCTCCCCTAAGGTATTTAGTTAGTGGTTTCGCTAGGGACGCACAGTCTTTAATAAACCGACGGTAATGTTGTCCCATTGATTTACTGTATCATTCGATAAAGATGTATGTTTATACGGAACAGTGGGGACGAGGGATATAGAAGCAGCTGCAACAGCATTTTGTTGTTGGTTCACTTGGTTTACTAAGCCATTTGTAGGTGAAATATGTTTATGCAAGACAGTGGAAACGATGGATTTGGCATTTTTAGCATAACTAATATCGTCACTATCTTCAATGAATACAACAGGTAGGTTTTCATTTTCCTTCTCAGCAGCACGGGAACAACCACTAATAGATTTAGTTGATTCAACTTTATTATTATTTGTGGATTGGAGCAGCGATTTAATGTCATTTCCAATGTCATTTATCTTGAGCATTAGTGGTTCAATAGATGACTTGGATTGAAGGCAGTCGGAGCAATTGTAGACACAATGTTTATTTTTGCGAATAATGCCAAAGGTTTCACTATTCAGGCCAGAGCATTCAACATGAAATTTACGTTGGCAAAGTGATTTGCACTGCACTTCGTCACTACGAATGACTGAGGAACATTTCGAGCAAATTGACTTCTTAGACATTGTAGTAAAGAACTAACCGCACTTAGCAAATAGGTCTGATCACAAGCACGGTTGAATACAAACTTTATACGAGCTCTTAAATCTATTGTCGTATAAAAATTTGCTTGGCCTAAATTTGACAATATCACTGAGATTTCCGGAATTGGATATCTATCCGCTATTGTACGTTCATTAAGCTTTCGATAATCGAAAACTAGTCTAAAGTGTTGGCTACCGTCCTCATCTGTTCCTTTCTTTGTTACCACCACTATAGGAGTATTGTATGGTGATCTTGAAGGTTGAATGATACCGTCGTCTAACAATCGTTTGACTTTTTCATTGACAAATGGCACTGTAGCCATATTATAAGGTCTTGGCCTAGAATTGATTGGTTCTGCATCAATAGTTCTTATGGATGCTTTAATATTTGTATTGAATGGTAACTTTTGGTCTGGTTGTGCGAAAACGCCTGCGTGCGCTTTTATAATTTTCTGGAATTCACTTTTGATATTGCTAGGGACAGATTCTATATCAATTTCTATATTTGTTTGTTCGCAGTGTAAAAATTCTAAGGGCTCGGTACCCCCTTCATATATAAGGATCGCGTTATCGGTATCTATTTTAGATTTAATTTTTGAGAGAAAGTCGTAGCCTACGATGGCATCAAATGTTTCTAACTGGGGTAATAAAAAATATTCTGTCAAAGTGCCCAAAAAAATAATATCACATTTATGTGTAATTTGATTTGCACCATTCAGAGTTTTCGCTATAAAAGGCTTGTTGTTTGGTTTAATATTCTTTAAGGGAGGCAAATTTCTAATGTAGGTCTTGGCACTTCCTCGAGAACCCCATTTACGATTTGGATAAAACCTTAAAAACCAATTAATGCTTAATGTTTGACCAAAGTGCATACATGGAGTAGAATTCATGTCTTGAAAGTTATTGCGTCCTTAATTTTCAATTCGCAGGTGTTGATATCTTGAAAATCACATTTTCTATTTTGAGGAAACTTTGAAAACCAAGTATTTTGTCTGATTAATTTTACGAAAACCGCACTAACGATTTTAATCAAAATACATACGCGTATTCAGGATAACAAATGAATTGTAAATAAGGTTATGTACTACATACACTTTCGGCCTGTCTGTGTGTACCTAACTGAGTATGCAAGTTAAAAAAAACAAACTCTGAATTTAACGTATATATCGGTGTAACGATATTTTTATATCATGAACCATACTTCCAACCATAGGCACGAAAACAGCATAAAACAAAGTGGGAAAAATTGTAAATTGTAAAAAAAAAAATTAAAAAAAAAAAAGAAAGGAACCACTTAATTTCTATAAGTTTCACAACAAAAAAAGCTCCGAGCATTCTTCGTTACACTTTTTACGTAAATAAGTGTGGGTTTTTCGATGAGTTTCGGTGCGTGCATGAGTGTATGTGTACATTTTCTTTTGTTCATACATAAGTGTGAGTGTAATTTCATTTTGCTAACATACATTTACGTAGAATTTGAACGACATTTTTTGCTAACCGAAGCTCATTTTTAAATTGTTAAAAGTCAGTTTGCGAAGAGGGTGAATTTTTTGTGATATTAAATGTTCCTATGGATTTTGTGGTATGGGAATGGTGCAATGCCCGTCGACAGGAATAGGAATACAGGATTGATAACACTAACATACGATTTCTGCCGTTTCACTAAATCAAAAGAAAAAATTAATTCATATCACATTAGTACAAAAATCATGATTGGTTAAGCGAGCGAGCAAAATTGGCCGAAAAAAAAAAGAAGTCAATGATTTTAATGAGGCTATTTTTAAAGAAATACCGAGTGCGTTATTCATATTGAAATCAGTGGACACCATTATGAATCAGGATGAGGCAGTGAATTATCCAACAGAATTCTTAAACGCACTTGATTTGCCAGGAATACCACCACACGTACTGCAACTAAAAATTGGAGAGCCGATTATTATGCTTCGCAACATCCACCAACCAAAACTGTGTAAGTAAATAAATATGACCGTTCACTTTGGTTGGTAATTTTATTCTGTTTTATTGATACAAATTCTTAATTCTATTTCTTAACGAAGGGAAGCGGGAAGTGCTGATTATGTGAAATAGCTTGTGTAAGGTGAGTGGATACAATTTGGGGTGCATGTGCCGCCAAAAGTGCAACGTAGTTAAAGATAGTGTGCAATGGAAATGAAATGAAGGTCGATAGGTGAATGTGCTCGGGGTAAATGATCTTAGAGTGAGTAGTGAATGAATGTGTTGGCATATGGAAAAGCAGTGTTAGTATTGCTATATTAACTTGTAATGGTTCCAGGCTTGCCGTCAAAAAAAAATATTTTGGAAATGTGACAGAAGAGACAATTTTGAATGGAAAGGCAGTTTTGATTCCTCGCATACCAATAATTCCATCTGATGTCCCATTCGAATTTAAGCGTCTTCAAATATTCGCCTTGCATTCGCCGTTACCATTAATAAGACGCAAGGACAGTCTTCTCAAATGTGCGGTATAAATTTGGAAAATCCTGTTTTCTCTCTTGGCCAACTCTAAGTTGCATGCTCCCGAGGCGGAAATCCATCTGCACTTTTTGTTTATACAAGCTATATTAATGGAATGGTAAATGGTTTACATTAAATCATTACAATAAATGTTTTATTTAAATTATTGGAAAAAGTTTTTTTTTTGCCTGTCGAAGGTTCAGCTAGTCTATGTATGTTTATTGGTTATACGAGTTATGGGCATTTTAGTGAACATTCCTGTGTTGTCGACCTCCGAACCCCTCAACCGATTGAAATTAAATTTTGTGGATGTGTATGATTGGTTGCAGCTTAACGGATAGGATAGTTTTGGGCCCGATAGGTGGCAAGCATTAAAGAATATGTGATGTGGCATGTGCCCTATGTGTGCGTAGGCTGTGCGGCACATATCGCTTGGTATAAAGAATGGGAGGTATATTGTGTTCATTATTCTTATACTATAAAGCGAGGAATGCCGATTGGCCGAATTCTGCTTTGGTTGATTTGGTTAATTGAGAAAAGTAGTGCGGAAAAAAGACGATCAAGAAGCCGACCCGGAAACCTATGAAGTACTTTCTATGCATTGAACTTAATTTAATTCTAAGGAGTTTCATTCGTTCAATAGAGAGGTTAAACTTTATCAAAAAATGTTAATAATTTAATCAATTTTAGGCGGTACGAAGTTCGCCGGGTCAGCTAGTACCTAATAAAATAAAAAGCAACTGTTCGTGATTTAATCGACCACACTATTTGAGTGACTTAGTACGCTCTTAAATTAAACCGCTTCACGGTTTCACTCATAGCATAGTTGTTTTTATTGCTCTTTTGACCGTATTCACAAAATGGATTAAGGATTTTCACAGAATCAACTCTTTCTACTTCCCAGAATCTCTTCACAAGCTTATGAAGGTGTAAATCGTTCGTCAGGCGCAACCTGGTCTGCGCCTATCAGCAAATAAATTTGTAATTGCCGATTGAAATTTGGGTCAGCTAAAACAATATTTTTGGGAATATTCCAGGTATCTATCTCAAATGACTGACTTGGTTGAGGGTTGCTTATACTTTTCATAACAATAAGCTCTAACTCAGTTTCATAGTCGGATGTTGCTACAAATATACAATGATATGATATGATGATACAAATGCTCGTTGTAGTATGGCGAATATTTACAACCGCGTTTCTGATGTCTCTAACTTGCAACCCAGTTTTAAATTTGAGTTGGGAAGCTGAGTCCAGCAACGCACGAGATGGTTGGTATCTACCAAATTTATCTTTAATTAGAATTTCAGTTGTCGCCAATTTAGACTGATTATTGGAGCTGTCAATAAGAGCTGCGGATGAACAGGTTCATTGCCAACGACTGCCATACTGGTTGATACGCTATTTGCAGAAAATCTATTCAGTAACCTGTGGTGCGCAATGAACATATACTACACTTAGCCTTTGTGCAACGACGAACAGAGTGTCCCTATTTATGCAGAGGATTAATTTCTTCACCTCCTGGAACCTAATATCCACAGCTAAATTGTGAAATTCCCCCAAGGAATCTACCTGCTGTGCAGCTATAGAATTGCGCCTATGCTATCTATTCGGTTAATTTCTAGCATTGCGATTTCTTTGATGTGAATCCGATTTGAAGCTATTCTTTGAACCACTTTCGGAACTCAACAATTTTTATCCTTTGCTTCTAAATTCTTGCAACGTCGATCAAGAACTACAGTGAAATCTTCCCAATCTGGCAACTTATTGTAATCGATTGAATCTTGCCATTTCGCTTGAGTTTCCTCATCAACGCGATCTAGCACCAGTGATATCAATATTGCATTATATTATTATATTGGTTATGTTTTTGTAATTTCCTATTGAGAGTATTAAATCGATCTTCTCACTTCCACATGGAAGTGAGATGAGTATTAAATCGATCCTCAAGATTGCTAAGCGAAAAGGCTTTATTAACTTTTGGGATTTCCAACAGAAAATTGATGTGCTCTTAAAAGATAAGACTTTTGTTATCAAAGCGCTAATTCAGTCTATCCAATGCTTTATGATAATTTGCACCTATCATATCAAATTCGTTAACAGCACGCAGCACAGCACCCGAAAGACAACGCCTCAGAGAGTTGAACTTCTGAAAGTTATGGAGAGTTTCATCTTTATCCACTAAATTCGTTAACAAACCAATCAAATTCGGATACTCAGAAAATTGTACCGAGAATGTAGGAAGTTTTATCTGCTCTAATTTTGGCCGAATAGGCTGTTGCTGGTGAAATTACTTATTAATATTAAAGATTTCCCAGCAAACCAATGATTTTGAGCGCATCTCGGAAATATTATTTTTTTGCAACATCATAAGACACATTAAATTCCTCAATCGATGGTTGAACATTTAAAAATTTGTTTGAAGTACGATTCCAATATGTTTAATCTACGACTCGCCCTTTTTCATTATAAAATCCGACTACGGCGATGATGAGAAGAGCTTTTTTTACAGATTGGTTGTTTAAAAATTTAAATTTGCTTTCGAACTCTGTAAATAGTAAAATTTCCGGGTTTCGGCACCAATGTTAATTGTATGAGTTTCCACAAATTCGCGCCTGGCTGGATGGTGCCTCGTTAGTAGTTTGCTGTCTCGCTTGCTGGTAGATTTGGTTTCACAAATCGAATTTGTTTCCCGAAATGAATTCGACTTAAATAAAAAACGACTTTTCGGAAAACGCTATAATTTTATTTTAGGTCTAGTCGCTTTTACCATTTCTTTGTGTGTCTGCTTCTTTCAACTACTGGTAAAATACTCATCATTTTAGAGGCATTCTACTCTCCTATTATTTTATTGTTTTTCCTTTTCTTAAGATTGTACTAAAAACTATTATTTAAAATAGTGACTTTTTACTAATTCAAATGTATACTTAATTAACTTACTATATTATTATTCATGTATAAACACCAGGGCTCTATTTCATAAAACGATTAGTCTAATACTAATAATTTCAAAGTTATTAGCTCTAATAAAGTATGAACTAATAAAATCGTGGATTAATTATTAGTGTAAAAATTATTATCAAACGAGAAAAAGCTGCGATCCGCCCAGAAGAAGAACCTCGACGTTGGACGCCTTATCATACTTGTACTAGCCAAAGCCTACTACAGAGATATCCTGAGTGAGAAACTCTCCACTGTGATGTAGTATCGCGACATCATCAAGGGTGTAGACGGAACCACAGTAGTAGAAAAATCCCGTGGTATGATGATGAATACGTATACCGGAAAAAGGTGACATAAGATGCACATAAGAAAACGTTGCAGCGCAAAAAAGGGCAGCGTGTGAAGACTATCGATCCAGGAAAAGGAAAGAGAAGAGAATTCTGCGTAGAATGAAGAAGGCCTACAACGTACATACTGTGTGAATGGCTCAAACAGTTCTGTAACACACTTATAGTCATGTTCTAGTGTGGCTTTTGGCCCGGGAGATCAGCTATAAACCAAATTTTCACACTGAGGCAAATCCTGAAAAAGACCCAACGAATTTCGAGTCGAGAGTACGAAGTCACATTTGATACTATTCATCGTCAGGAGCTGTATATAGCGGTGCCCGAATTCGGGGTCCCTGCAAAACTGACACTCGCGCTGCAACGTGCAGTTTGGAAGTAGCTCCTCCGAACTGATTGAAATATGCACCGGATTTCGACAAAGAGATGCGAGATGAGATGAGGGGGTTTAGGTCTTGTGTTCGCCATGGGAAGGCTTGCCTAAAAAAATATTCAAGAAATATTCCGTTCATAGAAATACCATATATTACGCAACTAAACAACACGCTAAACTAAACACCTTCAACTCATATCAGACAATACAAAGCGGTCCATGCTTCAGTGGACTTTATTCCAAGAGATGCTATGGAATTTATTCCAGAGGGAAGCCTTAAAGCTTAAATTTCGAAAAAAAACTTCTCAATTCAGACATTCGTTTTATCATAAACTTTTGCGTCCCTTCTATTCGTTTCAAAACAACAAAAAATGGTTATGAGAATATAGGTCTAACAACAAAAATTGTTATGAGAATTTTGTCTAACGAAAAAAAAAAAACTTCTTTTATTATATAAAATAACCAAGTTTTAACGGTTTGTTTAATTTGTATTGATTTTTTTTTTTTAATAATCTTATCAACTTATGAAGATTAATGTCTATCTCTTATCTATTTTCTTCTCTATATATATAAAACAAAGTGGCAAAAAGTGTATGTTTCCCTCTATCGCCCGTAATTTTCAACCAATTTAGTTGATTTTTTTTAAATGTCGGTAATTACGGTGATCAATTGATAGGCAAAACAAAAATTTAAAAAAAAAATTGAAATTGGGCTTGCTTCTAAATCTTACGAGGAATTCTTTAAATAAAAAACTATAGGTAAATATTCCTATTCATTGATTTTTATTAGTTTTTAAATCATATGTACTTAAACTATTTTTACACACAGTTTTTCGCAGCAGAAGATTATTTTTTTTTGACATGAGATCAATATCCTTATCTGAATCCACCTTAATATCCAAATGAACAGATATCATAGCAAGTGAGCTTTATTTTGCATTCCCTCTAACGGTTCGGGACACGTTTTAATCCCCTTCATAATTGAAAAGGTTCTTACAACACTAGCGTGGCCAAAACCGTAAGCAAGAACTTTATAACTCTAAATTTCAAAACTTCGATAGAAGGATCACTCGGCGATATTTTTTCACACCAAAGAATGTACTCAGCTTTCACAGCTGTCAAAGAAATTGCATTATCTCTCTCGCTGCAGCAAAAACTGGGAGAAGAGATGGTATAACGTCTTCGTTGACCATGAACCTAAGCAAGGAATCAGTATAGACACTCTAAAATAGGCTTCAGTAGAAGAGTTTTCTGGATTGGAACATGTTGTTTATTTCAATGAAGTTCTTGGAGCTCTTAATTCAACTTCAAAAATCTCTGAAAAAATCGTCGGCATTTTCTCCGATGTTCAGAATTCAGACTTCAAATGACAGCACCAAAACGTCAATTCGAACATTTGTGGCAACACAAAAAGAATTCAAAATAATAAATGTATGTGCCTTAAAAATGATCAGCAATATTAATCTATTTTTTGAAGACAACAATACTGAGGTAGCATTATATATATATGACTATAGATTGAAGCGAAGTAGGAACAATTCCAATCCTCTAGATTATAGAACTCATATCTATGCGCACTTTCACAATCCTTCCTATTATAAAGTTGGCCTGCGAACGAAATTATCCCAAAATTCTTTGTTGGATTTTTTTGAAGCTCCAAATTGTAGTAATCCTTTGGCTATGACTGGGTGTTTTCCATGAGCTCAACTAGCTTCTGGATTTGGCTGGAATTACTTCTTTTAAAACTATAAAAGGCGATTTTCATTATATATATCCCTACGAAGGGGTTTTCATTCATTTCTCTAGCTCATAGATTCCATTCGCCTCTGGTTTCACCAAATAGTTTTGGTCGCCAATATTTGAAGTTTAAGGCTAATGACATTTCACAAATTCGCAAACCGCAATAAGGTGACTTTACATTCGCCAGCGGTTTGACAGTTCAGGCGAATGAATTTTGTTCGATTTGCTAACCATAATACAAGTAAGTCACATTCACAGGATTTTTTGCTCGACTCGCTAACGATAATAGGCGCATAAATGCGTATAGTGTTTTTAGTAATAATATTTTCAAGAAGTTTTTATTCCTCGCATACCAATGATTCCATCTGATGTCCCATTCGAATGTAAGCGGCTTCAATACCCTATTTGCCTTGCATTCGCCGTTACCATTAATAAGTCGCAGGGACAATCTTTTCAAATGTGCAGTATGAATTTGGAAAATCCAGTTTTCTCGCATGGCCAACTCACGTTGCACGCTTCCGAGTCTGAAAACCATCAACACTATTTGTTTATACAAGCAATGAATAAAAAAGAACCAAGAATGTTGTTTAAAAAATGTTTTAATTTTTTTTTTATATATAAATATATAAATAATTAGAAAAAGATTTTTTTTTTATCTGGCGAAGCCGGCGGGGGTTTAGCTAGTAAAATATAAAATATTTTCAATTGTTAATTTTTTTTCGGGACATATTTTACAAATTTATGTAGCTCCCTTGTGTGTCGAAAATTATTTTTTTTTGTCTAGGCCCTATGTCCGATTTTGGCCAAACTTTACAGGAACTCAGGCCAATACCAAAGAATGCCTGCAAATTTGAACTCATTTGGTTTGAAAGTTTCGGAGTCAATAGCATACGTAAAATCACATACATTCAATAATACGGTTAGCTTAATTACACATTCCAGTGCCAATGATGTTCGTTTGTTCCATGCGTCTGATCACCGCCTGATTGTCCAGTGCTATAAGGATATTTCTTCCTTCCACCTGACACTCAAGCAAGTAGTCCAGCGCATGAATCAAAGCAATCATCTCAGCCTGGTATACTGTAGTGTATTTCCCTAGGCTAATGTGACGGGCAAGTTTCAGCTCTTCTGAATAGATATCGGCGCCCGCTCCCCCACCCACCATTTTTTTTGGTAGTAATCCGTTCTCAATACGAGTTTTGTGATTTCTTTCCATAATACGCACCCTTGCTATTCGATCCATAGGCATGTTTAGCTCCCTAATCTCGTGTTTGACAAGTTCCTGGATCTTCCTATGTCCATAGATTGTACCACGATTGTGCCATTTCGCATCTCGATGCGAAGTGCCGTTTCGGGCGCTGTTTTCTTAATAAATATGTCTAGCGGTAAGATCCGCATGATGACTTCCAATGCGCTTGTTGAGGTTGTACGTATTGCACCTGTAATTCCTATACATGCTCAACGTTGAACCCTATCCAGATGCTTCCTCACAGTTTTCTGAGAGGCTTTCGCCCACCATTCAACCGAGGAGTACGTAATAATGGGTCTAGTTATCATCGTATACATCCAGTATGCTGACCTAGGCGAGAGTCCCCGCCTCTGTTTGCGCTGTTTTAGCCGCATTAATGGAGAGCCGTTGTTCCAGACACCACCCCTCAACCACTCTGAGTGGATTCCTCATGATATTTGCGGTGACGTCCATGAATTTGCCTCTGGCCATTATTACTATGTCGTCGGCATATCCCACTGTGTGTATGCCAGTCGCCTCAAGTCTGTCGAGAAGAGAGTCCACCGTGATATTACACAGTGTAGGTGAGAGAACATCTCCTTGTGGGCAACCTCTGCTTACCCTTCCTCTGAGTTTTGAGGTTCCCGTCTGAATATTAATCGTTTTTCCAAGGCTTGTTTCAGACTTTCAAAGCGTATATTATAGAAGGCACCTTCAATGTCCAATGCAAGTGGTCATCGCAATGCCCCCGGTATTTAGCTCTTCCTCCGCAATGCGTACTACTTGATATAGCGCTGTTTCTGAAGACATGCCTGCCCTGTATGCATGCTGTCTACTATTCAAAGGATTCGTCTTAAGTAGTAGTAGAAGGATGTTAGGCTGACTGGTCCGAATGACTTTGCCTCGGTGTAGTCCTTTTTTCCCGGCTGGAAATATACCATCCGGCTCCTCAGTTTTGAAGGGTGAGAATGTTGCTATCGTACCCTTGACCGCTTTTGGTGTCACGATCCGTTCTATCCATCCTGTTCACTCCTTGTTTCCTTGGAGCCCAGGGCTGATCTGACTTATAGCTTCCTGGAAAGTGTACCTCCATTAGGACCGCATTTGTGTGATGGAGCGTTTCAACCATCTCCCCCGCTTTATTAAGAATGAGTCCGATCTTGGAAACTGGATCTCTCGAGAAAATCTTTTGTAGTCTACTGGCTTCAGATGTACTCCTCATACTCGAGCAAAAGTCCCTCCATGACTCCCTTTTAAGTCTTCGCAGAAAATACTCAACTGTGAAGCTTCTATCCCTGCCTCTCGATTCGTTCGCCGCTGTTTGAGCATAGGTTTTTACGACCTTGTCAACTTTGGCTCTCTCACTCCTAGCGTAAGGCTTTGCATCATCTGCTTGCTTTGCTCTCCTTCCCATAGCTTGGCTCAGCTTTCGCTTTACCTTGCTTGGCCCAGGTTGCTCGGCCTTGCAAGATTTCTGCTTTTCGGGTTGACTAATAGTCCGTTGTACATGTTGTCCACCCACATAACCACTGGAGTGTGGTACCTGTAGACTGACACTATATTGAACAAACTGTCCGTCTTCCCTTCCGCCTTCCGTCCCCTTTTTCCCAATTTCGGGTGGATTCATGGTCCCGGAACATTTGAACCGTTTCCTAGATCCACCGTCTTCTGGAGAGGTTTCGGTCGACGTCAAGGTTGGCAACCATTTCAGTCAACTCCTCGACCGACTTGTTTATGCCTTCCGCCGAGACAGATTTGGCCAGGGCCAATCTTTGTCTCTTTCTGACCCTCTTCATCCTTTGCTTCAGTTGTTTGTGCAACTTCCTCTCGGAGTCGGGACTTCTCTCCTCTTCCAATCCGACTTCCGCAGTTTCGGCTGACCTCTTGGCGCATTTCTGCACCGCATTGTCCACCTCCACTGACGATTGGTCTGCTAACTCTTTTGGTTTCCCACAAGAGTCCACTGACCCATCGAGTTTATTCGGGTTCATGTCAGCGCCTTTCAACGCCTTCTCGACCCCTTCTAAGCCTTCCACCTTGTTTTCCGAAGGAACATTATATATGTACCCACGAGTAGGGGAGAATTAAACAGACCGAATAGGCAGAGATCCCCAATACCTATCCTGCACAACTAATATTACAACAGAGGATATTGATCTACCCTTGAGGAGATTCCATTAGCGGTTCAATTAACCCTGAAACCTGTGAAGCAGTAGTTTTACCTACCTTATCACTGCACCCTCGACATTGCAGACCAGTCATCTTGGAGTTAAGGGTTGATCGATTGATCGGATTGGATTTTGGTTTTTCAATTCACATTCAGCTCTACCAAAGGAGTTGGGCCACTACCCTGATCTAGCATCCTGTTCCTCTACTTAAGCCGCCCCACCACGACAAGGTGCCCAATCTTCGGATAAAGGTAGATAAACTTACCGGCGGAATAAAAGAAGTAAGTACATTCGCTATTCGCCTATTTAGACAAAGATAATCAGCTTCGGTTCTATTTTGTGACCGCATATAACCCTGTGTCGCGAAAAAGTTCATCATAATGACTTACGGATTGTATGATCCTCTCTATATTATTCCTGAATAGATGCCTTTTAGGTGTAAAAAGAAAGAGAATTCCCTGTATTATATTATAACATAGTTTTTTATTTACTTTACTAAGATGCTTACAATTCTTCCTAAAAAAATTATACACACATAATCATACACACCGGTTCAGCTGTTTTAGCTTTGGTCAGTTTTGGTGAGTTGTTTTGAGCATTGCTGAGCTTTGGGACTACACAGAGAGATTGCTATTAGCTTGAATGAATCAATGATGAAATAAGTATCATATCAGTAAGTATATATAAGTGTTGCTCCTAAATCCGATAACCTATCCATAGTTAAAAACGCGCATTTAGGTTGAAATGAGGTAAGATTTGATATAAACCTCTAATGCTCAGATCCCTGTGATTGAGTGATTGAACAATAAGCAACACTACCTGAGAAATACAGAGCATACAAGTATAAGCGGCATCGAAATCCGTTCATTTATTTTTGAAAGTAGTAGCAGTGACTCTTTTATTATACTATATATTAAAAATTACTAAACGGGTAATTTTTAGATAATTTTTTCGATTTATTTTCTTTATAAAAGGCTTTTGTTTTAACTATATCATTTTGTATGTATTACAGGAAATTGTGTACCGAGACTTTGTTGATATATCTGTCGCTGTTGCCACTCCCAAGGGCTTGGTGGTCCCAGTAATTCGCAACGTGGAAAGTATGAATTATGCAGATATTGAAATTGCTATTGCTGCTCTAGGTGAAAAGGCTAAGAAAGGTGCAATTGCTGTTGAAGATATGGATGGCGGTACTTTTACTATTAGCAATGGTGGCGTTTTTGGCTCATTAATGGGTACACCGATTATTAATCCACCCCAGAGTTCTATATTAGGAATGCATGGCATTTTCGAAAGACCAGTTGCTGTAAAAGGACAAGTAAGATTCGATTTTTTTTATTACAGCATTAGCACTGAGTTATTTTCATAAATAGGTTGTAATACGCCCAATGATGTATGTTGCTCTGACATATGACCACCGCCTGATTGACGGACGTGAGGCAGTTATGTTCTTGCGCAAGATTAAGGGAGCCGTTGAAGATCCTCGCATAATGTTGGCTGGCCTTTAACGAATTAACTTATTTACCAAATATCGAATTTGAAGAAATTAACTTAATATGTGTATGCAAATATATTAAAAATTCGATATAAAAAAAAACATAAAAAACATGTTTTTTTTGTTTATTTGAAAATAATGCAGATGAGTAGATTAGGTTAAAGTGGCTGCTTGTACAATAACATCAGTAGTAGGCGCCAAAGTTCGGTATTAATAAGAGCACCAAAACCATTCAACAGGATTTTATGTGACTGTAGCATAATTATGTATGTTCTGAAAATTGCAAATAAATCGATAAAAGCATTGCAGAAATGAAGAATTATGTTTATTCAACGTATTTGGTAAAAGCTGAGACGTGAAAGTATTGGAAATTCTGCGCTTTTTTAACAATACTTAAACAAAACACTACTCTGACCGTTATAATTCGGTAGTGTTATCCTACACGTATTTTTTAAGTTTGAACTAAAAAGATAGCCCATCTGTGATGGTCTTCACGAAACACTCTTTTGGGATTTTTATATACTGCTCTGAGATGTCAGATTTTATAAAAGAGGATTATAGCTGATGAGGTCTGTATAGGTTTAGGGCAGTGTTGCCAGAAATTTTCGAACGGAATATGCTAAATCATATAAATAAAATTGGTGTAGCTCGGTATATTCTGGTGCATTTTTCACAGGCCTATAGAGAATACCTACAATCTCTACTTTGTTTCAACTCTATATCTCTATAAATTCCGGCAAAAATTGGACAAGAGTAATTTATTTTTTTCGTTTCGTTTCGCTTTTTTCTTTAATACGCTTTGCGTTTGAAAATACTGGGAGCATTTAAATATAGTAAATACCAGCTTATAGAGGACATCTGCAAGTACAACTTAGGATATCCAATAACTCGATAACTTAAAAGGTTTTTAAATTATTAAGCAAAATTTGAAACATTTTTACGATTTTCACCTGAGTGAGTATGCACTTCATTCTCCAATCAAACATACTAACCGCGCAATATCTTTTAACCTTATTTTACTCCAGTGACGGAGAGGCAGTATGCTGTTTAGTTTGCTAAGAAAAAAAACCATAAAATAAATGTCAAATATGTAGGAGAGGTTTGTTTATCTCTGTTTTGCTTACAAACAAACAAAAGTATCTAGAAAGAAATGTCAAATAGGTATAGGTATCAGTGATACCAGATCGTGGTATTATTACATAAGGGAAAATTCCTGGTGATACACGTCGTACCTGTTTACCAATGCTATTTGCAATCAAGATGAGGCAGTAATTACCCGGTCGAGTTTTTAAATAGCATTACAGCCCATGGCCTTCTTGCTCATAAAATTGAATTAAAAGTTGGAGTTTGAATGCAATTTGAATCCCCTAAGCTTTGTAATGGAACCAGATTGAGAGTGATTTCATTGCAGAAAAACATTATTGAGCGTTTTTCTTTTTTAGTTCAGAGCACAACCTGAACTGTTATACAAAAAGTTCGTGTTTCTTTTTTCAGATACATCAGAGCTCAGAATTTGTGTTTCTTTCTTCTCTCAGAGCATAACCAGAGCGCGCTCTATGAGCTCAGAATAAATTGACTGAGCGGGCTGAGTATAAAGCTGATTACACACTTACAGGCACATTTGACAGCAAAAAAAAAACAGGATAAACAAAATAATTGAAATGGCGGACGAACCTTGTTGCTCTGGAACTGAAGGTTAACCAATTTAATAAACAACAATTAATAAATATTCAATTTATACATATACTTTATTACAAATGACAGCTATGTGCTCAAGTGTGTTTCATAATTACATCAGAACGATCTGAGTACGCTCGGTTCAGAGCGCGCTCATAAAGCTCGAGCTCGGTTCAGAGCTCAGCTCTGAGCTAAAAAAGAAAAACGCCTATTGAGGCGTTAATGTTAACTGGGTATGGTAAAGGAGATACGGTGTTTATACCAAGAATACAGATAATTCCCAGCAATTATCCATTTCAGTTTAAACGGATTCAATTAATGTTTGTTCTGTCATAAGAATCAATAAGTTAGAGGGTCAAACTTTAAGAAAAGCGGAACTTGAATTAATCAAGAATTGCTTCAGCCACGGGCAGTTATATGTACCGTGCTCCAGGGTAAGTAGTGCAGCAAATATCACTATCTTAGCCGATAGAAACAAAACCGCTTATGTAGGATACAAAGAAGCATTACATTAATAAAAAAAAGTGAGCTAAATATCATAAAATTATTTTCATTGTCCAAAGAATATTAAATTGTTGCCGATTAGTCCAACGAGCAGGTGCAATGCCATGAAGATGAAGGCAGAGTGAACCAAGTCTTCGGGAGTTTGTTTTTAATACGGGTCCCTCACTTTTGCTGAAGGCTCCCTCGCTTTATACTTCTACAATGGATTTTGATGATTTTTCCTTCCAGCGATTATCAACAAAAAAAAAAAAAGTGTCCACTACACTACAGCAAATTTCTTAAATTTTGTTCCCACATTTTGCACGAGCGAAGCCGGGCTGGTACAGCTAGTTAAGAAATAAATATGCTGAATTATATGGAAGAATAAAACAAAATATGCTTAAGTTTGAAACAACGACTTTAATAAAAAAAAGAAATGTAAAAAAAAACAGTAAATATACTACGTGCATTTAGATAGAAACTTAAATTTAATTGTTGTTGCTCAATTAAATTTAAGTTTCTTTCACGGCTGACGGTCAGTTGACTTTTGATTCGATTTTTGCTTTTGAGGTTTGAAACTATGCGACGGCTTTGATGCTAAATTTAGAAAATGTTGATGGATGCGTCCGTTAGCCCTTTTTAACTTTCTCGATTACATAGTAAGAGATGTTAATCAATTCTGACATAACGATGATAGAGGAACTCAAAAAAGTGTGGCAAAATTCTGTCCGTCTGCCTGTCTGCATGTCCTGAAGCCTACGGTTTAAACGGCTACCCTGATTTCGTTCAAACTTCGGATTTGGAGTTTGGGGCCGTTTATTTTTTTTGCACGGTAACCTCAATATTAATGGTACTTCCCATATACAATTTTCATACCAGTTTGATATGTTCGAAAACGTCTCTAACGAATTCAACCAAAATTGATATTTAAGCTTAACATGACTGAATACTCGATAAAAAAATCGAATAACGGTACTTTTGAAATTCGGATATAACTCGAAAACGGTCCAAACGGTAACCGTTTATTAATTAATTTCTAAGGTAATTTCTAATTTCTAAAAGCTCAGCTTTTCTCTGTTTATCGTAACACGGATTTTTGAAAAAGTCGTTTTTTAAAAATGTTTTTTTTTTTAGTTTACTGCAGAACGGGAAAAACGATTTTGACCAAAATGCAAAATGGCCCTAATTTTCAATTCGAATCACCGAAAACGCTAATTTAAAAAAATGATGTTAAAAATTGCTTTTATTGTTGTGCTTTTGGTTTTCACTGAGAAGCACTACTCTCAGTTGGGTCTTACCTATTTATGTTTCTGTGGAAGTCCAAGTTAAATAAAACACTCAGGTGTCGATTTTATTGTTATTGAACTAATTATATTAATACACTTTTTACATAAATCTATTATATATTATAATTTATTATTATTATATTATTTATTATCGGATTCGGAGGAAAGGAGGAAATACGAAGGTACCGGGACTCGGAGGAAATAGTATAGTGTAGATTCAGTGATAAGAGATAAGAATACCAATTGATTAAAAACTCCGTTCGAGTGACCGTTTTAGAATCGAGTTTAACCGGGTGACTGCTGGGAACTGAGTGCCGCGTCATTGTTCAGAGACCGATATAAATAGCCTCGATTGAATCATTCAATTCGTGGTTCGATGAACGAAAAGAAACAACAAAGAGAATAGGAAAACACGGAAGAGAATTCCCGGATAAGTCAAGTGGCTAATGTTACTTTGTCGCGCATACGATCGTATGGTCAGCGAAGTGCGACATCAGCATATAGAGTTAATTGACTTGTGTATTTGTAGCGTTAGAAAAAAAGGAAAGAAAGACCATAAATAAGCATTGTTTATTTAGTGTTGGGCATTGACGCTGGAAGTGGCGAGCTGAAATAGCAATTTGGGAGGATGTTTATTTGGAACAATCAATATATTGTTACAAAGTTGCAACATTGATCGTTGGGTTAAACATCTGCATACAAAGTAAGAAGTTGTTAAGTTTGGTATGCGTCAAGTGGTGCACGTTACAACACCTCCCCCCTTAAGAACGAAACTTGTACCTAGGATTGGTACGAGTAGTATGGAGAAATGAAACTGTGTAATAATTTGAACTGATACTGGAAGGACAGGTACAAATAAGTTTAATTTTGTATCTGTTTCATAGTTAGTTTTAGAGTTAAGAGACTGATGTTTTGTGTTTGCTACACAAGTAAATTCAATTTTTAGTAT
The DNA here is from genome assembly GCA_916610125.1 of Cheilosia vulpina. Classification (NCBI taxonomy): domain Eukaryota; kingdom Metazoa; phylum Arthropoda; class Insecta; order Diptera; family Syrphidae; genus Cheilosia; species Cheilosia vulpina. The sequence continues at coordinate 59,711,114 of OU744276.1, read as the reverse complement.
TCCAGTTGAATTGATACTTAATTGGGAGTTAAATTTTTTGAATTTAATTATAAGATTTTCGGGATTTGGGGACCCGAATAGCCAAGAATTTGAATCGGCTAGTTGTAGGAATATTGGGTGAAAAATTTGCATGATTAGCGTTTTTCAACTATTGGGAGTTGTTCGATAACCAGTTATACTTACGTAATTAAGGAACAAATTATCTTTTTTGATTTTTTCTATATTATTTTATTATATGAAAAAAAAATATGAAACGCAAAATCCAAGCTGTTGACCTTGTCAATGCAAATGCATTTGATGCTTTGCACAATAAATCCACTTAATGAGATGCTCATGACTGTCAACTCCTTTTGACTTGACCCCAATTTTCCACCTTCCTGACTGTCATTTTCTTTTAATTCACCCTCTACAATTGTTTGTCTTTCGGCTGATAAATTTGATTGCACTTCAGGCCACTGATCAGACAATTGTGCCATCCACTCAGGTCCGTGCCACCACAACTTTGCTTTTTGCAATTCACTTGTTGTCATACCACGACTCATGCATGTCTGCTGGGTTGTCCGCGTATGGCACATATCGCCAATCTGCGTCAGATGTCAATTTATTGATCTTCTGGACTCGATTATGGACGAACGTCTTCAATGTCGCTGGAGATTTTCGGAGCCATGCTAGCACAATCTACGAAATGTCTTAAATTGCGATGAATCTGTTGCTCACTGGAATGTATTCACTAGTTCACTTAACAATTGAGCAGCACAAAGCTCGGCATTCCTAAGAAATTAGTCACGGACCAAGGTAGTGAATTCACAGCAATCATATTTTCAGACTTCTGCACACAGTATAATATAAATCATCATATAACGTCTTTTCAACAGAGTAGCATTAACTCTCCTGTTGAAAGAATGCATTCTACCTTCACAGAGATATACAGCAGAGACAATACTGAGACCACCAACTCCGACCGATTTCCCGTTACTTAGCCTACAAGCTATATTTTTATGGGGTGGCAAATGCTAAGTGCGCTAGTATTGTTTCATAGAAATTCGTATTGACAAATGTCACGTAACTTCAAAAATTCCGACTCACCAACAAGCTCGCACCTTGCATATGTCACTTCCGCTGTGGGCAAAGTTGCTGCCAGCGTTCACAGAATTTTATCCGTTAAATTTGAAATTATTCGTTACGTTTGGATAATATTTTCTTTCATGGGTAAGTGTACATTTGCTTAAAATATTAATGAAAAATGAACAATGTAGATTGTTTGAAGGAAAATGCAAACATTTTGAGCAAATTTTCTTAAGTTATCTAAGAAAAATTTACGCATATTCAAAAGCAGAAAATACGTAACCATATTTGTCATAATAAGTTTCTTGAATATAGAACATCTCATTTAGCTAGTTTTATTAACCAAAGAAATCAAATTATTCGCCTTTTAACAATATATAATTACTAACCAATGGCATTCAGTAATGTAAAAATGTGGAATTCCCGAACTCTAGCACATTTCTCCACGGTTGCCGAGGTTGGCAGCATTTATTTTTGTATTTTTTGTATGTTTTTGCATGTCACACGGATTCTTAATTGACACAACACCGATAGGAAAACAAAATGGCGAATTTGAAAAAAACTGAGGGGCCCAGCGGCAAGAGGATTGTGAGTTGGGGGTCTCAGTATCATTTGTCTCTGATATACAGAATAGTTCACGCAAAGCGAACAACTAAAAACCACGAAGACATTCTCAACGAAACATTAATAACATACAATAACTCTATTCACTCTTCGACAAAACTCACCCCATTCGAGTTATTCTATGGTCGAACATATAAATTTAAAGATATCCAATATAATAATATCCACGAATATTTAGATAAACTTAACGAATTCCAAAATAGACTAAATCCTGAAATAAAAAGCATTATGGAAAAACATAAACAACTTAACATAGAAAAACTCAATAGAGATAGAGAGAAACCCATGTCTCGCAAATCAGCTTCAATAATATACCGTAAGGAAAACAGGAGAAATAAAATCACCCCTAGATTCAGCAAACATATAATAAGTTAGGAACCAAAAACTTCATAAAAGTAAACTAATAAAAAAGAGAAAATTTCAGACTTCTGACCCCAATCCTGGCCCAAGTACTGGAAATCCAGGACCTAACTAACAACAATGGTGTACTCCCGCTAAAAATAAGCCAATCTCGGACAATACACTCCCACAAAAATTTCCTCCACATAATAAAATTGGAAAATTATAAAAAGAATATTGAGAAAATATCAAACTCCGTAGAAATACTTAGCGAAATCAAAGAAGCCAAAGAACCTCTTAGCATCTTGAGACTGAAGTTAAAAGATCTAAATGCAAAATTTCAATTAATAAACCCTAAAATAAGACTTCGTAGAGGACTGATAAATAGACTTGGAACCATAATAAAAACGATCACTGGTAACATGGACTCTGACGACGCTTTACATATTAATAAACAAATAGAAACACTATTAACGAACGAAGACAATACTAAAACTACGTTAAACAACCAAAGCAAACTGAACGAACAGATGATTGAATAGTCTAGAAGAATTGACTCAGATTGAAACTATTCTAAATGTTAAAACCATATCCGAAGAGCATATCTACGAATTTCTTGAGTTGCAAGCCTACTATAATGACACTAATGTCATATTCAATGTCCAAATTCCAATTTTTACGGATAGCATAGATCAATTTTTTCATCTCATTCCTATTCCCATTCAAAACAAATCCATACAAACAAAACCCTTCATATCCCTATCCGACACTAAAATCCGTTACTACGAGGAGAAATGCAAGAACATCGAAAGTACATACTACTGTACAGAGACCAGACTCGAAGAGGACCTATCTGACTCGAAATGCATTGGAAAACTACTGCACCACCAAGACGCAGAATGCGACCTAACAGAAACAACAACATTAGGCGTTTTTCTTTTTTAGTTCAGAGCGCAACCTGAACTGTTATACAAAAAGTTCGTGTTTCTTTTTTAGCTCAGATACATCAGAGCTCAGAATTTGTGTTTCTTTTTTCTCTCAGAGCATAATCAGAGCGCGCTCGATGAGCTCAGAATAAATTGACTGAGCAGGCTGAGTATAAAGCTGATTACATACTTACAGGAACATTTGACAGAAAAAAAACAGGATAAACAAAATAATTGAAAGGGCGGACGAATCTTGTTGTTCTGGAACTGAAAGTTAACCAATTTAATTAATTACAATTAATAAATATTCAATTTATACATATATTTATTAAAAATGACAGCTATTTGCTCAAGTGTGTTTCATAAATACATCAGAACGATCCGAGCACGCTCGGTTCAGAGCTCAGCTATAGCATAGCAAGATATTTCTTTATTATGAGATCCTGTTCATTAAGTCCAGAATCATGGAGGATTGAATGGGAAGGGTAGTACATTGGTTTAGGGATTCTTGAATTGAGAGGAGTTCAAAAAGGGATAATATTTTTTGATGATATAGTAAGATAGCTTTATCTTACTTTATCTATAATGAAGTTATCTCTGGCAATATGATGAGCGTGTTGTAACCGAGATTTCAACTCATTCGCATACAAATCATAATTATAGCATATTTCAGGGTTTTTAGTTAAGCTTGTAGGAAGCTCAACTTTTCTTCCAGATACTAACTCGAAAGCGGTAAAAGCGGTGGAAGTATTAGGGGTAGTATTATGCACGTATACGGCATATATAATCCAGGAATCCCAATCATCTTGAGATTTGATAATGAAACAGCGGAGATACGCCACGAAGTTTCGATGACTTCGTTCGCAGGACCCATTTGATTGGGTTCGGTAAGCTGTTGTTTGGGGTTTAGTGATCGTTCAAAGTTTGCAAACGCTTTTAAATATGTCACTGAGAAAGTTTTGACCTTGGTGGAATAAAACGTATTTGGGAGTACCGAAGCGAAAGATTACTTTCTTAACGAAATCCCAATCATCTTGAGATTTGATAATGAAACAGCGGAGATACGCCACGAAGTTTCGATGACTTCGTTCGCAGGACCCATTTGATTGGGTTCGGTAAGCTGTTGTTTGGGGTTTAGTGATCGTTCAAAGTTTGCAAACGCTTTTAAATATGTCACTGAGAAAGTTTTGACCTTGGTGGAATAAAACGTATTTGGGAGTACCGAAGCGAAAGATTACTTTCTTAACGAAAGCTTCAGCGATAGTATTTGCTTCTTGATATGGGCCAACAATGTCAAAGGATATCTTTTCAAAAGATATTTGGTAGTAAATTTTATTACCATAGGTTCCATGGTGTATTTGGTGACTTTGCTTTTGTGGCAAAGTTCGCAGTTTTTGATATATGCTTTTATATCCTGGAACATATTTTTCCATTTGTGATATAGTTTTATACGCTTGAAAGTTCGGTTTACACCACAATGTCATTCAATAGGATTTAGGTGGAATTCTTTAAGAATAATCTTTATTTCTTCACGAGTAGAAGAGTTAGCTTACGAATTAATGAGTTGTGAAGAAGTGCATGGATCTTTAAACGGGGTAGTTATGTTAGACGACGAAATGGTAGGCAGGTTTGGCGACGAAGTAGAAGATGATTTAGTAAGAGACGAACTTTTAGACGGACTGGAACAAGAGTTGGTAGACAAACTAGTAGGCGATTTAGAAAAATTAGTAGGCGAGTTAGGAGAAGATTTTGCACACGAGCTAGAAGTCGATTTAGGACAAGAATAAGTACGAAAATTAGGACAAGAATTGGAACACGATTTAGAAGACGAGTTGGAACAAGATATAGAAGACGAATTATTAGACGATTTAGAGGAATTAGTACACGAGTTAGTAAACGAGTTGGTAGGCGATGTAGCAGACGAATTTGAAGACGATGTAGAAAACAAATTTGAAGACAATGTAGGAGACTAATTTGAAGACGATCGAAGAGTCATATTAGCAATACTGCCAAGGCAGTCGGCGTTTGTTTTTTTTTCGCCTTTTTTGTGAATGATTTCGTAATCAAACTTTTCGAGTTGCAGGCGATATCGCATTAGTCTTAAACTAATGTCTTTGCAATTATGAATGTAGGTGAGTGGCTTGTGATCTGTGATAAGGGGGAATTTTTTTCCATACAAATAGGGACGGAAATGCCGGACTGACCATTCAATGGCAAGCAATTCCTTATCTGTGGTGGAATAGTTCTTCTCACTCTTATTGGGCGTGCGATTGGCATGTGCGATAGTCAAGTCATTTCCTGGCTCACCCTGAGAAAACATACTACCAACAGCAACATCACTAGCATCTGTTGTAAGGATAAAGTATTTTGTAAAATCAGGAAATTGAAGAAGGGGTGGATTAATAAGTTTTGCTTTTAATCCATGAAAAGAATCAGTACAAAGAGCAGTCCAGTCAAAAGGGACGTCCTTGCGAAGAAGATTGGTAATAGGTTTAGAAATCTTTGCGAAATCCTTGATGAAGCGTCGATAGTATCCAGCGAGACACAGAAAACTTTTTTTATCTTTTGCGTTTTTGGGTTGAGCGAAGTCTTTAACACACTGGATTTTTTGGATCCAGTTTGATACCGGATTTATTGTATGTCCCAAGTAAGTAAGTAAGTTCTGATCTCAGGAACTGACATTTTTCGGGCTGCAATCTGAGATTATGCATTCTCAAACGATCAAAGATTTCGACTAATAGACCACGATGTCATTCATGTAAACAAAAGTTTTTATACCTTGAAGACCAGTCAAAACATTATTCATTAACCTTTGGAAGGTAGCGGTGGCACCTTTTAGTCGATAAGGCAATATAATGAATTCGTAATGACCAAACGGCGAGGAGAAGGCTGTCTTCTCTCTATCTTCAGGTTTTACTTCGATTTGATGAATTCCACTGGCGAGGTCTAGGGTGGAAAAGAATTTAGAACTCCCTAACAGATCTAAGATATCAGTTATATTGGGAAGAGGGTAAGCGTCACGGACAGTTTTGTCATTGAGCTTACGGAAGTCGACTACGATTCTCCATTTCTTATTACCATTCCTATCAGGCTTTCTTAGGGACAGCGATAAGAGGTTGGATGGTTGGATAATATTATCGTCCATCATCTCATGAATTTGTTTATTAAACTCTTGGTAACCTGTGAGGTGTGATATAAGTAGGGGTAGAAACAGGGGTATGGATTGAATGTTGAATGGATGTAGTATGGGTCAATTTATCTCCCTTAAGGTACAATAAGTCACTATACAGCAAGCATAGATTTAGGATAGAGTCTCGTTCATTTTTATTCATGTAGTCTGTTAAGACTAATTATTTGATGGCTTGAATTCTATCATAAGTAGAAGGATTGTGTTGGATTAAATTCGATAGGGGATTTAGATGAGTTGGCCAGGGATGTGTAAGAGATAGTACAGTTGGCAGGAGTAATACTATTGTCAACATATAATCCATTGGAAAACTGTTGATAGATAGAAACACTATTAACGAACGAAGACAATACTAAAACTACGTTAAACAACCAAAGCAAACTGAACGAACAGATGATTGAATAGTCTAGAAGAATTGACTCAGATTGAAACTATTCTAAATGTTAAAACCATATCCGAAGAGCATATCTACGAATTTCTTGAGTTGCAAGCCTACTATAATGACACTAATGTCATATTCAATGTCCAAATTCCAATTTTTACGGATAGCATAGATCAATTTTTTCATCTCATTCCTATTCCCATTCAAAACAAATCCATACAAACAAAACCCTTCATATCCCTATCCGACACTAAAATCCGTTACTACGAGGAGAAATGCAAGAACATCGAAAGTACATACTACTGTACAGAGACCAGACTCGAAGAGGACCTATCTGACTCGAAATGCATTGGAAAACTACTGCACCACCAAGACGCAGAATGCGACCTAACAGAAACAACAACATTAGGCGTTTTTCTTTTTTAGTTCAGAGCGCAACCTGAACTGTTATACAAAAAGTTCGTGTTTCTTTTTTAGCTCAGATACATCAGAGCTCAGAATTTGTGTTTCTTTTTTCTCTCAGAGCATAATCAGAGCGCGCTCGATGAGCTCAGAATAAATTGACTGAGCAGGCTGAGTATAAAGCTGATTACATACTTACAGGAACATTTGACAGAAAAAAAACAGGATAAACAAAATAATTGAAAGGGCGGACGAATCTTGTTGTTCTGGAACTGAAAGTTAACCAATTTAATTAATTACAATTAATAAATATTCAATTTATACATATATTTATTAAAAATGACAGCTATTTGCTCAAGTGTGTTTCATAAATACATCAGAACGATCCGAGCACGCTCGGTTCAGAGCTCAGCTATAGCATAGCAAGATATTTCTTTATTATGAGATCCTGTTCATTAAGTCCAGAATCATGGAGGATTGAATGGGAAGGGTAGTACATTGGTTTAGGGATTCTTGAATTGAGAGGAGTTCAAAAAGGGATAATATTTTTTGATGATATAGTAAGATAGCTTTATCTTACTTTATCTATAATGAAGTTATCTCTGGCAATATGATGAGCGTGTTGTAACCGAGATTTCAACTCATTCGCATACAAATCATAATTATAGCATATTTCAGGGTTTTTAGTTAAGCTTGTAGGAAGCTCAACTTTTCTTCCAGATACTAACTCGAAAGCGGTAAAAGCGGTGGAAGTATTAGGGGTAGTATTATGCACGTATACGGCATATATAATCCAGGAATCCCAATCATCTTGAGATTTGATAATGAAACAGCGGAGATACGCCACGAAGTTTCGATGACTTCGTTCGCAGGACCCATTTGATTGGGTTCGGTAAGCTGTTGTTTGGGGTTTAGTGATCGTTCAAAGTTTGCAAACGCTTTTAAATATGTCACTGAGAAAGTTTTGACCTTGGTGGAATAAAACGTATTTGGGAGTACCGAAGCGAAAGATTACTTTCTTAACGAAATCCCAATCATCTTGAGATTTGATAATGAAACAGCGGAGATACGCCACGAAGTTTCGATGACTTCGTTCGCAGGACCCATTTGATTGGGTTCGGTAAGCTGTTGTTTGGGGTTTAGTGATCGTTCAAAGTTTGCAAACGCTTTTAAATATGTCACTGAGAAAGTTTTGACCTTGGTGGAATAAAACGTATTTGGGAGTACCGAAGCGAAAGATTACTTTCTTAACGAAAGCTTCAGCGATAGTATTTGCTTCTTGATATGGGCCAACAATGTCAAAGGATATCTTTTCAAAAGATATTTGGTAGTAAATTTTATTACCATAGGTTCCATGGTGTATTTGGTGACTTTGCTTTTGTGGCAAAGTTCGCAGTTTTTGATATATGCTTTTATATCCTGGAACATATTTTTCCATTTGTGATATAGTTTTATACGCTTGAAAGTTCGGTTTACACCACAATGTCATTCAATAGGATTTAGGTGGAATTCTTTAAGAATAATCTTTATTTCTTCACGAGTAGAAGAGTTAGCTTACGAATTAATGAGTTGTGAAGAAGTGCATGGATCTTTAAACGGGGTAGTTATGTTAGACGACGAAATGGTAGGCAGGTTTGGCGACGAAGTAGAAGATGATTTAGTAAGAGACGAACTTTTAGACGGACTGGAACAAGAGTTGGTAGACAAACTAGTAGGCGATTTAGAAAAATTAGTAGGCGAGTTAGGAGAAGATTTTGCACACGAGCTAGAAGTCGATTTAGGACAAGAATAAGTACGAAAATTAGGACAAGAATTGGAACACGATTTAGAAGACGAGTTGGAACAAGATATAGAAGACGAATTATTAGACGATTTAGAGGAATTAGTACACGAGTTAGTAAACGAGTTGGTAGGCGATGTAGCAGACGAATTTGAAGACGATGTAGAAAACAAATTTGAAGACAATGTAGGAGACTAATTTGAAGACGATCGAAGAGTCATATTAGCAATACTGCCAAGGCAGTCGGCGTTTGTTTTTTTTTCGCCTTTTTTGTGAATGATTTCGTAATCAAACTTTTCGAGTTGCAGGCGATATCGCATTAGTCTTAAACTAATGTCTTTGCAATTATGAATGTAGGTGAGTGGCTTGTGATCTGTGATAAGGGGGAATTTTTTTCCATACAAATAGGGACGGAAATGCCGGACTGACCATTCAATGGCAAGCAATTCCTTATCTGTGGTGGAATAGTTCTTCTCACTCTTATTGGGCGTGCGATTGGCATGTGCGATAGTCAAGTCATTTCCTGGCTCACCCTGAGAAAACATACTACCAACAGCAACATCACTAGCATCTGTTGTAAGGATAAAGTATTTTGTAAAATCAGGAAATTGAAGAAGGGGTGGATTAATAAGTTTTGCTTTTAATCCATGAAAAGAATCAGTACAAAGAGCAGTCCAGTCAAAAGGGACGTCCTTGCGAAGAAGATTGGTAATAGGTTTAGAAATCTTTGCGAAATCCTTGATGAAGCGTCGATAGTATCCAGCGAGACACAGAAAACTTTTTTTATCTTTTGCGTTTTTGGGTTGAGCGAAGTCTTTAACACACTGGATTTTTTGGATCCAGTTTGATACCGGATTTATTGTATGTCCCAAGTAAGTAAGTAAGTTCTGATCTCAGGAACTGACATTTTTCGGGCTGCAATCTGAGATTATGCATTCTCAAACGATCAAAGATTTCGACTAATAGACCACGATGTCATTCATGTAAACAAAAGTTTTTATACCTTGAAGACCAGTCAAAACATTATTCATTAACCTTTGGAAGGTAGCGGTGGCACCTTTTAGTCGATAAGGCAATATAATGAATTCGTAATGACCAAACGGCGAGGAGAAGGCTGTCTTCTCTCTATCTTCAGGTTTTACTTCGATTTGATGAATTCCACTGGCGAGGTCTAGGGTGGAAAAGAATTTAGAACTCCCTAACAGATCTAAGATATCAGTTATATTGGGAAGAGGGTAAGCGTCACGGACAGTTTTGTCATTGAGCTTACGGAAGTCGACTACGATTCTCCATTTCTTATTACCATTCCTATCAGGCTTTCTTAGGGACAGCGATAAGAGGTTGGATGGTTGGATAATATTATCGTCCATCATCTCATGAATTTGTTTATTAAACTCTTGGTAACCTGTGAGGTGTGATATAAGTAGGGGTAGAAACAGGGGTATGGATTGAATGTTGAATGGATGTAGTATGGGTCAATTTATCTCCCTTAAGGTACAATAAGTCACTATACAGCAAGCATAGATTTAGGATAGAGTCTCGTTCATTTTTATTCATGTAGTCTGTTAAGACTAATTATTTGATGGCTTGAATTCTATCATAAGTAGAAGGATTGTGTTGGATTAAATTCGATAGGGGATTTAGATGAGTTGGCCAGGGATGTGTAAGAGATAGTACAGTTGGCAGGAGTAATACTATTGTCAACATATAATCCATTGGAAAACTGTTGACCTAAGCATATTCTGTCAGCTTTAGCTTCCTTTGGTACTTACTTACTTACCGGGCCCCCGACCCGTGGAGAGTCTCTGCCTGAGACACTGCAGCCTTCTATCCTCTACGATCACGGGCACGCTGCTTCCAGTTGTCCAGACCAAGCGCTCTGGCGATGGCTTGGTCTTTGAAACGGAGGTTCGGTCTTCCTTGTCTTCTCAAACCTTTGGGCCGGGATTCGAAGATTCTCTTAGCTGGAACATTATTGTCCATTCGCTCGATGTGGCCGAGCCAATGTAGTCGACGTATTTTGGCTTTTTGGACTACATCCACATCTTGATACAGCTCATAGAGTTGTATCTTCTCCTCCATTCGCTCTCCTCGCACACCAAAAATCCGCTGAAGTATTTTTCTTTCGAAGGAGCCCAGTATCAGTTCTCCCTTCCTGCTTATCGTCCAACACTCGGAGCCATAAAGCAGAACTGGCAGGATAAGGATTCTGTAGAGAGGTCCTTGTTTTGACCCTAGCACAGCGGGCCGGATATTCCAATGTCAGTAGCCCATTCTGGGCTATGAGCGCTGCCGTTGACCCAATGGCTCATCCGCCACCAACTCTTTTCCAACACCCTGGCTCAGTAGTGGAAATTCCTATAAACCTGGTATCCAAATACGTTGAAGCAGCTCATATAGGGATTACACTTAGTAGTTCGAGCTAACTGCAACTGTAGACGCAACCGTTGATTCCATCTAGAGAATTCATCCGCTGCCGCCTGAAACAAGAGGAAGTGCCTAAGTGAGAAGACAGTCTCCACCCCCTCTCTAGTCTGCTGCCACCAACGACCTTCCACAGGGGTTGGCTCCCCATCTCCAGTCGAGGTGCTAGGCACCCGGTAGTCACCAACGCGGAGATGATATTAGTGAGAAGCTAGAGTAAGAGCGCTTGTGTTCTTATGTAATCGCATCACTACCATTAAAACCACCCTTCCTTTGGTACAGGAAGTAAGATTTTTGTTCTAACAGTAACGTTTATAAAGTTAGAAGGAATGTAATCTTATTCAATGATATGTTTTCTAAAAAAAAAAGAGTTAGAATTTGAGTGTCATAATTGATATGAGCTTGATGATCATCGAGGAAATTATTGCCAATAATGTCATCTGTAACAATCGGAATGTTCCTGTCTACTACATGAAATGGGTACGGGATGGTGATATTTGAGGGTAGGTTTACATTCAAATAAACGACACCCTGGGTTAATATCATGGATTCAGTAATTCCAGACAAAGAATGAATTATGGTGGAGTCGATTGCTTCTTCTGGCTTTAGTTTATCATTTTTGATTAAACAAATTTCGCTACCACCATCAATAAGGAATTTAGAAGGATTCGGATTTAGTAGGGTTTTAGAAGAAATCTCAATAGAATCTACACGATTAACTTTACTATTGAGGTTGATATGGAAGATGTGGCAAGGAGATTTAAGTTGTTGGTCCGGACCCTGCCACTGGTTCCGGCCTCTGTGTGGTTTTCCGAATGTTGGTTATGATTCGGTGAAGGAGGATTTTGATTCTGAGTTTGTGAACTTTCTCGACGGCGTCTATTGTTATATTCTCTTTTCCTGCACTCTTGGATATGATGTCCAGGGTTTTTGCAATAGCTACAAGTTATGGAGACAGTTCTCACTTCACATTTTATAGTGGTTCTTCCTGGTGTAACACTGTTCAATAGTATGACTAGGTTTTGAGCATTAATTACAAATGGTCTTCATTTAGGTAAAAGACGTATTAGAGGAACTTTGGTTATGTGTATAATTGGAGGAGAAGCTTTTCTCGTCTTGAACGGCAGCTTCTATGGCCTCTGTGAGGGACTCGAATGTGAAGGCTGTGGAGATTTAAGAGCGGTCTTGCGATTAAGACTTTGTATCACGTCGGCATTATCATTGCCTTCGCTTGCTATACAAGCGTCATTTGGGTTTGCTAAGATTTGCTCCTGGCGATTCGCATAGATGCGGACAGACTCATTAGGATTTTGCTTTATTTGGATTAACTCCAATTGAAGCTGAGACAACGACTTGGTTTCGAGAAATTGTTGCAACAGTTTATTCTTTAAATCTGACCAGTTTTCAAATTCAGTGTACTTTCCGATGTTGTACGCCGGACCGCTTAATTTAGTTTTAAATATAGTCATTAAAAGGGGCAATGCGGAAGAAAAGTTTCTTGGGCTAGCAGATCGCATACGTTTAAAACTTTATGTCGGTGAGCTCTATTACCATCAAACTCGGGGATGAGCATGAAAGCGAAAGATCGATCTAATTTAGGAGCCATATCGAGAAGGCATTCTTGTTCGTTACTGGATTCGCAAAAAGAAGGATTATTAACAGTGCTGGAGTCTTCAAAGTCAGAGATTGAGACCAGACTGTCTTCAGACGACATATAAGAAGGATAGGGAATAGCTTAAGGACATGTGATGTAATAATAAAAAAAAATGTTTACATGCTAAATTTCAGGATAGAACTGTTTTGATAATTTACTTAAAACTAGATATACTATAGAGTATACGACTAAATTATGACTAATATAAGACAAAAAAAAATATATTTGAGTTATAGTATATTAAAGTTGCAGAACGATCTTTGGTTCTGTTGATGACGACTGATGGGCACGTTGTTTTCACTGGATAGTTGCATTAACTTTTAGTTTTTTGTTGATAGTTTAATTTGTTCACTTTTAGTTTTTTGTTTTATTTGTTTTTAGTTTAATCTGTTCACTTTTTTGGACTTCAAACACTTTTGAGGCAGACCCTACATCTGACACCAATTTTTATGTTGTGCTTTTGGTTTTCACTGAGAAGCACTACTCTCAGTTGGGTCTTACCTATTTATGTTTCTTTGGAAGTCCAAGTTAAATAAAACACTCAGGTGTCTATTTTATTGTTACTGAACTAATATTATTAAAACACTTTTTACATAAATCTATTAAATATTATTACATTATTTATTATCGGATTCGGAGGAGAGGAGGAAATACAAATTTAACGGGACTCGGAGAAAATAGTACAGTGTAGATTTAGTGATGAGAGATAATAATACCAATTGATTAAAACTCCGTTCGAGTGACCGTTTTGGAATCGAGTTTAATCGGGTGACTGCTGGGAACTGAGTGCCGCGTCATTGTTCAGAGACTGATATAAATAGCCTCGATTGCATCATTCAATTCGTGGTTCGATGAACGAAAAGAAACAACAAAGAGATTAGGAAAACATGAAGAGAATTCCCGGACAAGTCAAGTGGCTCATGTTACTTTGCACATCTTGCGACATCTGCATATTGAGTTAATTGACATGTGCACCTAGTATGATAAGAAAAAAAGAAAGAAAGACCATAAATAAGCATTGTTTATTTAAGTCGGAAGTGTTGGGCATTGACGCTGGAAGTGGAGCTGAAAAAGCAATTTGGGAGGATGTTTATTTGGGACAATCAATATATTGTTACAAAGTTACAACATTGATCGTTGGGTTAAACATCTGCATATAAAGTAAGAAGTTGTAAAGTGCTTGGTATGCATTATACTTATATGCTATTTAGAGTTCAAATGTGCTAGATTTAGCACAATTTAAATGCTAAAATGGCACCACTGGTTCAAGGTACACGCTTGCACCCACGCGGACAATTATTGCTCTACTCGGTGTGAAAACCCTACCGCGGACCGAATCACTGTAAGCTAACAATTAAGAGACTGATGTCAAATGAGAGGAAATATCCGATAATGATAGGAAGAAACTCCACAACGCACATGCCCACCTTCAGACCTCCGTCAACTTGGCAGAGAACATATGTCAAAAATCGATTTTGAATAGCCCTGAATTATGTGTTATTTATGTGCTAATTTTGTGCTAAGTTTTTGATTTTTGTGCTCCAACGGTTTCCCAGAAAATCGACCTTGAAAAGTGCCCTGCCAAGTTAACGTCAAGCCAGCAGAGCACATAGTCAAATAAAAACCGATGAAAATCGAAAAAATAAAAAGCACATATATGTTTCAGATTTATGTGCTTTTGATTTTCTAAGTCATTAATTTTTGTGCTATCCTAATGCCTCTAATCCAAGTTTTAGGTTTTGCTCTGTTAGTAAAAGACCTTTTACAGGTCTGCTAAATAATTTCAGTCACAATGCAGAACGTCGACATTGTGGCGCCATAGCAAAAACAGCATTTAAGAATACAAATATGTCGACATTTTAAGGCAAATACAATCTGTATTACCAGACCCACTACAATTATAGTAGGTATGGGTAGAATAATCCCTGCAAAATAAATATATTTCCATTGCGCACTGGTAGGTAGGCTCTTTAGTATGCGTGATTCAACACACATGAACCCATCCTAATGTTGTTATGGCTAGCTGGTTGGGTAGCCATGCGTAGAGAGTGAGGGTGAGGATGTTCATTGAAAATAAAGTTACCGTAGGCTGTAAATATTATATTCGCCTGGTGTAATAATTTTGATCGCATTGAATGAGGATCGACATTGTGGCGCCTTAGAAAGAATCTAGTGCACATACATATTAAAAAAAGCCCGGTTAGCATACTGAACCGAATGCTTAGCACATTAATTGCGGGTGGAAGGGGTGAGCAAGAAAAGTAATCCACAAAAAAAAGACCGTGACGAATTTCTGGTGGATGTGCGCCTGTGTTCGTAAATCGAAAAAACGAATGCATTAGTGTAAACAGGAAGTAGGTATACTATACTATATAACGAATGCATTAGTGTAAACAGGAAGTAGGTATACTGGCGGCAAATGAAATTTTAACACTTTTAATTCTTAACAGGTATGCCAATTCCATGTTAAGTTTTTTAAGCGAAATATTACAATGATTATTGTTTTTGCAGGAATAATGAAAATGTATGTCGTTTCAATGTTAGGTTTTGTGGCTGACCAACCACGATCGTACCAGGCAAACAGCTTAAAGTAACCTATATAAAATTAGCTGTGGAAGCACCCTCTCGGTATAGATGTTTGGGGGTGTGAATACGTATATTGCGCATCGTTCCGTAAAAGAATGCTTCGTTGAACGAGATTATTTTAATCCTTTCAAAGGAGAGAGTATGAGACGGGGCATTCAATATAGAATTGTAAGTTGTAAGGAAAAACGATATGCCATTGAATAAAAAATGGTGGCTGCATCCTGCATATCTTGTGTATGTATAAGTAGCTCGCATGTTCTTCTGATCGTTGCTCCTATTCGTTTAGCACAAAAATCAAAGATGTCAAATGGGTGGAGTGTAGACAATATACGACGCGAAACGAAACTAAGTTGCTATAGGTAGGTATATTGTGCCGTCATTGTCACTTACATTCTATCATGTTCATCTTCATTGCTCACATTGCTGTTAAGTGCGTGTGATTTTGTCATAGCTCTGGATTGCGAATGGGTATTAATTTCAAACCTACGTATCACCCATTTTTAAGTCTTCATGCCTACATAAAATTGTTCAAATCCTATGCAGACTCAAGCTAATATGAACAGGAACAGGGTCAGAACTTTGAGAATTAATCATGAAAGTGGTCTTGGTAATTTGTTCAATCCATGACATAAAGCTATAATCGCTCAGTTGTGCCAAAAAATAAACGTATACTTTGGAATATGATCGTTGGATACCTACACTCATGAAAAAAAAAAAAACGGATAAAATCAAGATAATCAGTGTCAGATCAAGCCTATCCGTTGACGAAAGTCTGTTAAGCTCGGAAATTCTTAATCCAAGTACAAAAATCTTACTTTGAGTATGTTTTTTGATTAACCATTAATTCTTATTTCAAGATTGTTCTACAACAGTATTAAGATCGTGTAAGCTTAAATTAAGCCCAAAGGCATATCATTCGAAGAATGAAAAAACTTTTTTTGTAAACTTAAAATAAGCTTATTTATTCTTAAACACATCGCAATGAAAAATGTGTGAGCTTAAATTGTTCACCTATTTATTAGCAGTAAAAATAATGCTCCATAAAGCCCTAAATAATTACTCTTGAAATAAATTTTCAAAAATTTAAATAAGAAGGATAACTTTATCCTTATATTTAATTTCCTGGAATATAAATTCGTATAGCATGATCGTTTAGATCTTAATTGGTATGTATCATGTAATTTTAAGATTATTTCGGCTTGATTGGAGAGTATAATTCTTATTCGATCCATAGTTCAGGTGATATGGTTCCGATTTTAATACTGCATAGGCTTGATTTTAGATTTTTGTTATTGGTTTAAGAATGATTCGACTTATTTTGAGATTGAGCACGTAAGAATGAAGAACATTAAGAATTAAGTTGGATTGGACTAGAATTTAGGTACATACATTTTTGAAAAGGAAGATCTATATACCTACATATATACGAACCGAATTCAAACGTTCAGAGAACATATCCTCAACTTTGATTTCCCCACCCAGCTAGCTACACATTTAGCTGGGTTCATATGAATTGATTCACGCATGCCAAAAAGTCTATCTCTCAGTGCGCTATGGAAATTTATTTATTTTGGAGGATTATTCTACCCATACATATTTGCTGTTTTTGTCATGGCGCCGCCACAAACAGCTTAAGTATACCTACCTATTTAGAATTAAGTACCTATGTTGAAGTATGCTGTATGAGACAGTTGATATTAAATAAAACAATAAATTAGACCCATCAAATGCAATGATAATATTATGCAGTCTAATTGACAGATGATAATATTTACTTACCCACACATATTTCAGATGGGTATACTATGTATGTATTGGCGGTCCTTGTGCCAATATTTATTAGCTTTTGGGGAAGATTACATATATATTCCCTTTGTGAATGTGTTGATGTGTAACTCTATTATTTTGACATCATCAGAATTATCACACTTAGGTAGGTAGGCACATAATATTGAAAAAAGGGTTATTGAACGTCGCCCGCATAATTTCCAAAACAAAAAATGATTTAAATCGTTGGTTTGCTTTGACAATTAATTATATTTACATTACAGTTCGATAGGTTTGTTATTTGTAGTGTTTTTTTCCTTTAGTAGTTTATACGTTAGAAAATGATAACTTTTTTTAAAAATAAGACGCCCGCATTTTTAAGCTTTTGAGATAAAAGGAAGTAGAATTTTGTACTCAGTTGTTTGTGAAAACAATTTTTTTCTCGAATATGAATTTCTAGCAACAGAATTTAGCAAAACATAGCACATGGCTCTGTAAGTTTTCGATTAGCCATGACAATAAGGGTGTACCTATCCATTTCCATACCTATTCGTGGAAAATCAGAATGTTTATTTTTATTGGATATGAGAGCCAGGAATACATTTTTCAAACCTACCTATACCTACAGTATACTGTATACACAAGTTGATATAACTTGTTGAGGATATGTTCTCTGAACGTTTGAATTCGGTTCGTATATATGTAGGTATCACCGAAAGAAAAACGTTGGTAAAATCGTTGTTATTTCAACAAATCTCACATTGTCAATTTGTTTTGAAAAAAATTACTGTTATTTTTGCTAAAACCAATCACGACATTTTCAATTTCGTGTTAAAACTACCACGAGCCAAAGTGATTCGTTTTCAACCAAACACGGTCCCTGATAGAAAAAACAGGACGATAGTGTTATACCATGTTCCCACCAACGTGATTTAAATCATCTCATAAATTACGTGATTTATCATACATTTTCGTGATTGATAATTACTTGATTTATACGTGTTTAAATTTGAATTACGTATCTGTCATCGCAAATCCACACAAAATAAAATCGAACATACCTGTTCTTAACTTCAGCACTTTATTCAGCAAACAAAAAAGAAAGAAAAACTGTCAAAAAAATTATTTCAAATTCAATTTTCTAATTTTGTTCGTGTTTCGGTGAGTTTTTGATATTTTTATTAAATTCATGCAATGAAAATTGTTTTATTCTTGGCAGGTATGGCAAAAAAACAGAAAGAATAACAATGGTGTTGGACACCTAATGTCAAAGTCGACAAAAATGTCAAACTAAATCACTTAAAGTTCGGTGGAGACGCCTTTCGTGATTTATAAATCACTTCGGCTAAATCACGTTGGTGGGAATATGGTATTAATTGGATCCTAAACGTGTTTGTTCAAAAATACGTATGTTTGTGCTAATTGTCTTTGATTACATTAACACGGCGAGTGATTGATTAAGTACGATCATTGTTGACCAACAAATAAACCATTGCAATGTGTTCGTGGTTGTTGAAAGACGTTCGTATTTATTTACAATAGGCTAACGATTGATTAAGTAGGATCATTTTTAATCAACAATGAAAGCGTTGTACGGTTTTCGTGATTCTTTCAAAATGTCCATGCTTACTTTAGCTTCGCATGTAATACTGATGGATGAAGTATGTTCATTGCTAATCAACAATGAAAACATTGAAAAGTTTCGTGTTTCTTTTAAAGCGTCCATACTTACGTTATCTTTCAAGCATTGCTAATTTACACCCAGGTGAAAATAGTAATAAAAACCAAAAACGATATTGTGCTTTGATGCCTTTTTTATTATTATTTATTTCCTTTTTTTCAGTTCATAAATATTACAATTATTTGTTGTTACAGTTTTAGTTATGTAACTTATTGTTACAGTTTTTAGTTATAAAGTTACCTTTTACAATTTTTATTTTGTAGTACAGTAAAAGTTTTAAGAAAATGTTATGAAAGAAAACAGCTGTCCATTCGGATTTGGATAGACAAAAAGGTGGCCCATCAAATTCATTAATTTTATATATATAATAAATGTTAGTTGGATTAAAATTTCAAATGCATTAAAATGTTCGATGTATCCTGAAGTTTTTATTTTATATTATTTATCGCAAATAATATAAGGACAGCTGTGAAATATTAATAAACATTCTATTCGATAAATATTTGCTGTTGAAGTGGATATACTAACATACTCATTATTTTTGTAATGCACTTTACAATAAGTAAGCGCAGTGTAACACAATTCTTCTCGAAAATGTACATATGCAAAAACGTGTTGTATTTTTGGAAAATAAGATTGATCTTTAAGTAATATTTCAGTTTTAGATAAATTGGATGTCATTGCCGGAATTCCAGATTTAGAAATCATTCTTTGACAAAAAATTAAACTTGATTTTATACATAAGGATAAAGGTAAATTTCTAGGAAATGTTGTGTTATTACAATAACTTTTTAGCACTTTATGTTTTGATTCAAATCTGAATGACCAAAAATGTTTTAAAGGCCCGAGCATTTGCATAACATAGGGATAGTGAATCATAAAATGAAATTTAGGCTTTAAATTAGTATTGAAGAGCGAAATATATAAGTCGTGATGTTTTGATATAAGACCTTCCAGTGTAACTACATCAATTTTTTGAAAATTTGACTTCAAGACAATATCAATAATTTTATTGAGTACGGTTAATAAATCCCAGTGTTTATTTTCTTTAGAAACAAGATCACTAATGACTATTGGCAAGAAACGTCAAAAAATCCACATTTCCTTGGCTGACATATTTAATTTTTTATTATTTATATGCTCTGGTTTTATTATAGTCGATATGTTTCCATACTCAGACTCACCATATTTAAAAAATTGTGTTCTGTTGTTTAGAACATCTAATGTAAAAAACGTGTCGTTAATAACAAATTGATTTATGAGTTCACATAAGTCGTAATGGCATACTCCCTCAAATACATCGTGCATTATATCGACTGATGATTTTACGCGCACCGAACTAAACTACAAAAAGAAACAGCGTCGTTAATAAACAAATTACAAGAACTTCAACTTCTTCTCAACATCTGAACACTTGCACTTATTCTGGCACAATGAATATTTTTGCAAGAAGCATATACGTAAGACGAACAATTTGTATGCTGGATCAAAATTAAGCATTGTTACTTTAACATTTTTGTGCTTTGACTATATTCCTAATATTTTCACAACGTTTATGCTTGATAACATTATTGTTCTAACATTTTGGTTATACATTCATAACGTATCTATTCCTACAACAATGTTTTATGCTTGATTGATATGAAACATGATAACTTCAACATTTCATTGTTAGATAAACACGTCCGCAGAAGCTTCTAACATGTTTATGATTCTTTAACAAGGAATACGAAAGTGAGGGTTAGCGCTATTCTACTTTGAATATCTTTCTTCTTAATTGCACACTAATCGTAGTACTGAAACTACGAATATGTTTAATTTATAAGAAATATGTTTCATTTAAATTTGTTGACCATATTTGTTTTTTATCAAAAACGCTTGATATCACTTATTTGTAAAATACCTAAGTTGTAATTTTGTCACATTTATTGTTATTTAACAACTAAATGAGCAATTATATTGTATGCTAACAGTGAAAACATTTTTGAAACAACTACAAACATATTTAAATTAAACATATCTGTGATATTTACGAACATTTTTATCAACAACGCGAAAGTAGTTGTTTCAAAAATGTAGCATTGTTTGTTTCAAATATTCACGTATTTGATTTGAACATTTTAAGCCCATTTTCGGTTAACAATGTTACATTTTTGATTCAACCAAGGTTTTTTCTTTCGGTGATAGATCTTCCTTTTCAAAAATGTATGTACCTAAATTCTAGTCCAATCCAACTTATTCTTAATGTTCTTCATTCTTACGTGCTCAATCTCAAAATAAGTCGAATCATTCTTAAACCAATAACAAAAATCTAAAATCAAGCCTATGCAGTATTAAAATCGGAACCATATCACCTGAACTATGGATCGAATAAGAATTATACTCTCCAATCAAGCCGAAATAATCTTAAAATTACATGATACATACCAATTAAGATCTAAACGATCATGCTATACGAATTTATATTCCAGGAAATTAAATATAAGGATAAAGTTATCCTTCTTATTTAAATTTTTGAAAATTTATTTCAAGAGTAATTATTTAGGGCTTTATGGAGCATTATTTTTACTGCTAATAAATAGGTGAACAATTTAACCTCACACATTTTTCATTGCGATGTGTTTAAGAATAAATAAGCTTATTTTAAGTTTACAAAAAAAGTTTTTTCATTCTTCGAATGATATGCCTTTGGGCTTAATTTAAGCTTACACGATATTAATACTGTTGTAGAACAATCTTGAAATAAGAATTAATGGTTAATCAAAAAACATACTCAAAGTAAGATTTTTGTACTTGGATTAAGAATTTCCGAGCTTAACAGACTTTCGTCAACGGATAAGCTTGATCTGACACTGATTATCTTGATTTTATCCGTTTTTTTTTTTTCATGAGTGTAGGTATCCAACGATCATATTCCAAAGTATACGTTTATTTTTTGGCACAACTGAGCGATTATAGCTTTATGTCATGGATTGAACAAATTACCAAGACCACTTTCATGATAAATTCTCAAAGTCCTGACCCTGTTCCTGTTCATATTAGCTTGAGTCTGCATAGGATTTGAACAATTTTATGTAGGTATGAAGACTTAAAAATGGGTGATACGTAGGTTTGAAATTAATACCCATTCGCAATCCAGAGTTATGACAAAATCACACGCACTTAACAACAATGTGAGCAATGAAGATGAACATGATAGAATGTAAGTGACAATGACGGCACAATATACCTACCTATAGCAACTTAGTTTCGTTTCGCGTCGTATATTGTCTACACTCCACCCATTTGACATCTTTGATTTTTGTGCTAAACGAATAGGAGCAACGATCAGAAGAACATGCGAGCTACTTATACATACACAAGATATGCAGGATGCAGCCACCATTTTTTATTCAATGGCATATCGTTTTTCCTTACAACTTACAATTCTATATTGAATGCCCCGTCTCATACTCTCTCCTTTGAAAGGATTAAAAAAATCTCGTTCAACGAAGCATTCTTTTACGGAACGATGCGCAATATACGTATTCACACCCCCAAACATCTATACCGAGAGGGTGCTTCCACAGCTAATTTTATATAGGTTACTTTAAGCTGTTTGCCTGGTACGATCGTGGTTGGTCAGCCACAAAACCTAACATTGAAACGACATACATTTTCATTATTCCTGCAAAAACAATAATCATTGTAATATTTCGCTTAAAAAACTTAACATGGAATTGGCATACCTGTTAAGATTTAAAAGTGTTAAAATTTCATTTGCCGCCAGTATACCTACTTCCTGTTTACACTAATGCATTCGTTATATAGTATAGTATACCTACTTCCTGTTTACACTAATGCATTCGTTTTTTCGATTTACGAACACAGGCGCACATCCACCAGAAATTCGTCACGGTCTTTTTTTTGTGGATTACTTTTCTTGCTCACCCCTTCCACCCGCAATTAATGTGCTAAGCATTCGGTTCAGTATGCTAACCGCGCTTTTTTTAATATGCACTAGATTCTTTCTAAGGCGCCACAATGTCGATCCTCATTCAATGCGATCAAAATTATTACACCAGGCGAATATATTATTTACAGCCTACGGTAACTTTATTTTCAATGAACATCCTCACCCTCACTCTCTACACATGGCTACCCACCCAGCTAGCCATAACAACATTAGGATGGGTTCATGTGTGTTGAATCACGCATACTAAAGAGCCTACCTACCAGTGCGCAATGGAAATATATTTATTTTGCAGGGATTATTCTACCCATACCTACTATAATTGTAGTGGGCCTGGTAATACAGATTGTATTTGCCTTAAAATGTCGACATATTTGTATTCTTAAATGCTGTTTTTGCTATGGCGCCACAATGTCGACGTTCTGCATTGTGACTGAAATTATTTAGCAGACCTGTAAAAGGTCTTTTACTAACAGAGCAAAACCTAAAACTTGGATTATAGGCTTAATTAGGATAGCACAAAAATTAATGACTTAGGAAATCAAAAGCACATAAATCTGAAACATATATGTGCTTTTTAGTTTTTCGATTTTCATCGGTTTTTAGGATTTAGGTTAACAGTTTTCTATGAGCTAATTATAATTGGTGTTTCTAAAGCGATTTCCAGCTAAATGACTTGAGCAACGAAGCTGGAAACTTAGCACATAAATCAGGCAAATCGATTTGACTATGTGCTCTGCTGGATTGACGTTAACTTGGCAGAGCACTTTTCAAGGTCGATTTTCTGGGAAACCGTTGGAGCACAAAATTAGCACATAAATAGCACATAATTCAGGGCTATTCAAAATCGATTTTTGAGATATGTGCTCTGCCAAGTTGACGGAGGTACCCTTTGGGGTTGGACTGAATTTTATTTATCCAATCGGGTCGATTGGAATGTCCTTCCACTTAAAACAATCCAAAGCAGAGCACTCACCGCAGCCAACTTCAGGAAAATTTGTACAACTGCGGCCAACTTCGGTGTTCCTTCCGCCATCTTGAGAGAAGAATATCCTGCATTTTAGTTATAGGTAGACTACATAATTATAAGCACACCATATTTTTGTTTAAAATTAAAAGTAATAAATCTCAACGTTATATTAGGTTATTTTTACTTAAAAAAAACAAGCTTTATAACCGCTTACTGCTTCATCTTACGATAGCTACTTAAGAACTAAACTAACAATATTTCAATACTTAAAACGTAACCTATTCTATATCCAATTGTCGTGCTGACTCTGCATCGTTCCCACGGTGCAGTTTCACGATTCCAGGTATCACATAAGTATAAATTGCTGACAGCGCAGCGCGTCTGCTCGTCCCGCGCAAATTAAGTAACCCTGGTTGTGTGGGTACCCTTTCAATTAAAAAAACAATATTTTTTTTATAGGATTTCTATGATCCTTTTGATAAATTTTAATTAATTAATTTTTATTATCCGACTATATAATAACGTTTATAATCACCGAACTGTGGTCTCAGTATATGTAATTCCTCGACTGACGACTCCGTGTTCGTTTCTTATATTTATATTTATATCCTAGTATTATGTGTTTGATTCAAACACATTCTTTCCTTATCTACTGTTGTGTTTGGATGAAATACAATCTTTCCTCTATTTTTAATCTATTTTTTCTTATCTACTGTTGTGTGACCCATCCAATATTGAGATAAGTCTTAATAATACTTGAACTATGTGGTTAAGGGTCCTTAACTCCCCCCCTTCTTTAATAAAATCGTCCCGATTTTCTATTTGTTTTATTCTTAATTTTGCCATTTCCTTTTCGTATGACATATTGAATTTTTGTCTAGTTTTTTGTTTTCTGCATTCGATTATGAAATGCATGATTTTCATTATTATATAAATTATTACAATAATTATAACAATGGTTAAGATTGTATGTATAATTGATAATACAGGATGTTCCTCAAACGGAATCATTATTTTGTTTAGGCTATCAATATTATTGAATGCATATAGCTCTTCTGTTTTTATAACAGTGCTTATGAAAAATGCATTGTTATATTTTCTTGCTATTATTACTTTAATAGTTCTACCCATATTTTTATAATTTTTTCCATCTATGTTTACAATGTCCTCATATGTGATTAACTTGACATTATTTATTTTATGATTTCCATTAGTTAATATTACTCCTGGTACTATTTTTAATATGTCAAAATTATATTCTTGTTTTATAAAGGGTTTTTCAATAAGAGCGCTATAAAAGTTTTTTTAAATAAAACAAAAACGGTTTTGGATATCAATGAAATTCTTTATTCCTGTAAAAGTACGTTTGATGCCATTACGTATGGAACTCGATTTCTTTTGCATGGCCACTGGCTTGCAGAAGTCCAGACGCTGAACCCAATTTTGGACTTTCAAGCATAAATCGGCCGATACTGCTGCAATTTCACGTTCGATATTTGTACGAAATTCATCAATCGTCGCTGGCTTGTTGGCATAGACCATAGAAGGAAATAGTCTAACGGCGTCAAATCGCACGACCGAGGTGGCCAAGCGGCTGGACCATTTCGTGAGATAACACGTTCTCCAAACTTGGTTTTCAATAAAATGATTGTGACATTCGCTGTATGGCTTGTGGCGCCGTCCTGTTGGAACTACATGTCCACCAAGTCCATATCATCCAATTGGGGCCAAAAATATTCGGTTATCATTGAACGGTAGAGATTCCCATTCACTGTAACGTGCCGGTCTTGATCATCACGGAAGAAGTACGGCCCAATGACGCCGCCGGCACATAAACCACACCAAACCGTAATTTTTTCCGGATGCAATGATGACTCATGGATTACGTGTGGATTGCTGCCTGACCAATACCGCATATTTTGTTTATTGACGAAGCCATTCAGCCAGAAATGAGCCTCATCGCTGAAGATAATTTTTCGATGAAAATCCGAATCATTTTCAAGTTGTTGCTCAGCCCAATTCACGAACATACGACGCTTTTGGTGATCAAGCGGCTTCAGTTCTTGCGTCAATTTAATCTTGTAAGGATGTAGGCCAAGATCTTTTCGCAAAATTCGCCACAACGACGTCACAGAGATGCCCAACGCTTGAGAACGACGTGTGAGAGACACATTTGGGCTTTCTTCAACTGAATCCTCAGCGGCAGCAATATACTCGACACTACGGGCACTTCTTTGTCTCACTGGCACGGGAACATTTTGTACTGTGGATTCAAATTTTTCCACTAGACGCTCAATTGTTGATCTGCTAGGACGATTATAACGACCATAAATTGGACGTAGCGCTCTTAACGTTGAGGCCACTGACTCCGAATTTCGGTAGTAACTTATAATAATTTCGACTCGTTGTTGGCTCGTATATCTTTCCATCATGAAATGGCAAACCTTACTGAAGAGAAATGTCAAAAGAGCGGCAAGAAATTCGGGGTCGTTTGCTGTCCCTGTCGCTCTACTTTTGTAGCGTCCCTGTTGAAAAACCCTTTATTACTTTTAGATTTTTTATTTTTTAATAATGGAATTATAAATTCTTCATTTTCAATATTTTCTTCGGAAATATTTTTTCTTAAATAGTTTTGGCAATTTTTTACTCTAACGTAGTCTTTACAAAATACTATTAATTCGTCTGTTAGTATTTTTCCATGTCCAAAACTAATCGGGGTTACCATATAGCGCTTACACTGTAGTTTCAGTATTGGGTATTAATATATTATTATAAAAAGTTCGTCTGTTCTAGCAATTGATATGGTTGCATATTCTAAAATATTTATTATTGGAACTTCTTCTAACTCATGTTCTATTATTTCTTTTATGTCTGTTATATCAAATGCTTCTGAAGGATATTCATTATTCTTTGCTGTGTTTATCATTCTACTTAAGGCGTTTTTCCTTTTTAGTTCAGAGCTGAGCTCTGAACCGAGCTCGAGCATTATGAGCGCGCTCTGAGCCGAGCGTGCTCAGATCATTCTGATATATTTATGAAACACACTTGAGCACGTATCTGACATTTTTAATAAATATATGTATAATTTGAATATTTATTAATTTTTATTTATTAAATTGGTTAACCTTCAGTTCCAGAACAACAAAGGTCTTCCACCATTTCAATTATTTTGTTTATCCTTTTTTTTTCTGTCAAATGTGACTGTGAGTGTGTATTCAGCTTTTTACTCAGCCTCCTCAGTCAATTTATTCTGCGCTCATGGAAAAAGAAACACAAATCTGAGCTCTGATGTATCTGAGCTAAAAAAGAAACACGAACTTTTTGTGTAACAGTTCAGGTTATTTTCTATTAAATTATCTATCTTGGTCTGATATTTCAATAAGATCATCATGATCTGGGTTACCAAATATAAATTAAATAGCAGATCCTAAGAAATGTATAGACCTCTTACTTCTAGTATTTTCTTCTATTTCATTAGCTGAATTATTTACATTCTTTATCCAAATTTCTTCTTCCTGAGTAGGTATGTAATTGCTACTATTTATTTCTATGAATGGTTTAAGTAATGTCGTTAGATTTGATCACGCCTTCTGCTTTTGTTGTCCCTTGAGTATGCATTAGTACATTCACGAGTAATATGAGGAATGCTAATTTCGTCATCTGCAGAGAAAGAATAATTTTTTATATTATCTTTGTGGACTACTATCTCTTGCGTTGTTAAGAAAGTGTCCTCACGGTCTTCCTTTACTATTCTTTTAATATATCTTGTATTAATTTTCTTTCTAA
Source organism: Cheilosia vulpina (assembly GCA_916610125.1). Taxonomy (NCBI): domain Eukaryota; kingdom Metazoa; phylum Arthropoda; class Insecta; order Diptera; family Syrphidae; genus Cheilosia; species Cheilosia vulpina. The sequence goes on along the minus strand of OU744276.1, from coordinate 59,683,589 downwards.
TCCCCGAAATTCTTACCACTATTATTTCTCCTTGTTGATAGGTTCTATGCTTTCTTCCTTTATTTAGGCTTTCTAGGACTTTTTCTCATGCTTTAATAAGTTTTAGGTGTATATTTGAATCTTTAAACTTTTCTTGATTAAAAAAAACATCTTGAGGTTTGTAGGCTGTGACTGAATGAATTGTGTTATTTAAATCACGCACTGTTCTAAATACTTCTTCGATTAGATTGGTATCGTTTTGTACCATAAATATTCTTGAAAGTTCTGAGATTGTTTTATATACACTTTCGACTTGCCCGTTTGCTGTCGATCTATAGACTGGCGTCTGTACTTTCTTTATTCCGTATTTTACACACATTTGTTTTACCATCTGGGTGTTGAAACAATTTTCGCTATCAGTCATGAGTCTCTCGCAATTTGGGAAATAATTCGATAAGACTTTTTGCATTTTATAATAAAGTCTCTCCTTTGTTTCTAGTTCTCTTATGATTAGATACTTTGAATATTTATCTTTTGATACTAAAAATGAATGTTTGTCGCTGATGTATAGATGGATGTGTATGTGTGTTCCTACATGTGTTGGAATTTCTGAATCATTCAATGGTTCTCTAACTGGATTTCTCTCGTATTTACCGAATAAGCATGCTACGCATTTCTTATTGAAATTTTTTGCCTGTTTCCTTATGTTTGGCCAGTAATATTTTTGGCAGAGACAAATGATACTGAGACCCCCAACTCACAATCCTCTTGCCGCTGGGCCCTTCAGTTTTTTTCAAATTCGCCATTTTGTTTTCCTATCGGTGTTGTGTCAATTAAGAATCCGTGTGACATGCAAAAACATACAAAAAATACAAAAATAAATGCTGCCAACTCGGCAACCGTGGGGAAATGTGCTAGAGTTCGGGAATACCACATTTTTTAATTACTGAATGCCATTGGTTAGTAATTATATATTGTTAAAAGGCGAATAATTTGATTTCTTTGGTTAATAAAACTAGCTAAATGAGATGTTCTATATTCAAGAAACTTATTATGACAAATATGGTTACGTATTTTCTGCTTTTGAATATCATTAACTTCGATTTCATGTGTAAATTTTTCTTAGATAACTTAAGAAAATTTGCTCAAAATGTGTGCATTTTCCTTCAACCAATCTACATTGTTCATTTTTCATACATATTTTAAGCAAATGTACACTTACCCATGAAAGAAAATATTATCCAAACGTAACGAATAATTTCAAATTTAACGGATAAAATTCTATGAACGCTGGCAGCAACTTTGCCCACAGCGGAAGTGGCATATGCAAGGTGCGAGCGTGTTGGTGAGTCGGGATTTTTGAAGTTACGTGACATTTGTCAATACGAATTTCTATGTAACAATACAAGCGCACTTAGCATTTGCCACCCCATAAAAATATAGCTTGTAGGCTAAGTAACGGGAAATCGGTCGGAGTTGGTGGTCTCAGTATTGTCTCTGATTTTTGGTTTATCTCTTGAATGTTATTTTTAAATGGTTGGCTCACTACTTTAATTACATCTTCAGTTGAGCTCTCTTCTGAGTGAACTGTACTTATTGATGAAGTATTTATTGGTTGCCGCGAAAGGGCGTCTGCAACTACATTATGGTGTCCCGGTTTGTATACTAATCTTGCACCGAAATCTTCTATTATACTGTTCCATCTTTTAAATTTTTGTGTTCGTATTTTTTTCCGATATTGAATATACCAACGATTGATGATCGGTGTATATGCTTAAATCTGCAACTCCGTATACATAATTTCTTAGTTTCTGCAGTGCCCATATGATGGGTAATAATTCCTTCTCATTCGTTCCATAACTTTCTTCTGTCTTTGTCAGGGTTCTACTTAAAAAGAATATAGGTTTTTTGTTTTGACTAAGGACGGCTCCAATAGCTATAATGCGTCTGTCATTAGTTCAAAGGGTTTACTATAATCTGGTTGGAATAGCTCTACTTGTTCTCTCAAATGTGCTTTCAAGCTACTAATGGCTTTAATTGCTGCATCGTCTAGATTTATACAAGTATTTTTACTCTTATTTTTTCCTGCCTGACCATGTCCTCCTCTTAGGTGTATCGTTAGGGGCTTGGCTATGCTGGAATATCCTTTAATAAATTTCATATAGTAATCGGTCATTCCTAAAAATCCTCTCAGATCTTTTAACGTTTGGGGAATTGGATAATTACTAATCGCTTCTACTCTTTCTGGGTTGGTTCCTATATCCTACTATATTTAAAAATGTGTCCGAGGTATTCGACTTCCGATTTGAAAAATTTTGATTTTTCTTCTGAAACCTTCAATGTTGCTTTATTAAGAGCGTTGAAAATTATATTTATGTGGTTCATATGTTCTTCGGCCGATGAGGAATATATTAACACATCGTCTATATAAACATACGCAAATTTCCCTATATATTCTCTTAAGATATCGTCTACACATCTTTGGAATATTGAAGGCGCGTTTTTGAGCCCAAAAGGCATTCTTACGAATTCGTATTTACCTCCATTTACGCAAAATGCTATTTTTTCCCTATCTTCTTTTTTAATTATAATTTGATGGAATTCTGATTCTAAATCTAATGTTGTAAAATATCTAGCTTTTCCAAGATTTTGTATTGTCATGTTTACATCTGGGATTACGTATCTATCAGTTATTGTTTTATTATTTAATTTTTGAAAATCTATTACCATTCTTTTCTTCGGTTTTCCATGTTCACTAAGACCCTTTTTTGGTACTGTCCAAATCGGACTATTGCATGGACTATTACTCCTTTGAATAATACCTTCTTTTAATAATTTAGCTATTTCTTTATTGACAAATTCATTGTCGGCTACCGGTTATGGATATTGCTTGGTCCATATGGGTTCATTATTTATAGTTGTAATTGTAGGTTCTATTGTAGTGGTGAAGGGCAGTGGTCCTATGCCAATGTTTTCATTCGTCAATCTATCTATTTCTTTTTTATATACTGTTTCTCCTATAATATAGTTTAATTTACTTTCCGATTGATTATCACTGCACATGGTGATTAAGGTCATATCATTCAAGTTTATTTCTGCGTTTAATTCTTTTAAACCTTCTAATCCTAATATCATATCGAATGAATCTATATAATATTTAATTCAAAAAATGTTACATTCTTATTCATTAGATTAATTATTTTCTTTGTATTTACTATAGAGTACCCGATTACAGTTTTAATTTGTATCTCCTTAATTTGTATTCTTTCTGCTGAATTGCATTTTTTATCTATATAATTGTGGGTTGCTCCCATATCTATTAATATTTTATGAGTTTTGTTAGAAATTTTAGATGTTCATCTTAGAAAAGGCAACCCGTCAACTAGTTTAAATGGTCAAATCTTAAATTGTTTACCGTTTGTTCTTCCGGTTCTGCATACATGCTGCCTCTGTCTTCTTCTTGTAGTTGCGATAACTGGTTCACTCTTTGTTGTTTGTTGACGTGTTGGTTGTTGTTCTGATAGTGCTGCTGCCTATACTGTCCGCTATTCTCTCTTTCTCTCTCCCAAGGCTGGTTATTATTAAATGGGTTATAGCTGCTTCGTTGAGGTTTTCCTCAGTGCTTGAACCATAAACTAACTATTAAATAGACTGACACCTTTCCTACGTCTCCCCGATTTACCCCGCAGATTTTCAATATAAGCCCCTCCCAGCGGTCACTATTTTACTGTCTGTGAATACGTGTGAAGCAGCAAAAAAACTACAATTCTAAATGGCGGGAGTTGTAATAAACTACTGACACTCAGCAGTGGTCCTACATTATGGTATCTCTACTTTTTGTGGTAATTTCTATTTTTGGTAAAATTTCCATGCGTAAAAGGGAATACATCAAAATTGTGGGAATATCAATAATCTGACAAGAAAACATTCAAACTACATTTCACCATGAATATCAACGCACTAAATGACATAAAAACTAACTATTAAATAGACTGACACCTTTCCTACGTCTCCCCGATTTACCCCGCAGATTTTCAATATAAGCCCCTCCCACCGGTCACTATTTTACTGTCTGTGAATACGTGTGAAGCAGCAAAAAAACTACAATTCTAAATGGCGGGAGTTGTAATAAACTACTGACACTCAGCAGTGGTCCTACATTATGGTATCTCTACTTTTTGTGGTAATTTCTATTTTTGGTAAAATTTCCATGCGTAAAAGGGAAAACATCAAAATTGTGGGAATATCAATAATCTGACAAGAAAACATTCAAACTACATTTCACCATGAATATCAACGCACTAAATGACATAAAAAGCTGATTTGCCTATAGCAACAATTTCAAGTACCAAAAATAATGATTATAATGTTAGCAAACTGCGATTTTTATACTGAACATTAATTTAATGTTATTTTCTTTCCGAACAATACAAATTTTACTTTTAAAAGCATGTTTTTTTCATAAAAATATAGAGGTGATTTGGTTTAGTGATAAGGGAAAAATAAACACGCTTCGTGAGATTTAGTGTATTTCGTGAGTTGCTGTCAGCTGATGGATGCGTTCTGAGAGTTTAAATTCGTTGTTTTATTGCACAACGATAACATTTGTAATCTATTCTACAAAATTTAAAATAGCGAATGTAATCAACATAAATAAATAAAGAAATAAAGTGTGAAAAATTCATTCGTTGAAATAAAAGAAGATGTTTTTGTTTCTACAATTAATGTATCTGTTTTCGTTTGTTGTTTTTGGGGAATAAATATGTTAGTGAAATACTCAAAATTAAGAAACACACCAAAATAATCACAATTAAGTTTCAATGACAAACTCAAGTAATTCTTTTTATTTATAAATCAACCACACCTTGACACGTTCACTCAAGAAGCTTATTCAAATATGTCTTCGTGTTGTCTCTTTTTTTTATGCTATCAAATATTTCGCCGGAAATGTCAATAGAAAAACGGCAATGGATTGATTACGATTATTATGATTTTTGAGTTATAATCTTTTCATGAAGATTCCATTTAATAGCGGAAAATAATTAAAATTTATTAGAACATTTTAAATAATTGAGATAAATAATTAAATTCCATTTAAAACAACTGCTTCAACCAAGAACATGAATAGTGCTAGTTTTTAATAAAAGAAAAAAACACAACTGAAAAGTTTTTGGTAGATATTTTATGAATAAAAATAATGTTATTAAAATGTAAAATAAAGTTGCAAAATGATGACTGCACATTTATTATTGTTTCTTCACAATTTGTTTGAAACTGACGATTTTATTTTACTCGATTTTTTGTTTGTAATTTTTCTTACACTTTTTTCAGTTTAATACTGTTGTTAATAATTTCACCAAATCGATCATTAAAAAAAAATAGAAATAGAATAGAGAAATTGGTTGCGAAACTTAAAGGAAATTCTATGGCGAACATGCAAACAATTTTTTTATAGCGATATCATAAAAATAATGTCATCTATCCAAATTCATTATAAAATAACTTAAAAAAATATTCATTTTCTTGATATCCTGTGATTTGAACATTAATTTCTATTCAATTATAAGAAAATCGAACAACTATTTATATAAAAAAGTAGCGAAAAATGTCAACCTGGAACTAAAAAAAACTATGGTTTACAATACAGCCCTTGATATTGAAATGAGAGTCCACCTCAGGCTACCGACATGGCGGTTTAAACCCGAACCGAAACAGTGTTGCTGTTTTTTTTTAAAAGTATGAGTGAGTCCCCTTTGATTAACATAGACACAAATACATGAATTCCAACTGGGCTACATCCAAGGCCAAATTCCGCCTGTAGGCAATTTCTCTTTTTTGGCTGAAGCTGTCAGTCTATTTAATAGTTACTTTATGGCTTGAACTATTTGTCTTGAATCTGTTTCTATAGGTGTTGGCCTATTTGTATATATTGGTTGGTTATAATTTGGTTGTTAATTTAATCTCCTCTGATGATTCGTATTTGGTACCGTTTCGTAATTCGGTCGACGTTGATGTTCTCGATATTTCGAATTTGGGCGTTGTATGCTTTTATTTTGTGTATGTGGTTTATAGTCACTTCTTTGATCATATGATAGGTGCAGGTTTTGATGACGATTATCATGGTCTATTGTACGTGACACTGCGAAAGCGTGTTCCAAGTCTTTAAGAACACTTCCATATAATGTGGATCTTATGAAATTATTATTTATACCCGAAATAAATTTGAATTATTAATTAGTGGTTGTATTACACTTTGTGGTTCATCTGACATTGATAGTTTTAAATTAATTAGATTTAATGCTTGGTCCACCTTGTCGTGGAACTCAGATAATGAACTGTTTCTTTGAGTTAGTTTCCTCATTTCGGAGTATGTGTAGTCCAATCTGCTTCTGATTGCTTCGAAGTTAAATATAGTGTTATTATTTGTTAGTACGTTAGCTGCGGCTCCTTGTATTTTGGATTTCACTATTGATAATGCTTCCACGTATTTTGCTGTATTACTAAAATCCTTGATGCTGTCCATCTTAAATCGATGCATAAAAATTTACGTTGGATACATCAAGATATCTCTTCTGCTATCAGAGCAAAAATAACTAGGCGTCTTCCATCAACCATAGCTCGAACAATATGCACCGCAAAAGAATTTGGCTTTCCCATGAAACGTAGAAAACACCACTTCCCATCTTATCCACCATGGTGCATTAAAGAATCGTCGGTTCTACTATCCCTGTCGGAATATAAAAAAATCAAAACAGACAGAAATATCTACATGGCAAATTTTCTTCAGACAATCAGTTCGCTTAAATCTAAAGGATGGAACCCTATATTTACGACGGTTCTAAATCAACACACACTACATCCTTTTCAGTGACATTAGAAAGTGGATCACTTTTAAAAGCCGGACTTTTACCTCGTAATGCATCAATTTTCACTGCAGAGGCACTTGCTTTACTTGAAGCAGTCAAAACCATGGGTAAACTCCGTGGAAAGGCCATAATATGCACGGACAGCCTATCAACGCTCAAGGACACTTTAAACCCAAACCACAACACCGGACTCATAAGCCATATTAGGGATATCCTTACAAAATACCCGAACAAAATAAAACTGATGTGGACACGAATCCACATTGGGATACAAGGGAATGAACTTGCTGATAAAGCCGCAAAATATGCCAATAATGCCCCTCTTCTCACCGTTAATGTAATATCAAAACTTGATCTACAAAAAACAAATTACGCAACAGATTATTATGCTCCGAATCTGTACTTGGCAAAATTACCAAAACCACTACACAAAAGTCAACACCAGCCGGTCCATCCCGATCTATCCGACATCAACCTCTAAGGAAATGAACTCCAACTTCGCCCGTCTTCGCTTGGGTCATACTATTGCAACGCATCAACACATCCTAAAGGGAGAAAACCCACCCATCTGCACAGTCTGCAACAACAGTATTGATATTGAACATATCATCGGAAATACTCCTTGCCATGTCTCCAGATCATTTAAGTCCCTCATGTCAGAAAATCAGTCAGTCTACACTTTTATAAATACAATCAATCACGATAATGTAATAAAAGTTTACAACTTCCTCCGTAGAGAGAACTTAATTATATAAAATTTTCTTTTTGTTACTTTCTTAATAATTAAACTTGATTAGAGCTAAAAGCCTCTGTAGCTAGTGCTGTTTTCTTTTTAGATTTGTATTAGTTAAAAATTTATTTTTATGCTAATAAATAATAATAATATTAATACTCCTGATGTGTCTTTATCTAGGTTGTTTCGTATGAAAGAACGTTTGATGGGTGCCACTATGTGGGTCTGATTCCCAAATTGTTTGGTCCGCCCCGTGAAGATAAACAATGTGTTTATCTCCTGGCAGGATCGCCAATTAAGTAAGCCTGGTTGTGTGGGTATACTTTCAATTAAAAAAACGATAATTTTTTATAGGATTTCTAAAATACTTTTGATGAATTTTATTTAATTAATTTTTATTGTCCGACTTATACATTACGATTAATAACGTTTATAATCACCGAACTGTGGTCTCAGTAGATGTAATTTCTCGACTGACAACTCTGTGTTCGTTTCTTATATTTATATCTTACTTCGTAATCTATGTGTTTGGTTCAAACACAATCTTTCCTTCATTCTTTCCTTATCTACTTTTGTGTTTGGATGCAATACAATCTTTCCTCTATTCTTAATCTATTTTTTCTTATCTACTGTTGTGTGACCCAGTCAATATTGAGATAAGTCTTAATAATACTTGAACTATGTGGTTAAGGGTCCTTAACTCGAGTGGCTGGGCTTGCTGCGCGTGTCGTACATCTTAGTGTATTTCACGTTAACTCCTCCGGCTATAGGTTCGAACGTCCTCGTTCGATGTCATGGAAGATACTAGGTGAGGAATGTCTTTAACACATATGGCTGTTGTTGCTGTCTGAACTGTGTTCGTGGTGAGTTGTCCTTGAGTATCTTGTTTGCTCTTATTTCTTCTTCTATATGCGTATGCGATGGTTAATGGTTGGAATTTAGTGATTTCGATTGTTCTTATAACCTTCCCTTTGACTTCGATGGTACTGTTAACGTGCTTGATGATTAATGTTCCGTTGAGCATCATAGTTTCATTATTAATGACGATATTGCCGTTGAATTGGTTTAGCAGCAATATACCTTGCGAGATCACGTCTACATCTGGGATGTGTTCATTATTGACGATGGTGCAATTTGCCTTTCGACTACGTATGAGTTTAGGAATACAAGAACTATTTCTTAAATCTACAATATTATCCTTATTATAAATTGTTAAACTATTATAACATTTACATTTATTGCTTATGCCATAGATATCTTCCTTACATTTTCATATTGAATCGTAATCGATTGTAACTCTTTGAAATTCGAAAAGAAGGATGGGATAAAAAGGATAATTTTGATTAATATATTTGACCACTGAGTCTTCCATATTAGTGATCAGTTCTTCATATCCGTTAATGCTAATCACATGAATAATTTTGAATGCACCGCTTTGAATAGCTGCATTATCTACGTGAATTTTGAGCTGGAGTAATCTAGAATCTGCAGGTTTCTATTTCTTTTCTGTATCAGTGGTTTAGTTTGTTTCCTATTCTTTTATTATTTTTGACATATGTATATCGTTTCTCTTACAGAATAATTTTTGACCAGGTCGTTCTTCCTATTGTGATATTTTAAGTCTGATTGTTGTTTGCTTTCTATTCTCTGTATATTTTCTTGCCTTAAGCGTGTGAGCTCTTCTGGGTTGTTAATTAATTTTTTTCCAAAAAATTTATCTATTGGCTTTTTACCAGTAGTAGTCACTGTATAAAGAGACTATAGTACTATCATCAACACGAAAATTTTCTTGGCCGCTGGAGTTGCAGTCGTGCTAAGTTTCTTGTAAAACCAAAGTAGAGAGGAATATTCACACTTGTAATTACTGAACCGAAACATTTGGTTGGTGGTGGTGGCTGGTCCGTAGGTAGCAAATAAAGGGATAAAAATATCATTTGGGTTTCTTTTCTCTGTTGCTCGCACCTGAGGTTTAATCCTTTCATGAATGAAGCATGAGTAGTTTCTTTGAAAAAGAAATGATGACAAATTTCTGATTTTGAATTTCGATCGTAGGTATGAAAGGCAAATCTTGATGTTTGCACTTATGAAAGAAAACGATTCTGTTGTATGATGAGATGACGTTTGATCCTTTATTTTAGATTTGAAAATTCGTTCTTGTAGATATTTGAATCCAAATGGAATTTATTTCAAGTTAATCTTTTTGTTGTATTTCTGTTTGTTAGGAATTCATGACCAACAGTTTAATGATATTATTAATTTGAAATTATATCTACAATTAAATATCCCCAATTGCGGATGTGAATATCACTTTTCAAATATGCGAAAGGAGATTAAATTGACGGCATTAATCTACCGGTGGCTTTTGTCGTGCGAATTTTAATGTGACTTTTCATTGGATCGTTTTTTATTCTCATATACCAAGGTATATTATGTATTAGTGATATGTTTTTCTGTTTTGGAATTGTCATACCTACATAATCATAATGGCATATTTAAAAAAGAAATACTTATGTGTTCGTAGAGAACTAACTGACAACGTTTATAAGTTGCACAGTATGGTTTTGGGGTCAGTTAATTTAGAAAAAAAGTTGGAATAAAAACGTTCGAGTGGCGATATTCCTACATTCAAAACGAAAATGACACAAATGCTTTTACGTTATAACAACTGGTACCTATATAAGCTATTCGGAATAAAATTCGGTAGGGACTTATTTTAGATATATTATTTAAAACACCACCAAGATAGGATTATTCAATATACACCAAAACCCCGATTAGCGTCGTTAATTGGGACCAGAAAACACAACGCAAATCGAAATAACGATTTTTAATATTAATTCAAATAATAAAAAAAAATATATATTTCATAAAACCAAATAAAAAATCAATAAATTCTACAGAAAACATAACTTCATGTTAATCCCCTTTTAACGAAAAAAAAATTAATGAATAACAAAAACGCAAACTGAAATAATATCGACGCAACCTCGAAACCACAACATTTTTTAATGACGCAACTTCCAAACGACACAAAGCCAGGTTTTGGTGTAGTATTCTTTTATTGAATATTTATGACACGCTGTCGCACAAACTAGGTAACTTGTTTTTTAGTTTAACTAGGTATTTTGGTACCATTATTTTGGAATTGTTTTTTTGTTATTATTAAATTCGTATATGCACACACTCCTACTAAGAAATATATCTTTTCTCGTATTATTTTTCTTTAAATTCTATGAGGTATATTCAAGTTAAACTCAAATTAAAATTTTTATTACACACTCTCATAGGAAATTGGTAGGTAAGCAATATTATTTATTTTATTGAATAGGTAAGTATGTATTGCCGGATTTGTCAGTTATACGGGATCAGTATAAATTAAATCAGGTTTTTATGCACTCTAAATATCACGGACTCATTAGATTATTCGAAAAATAAGACAGTCTGTCAAGCGTTTAAATAACTTTTCATTGAATTTGGTTGGATGTCTATCTATTTTTTGGTAATGTGGAAAAACCTAAAGGGCCGGAATGATATCAACATTACGGAGACAAATTTACCGATAGAGTTGTAAATAAAATAGAGAATGGTGTTTTTGTCCAAATTAAAAAGAGAACCCAACACAATGTTCTATTTTATTACTCAAACTGCAAAAAATTAAATAAAACTAACTACCCTCTACCTGCATTCAAAATTATTCTTTTGGAGAAATCTTATAAAGCTATTAAGTTGACATGTTTTGGATTTTAAGATTTATGGCCCCATATAAAAATGCACTAATATACAAAACGACGATACTTATTCGGCGAATTGTCCGTTTTTATTTGGAATGATTGGTTGAATTCAGTAAATGGACCTGAGTGGCTTAGATAGCGTCAAAATTATAGTTTTTATATCACCAATATAGGTTATGTAGCACTCGGATGTAAAAGATATAAGACATTATGTAACTTTCTGTTACTTCAAAATTTCCAAAGAACGACATTACGAATTAGTATTGCATGGCTTTATGAAGTATTTTGAAAGGAGTCTTTAGTTAAATAAAAAAAGTTAACATTTATTTAAAAACTTTCATAAATGAAATTCATCGTAGTTTTGTAACTGTAACTGACTGTTTCTAAGCACATATTTAAAAAAACAAATTCCATTAATAACTTAAAGCGCATGACTTTTTTCTTTTTTTAAATACCCACAAGATCCGACCACTATAACCAATTAAAGAAACCGAGTAAATCAGGATAATTAATCTTTTGTCCATAGAAGAAAGAAATCCAATTCTCAAATAAATGCAGAAATTCTTCCAAAGAAAAATAAATGCACATCCAACTACACACAAAGTAGGTACCTGTTTGTTCATCTCCTTCATAAAAAGCAACAGACGACAAACCTGAGAAATTATGAAATCGAACCAAAAAGGGAGAGAAAGAATAGAATACAAAAACCCACCCGTCATCCACACTCTGATCTCTGATATCGGAAAGGGAAATCATATCAGAAAACAGCAATGCAAATGTATACGCATTTATTCAAATAAGGATGTTGCGTTACACTTGGGTGGCTTTTCCTTTTAAAAAAGATATCAGCCAATACAACCGCCACCATCGAGGTTAGTAGTATAAATAGGTTGGTTCTGGCACACCTAAAGTGGTGCAGAGTATCCGGTGGTTTGAGTCCTTAGTTTGTGTCCCATATCCGGTGATTTGTGTCCTTGGTTTGTGATATTGGTTTATGTCCTTGGTTTCTGTGCTATTCCAGACAAGTATCTGATATAAGCTGTGGGGTGTGTATATGGTTGCTGGTGGCAAAGACACGCGAGTTCGTGATGTGATTTAGATGGCGCTACGTATCAGTCAGTATACATAATATTGTCGGTTTGTGTATGTGAATATTTCTGCATAGCAAAGGCCCATCTCAATGTTCTGCTTTATACTATGTTCCCACCGACGTAATTTAGCTAAAGTGATTTATAAATCACGAAAGGCGTCTCCATCGAACTTTAACTGATTTAGTTTGACATTTTTGTCGACTTTGACATTAGGTGTCCAACACCAGATAGTTAGTTTTTTGTTGTTCTGCCATACCTGCCAAGAATAAAACAATTTTTCATTGCATGAATTTAATAAAAATATCAAAAACTCACCGAAACACGAACAAAATTAGAAAATTGAATTTGAAATAATTTTTTTGACAGTTTTTCTTTCTTTTTTGTTTGCTGAATAAAGTGCTGAAGTCAAGAACAGGTATGTTCGTTTTTATTTTGTGTGGATTTGCGATGACAGATACGTAATTAAGATTTAAACACGTATAAATCACGTAATTACAAATCACGAAAATGTATGATAAATCACGTAATTTATGAGATGATTTAGCTAAATCAAGTTGATTCAGCTAAATCACGTTGGTGGGAACATGGTATTAGATCGTGTTGTGCTCTTTTCCGGTAATAAGTTCTGGGGTGTGTATATGGTTGCAGCTAGCGAAGACACACTAGACCGTGGTGTGACTTAGATGGCGCTAAGCATCAGTCAGTATACATAATTTTGCTGGTTTGTGTATTTGAATAGTTCTGGATAGCAAAGGTCCACCTCAATGTTCTGCTTTAGATGGCGCTGTGCTCTTTTGCGGTAATAAGTTCTGGGGTGTGTATATGGTTGCTGCTAGCAAAGACACGCGAGATGCTGCTGTTATCGAGTATCTACACCGAATTTAGATACTTACTTATTTTCAGCCAGATAGAGTGGAGAATATTTTTGTTGTTTGCTTTGGAATGCTAAAGATCTAAAAATAGAATCGAAACGAATGCATACAGATAGTGGTAATGCTTTTTGAACATGTTTTGATTTGTTTTGATACAAATCTGATTATAATATCATAGCATTGCATGTAAACAGTTTTGTATAAAAACTCAGCGTAGTTCTTGTTTAAATCAGTCAACGCAAAGATGTCAGCAAACGTTTTAGAGTAACTTCAGTCTTCTGCATTGGGATACCCCCGAACTCTTACAATTAAGTTGTTGCGGTAGCCCATTAGGTCCTCATAATTTAATTTATGCCCGATAAAACTAAAGAAAAATAACTTTAAAACACGGAATAGTTATCGCGGCGACTGGGTTGTTGACGAAATTAATGCATGTGCACGGTGCAATTTGACGTCTGCAATGAAATCGGGTAGATATGGTTATCTCGCTCGCACCTTACCTGTTGTCTTGTCAATAAAATAGGTCTGCGTTCAGGTTCCAAGATTCAAGCCAATCTGACCGAAGGTCATGAACTGATCAAAAGCTGTGCAATATAGAGTTAGTTATTGTTATTTAGTGGTTAGGTATTGCTATTTATCATGTTATTTGTTGGTTTCGTCATATTTATTTATTCGCATGTTAGTTTTATTGTATTATTTATTGTGATATTTTATTTGAAAGATTTGTTAGCTAGTGTCGATAAGTAGGTTTCAATAAACGACTTACTGTGAACTGACCCGACTAAGGAATTGAGATACCTTCCTTCCCTGTCCAGAAGAGTGGAGAGTTAGAAAGAGACAAACGATGAGGCAGAAACATACAGGAAATATAGCTGGGAGCAATAGTAGAAGGAAGAAGAGTAGATACAAAAGAAACTTTATGAGGAATAGGAGAAAAACCAATTTAAATGGACCACTTAGTTATTAGAATTAACTTGATTTTTTTTTGTATTTTTTTTGCCCGATTTCCTTCTGAAATCAGTTGACTTAGAGTAGTTTTTTTTTGAATTTTATTTTATTGTAATAAGGTTTGGAAGAGTTTCTGCACTTAGTTTTTTTGTTGTTCGCGGTAACCATATTTGGAATTTGCAGCAATGGCCTTTCTTGTGCTGGTACCAGGACAACGGGGGATCGGGATAAAACCGTAAGTTTTAGATTTTAAATTTTTTTGTTATTTTTTATATATTTTTATTTGAATTGATGAATTATTAGTAGTTAGATAAGTCAATATTAAGCGCAGAATACACCGGCCACCGGTGTGTGTGGCCGGACAGGCCGTCCGCGGGTGGATTGACATCGACGTAACGCGACGGCAACGGACGACGACTTAATATGACATAGACGTTTCTTGGAGTGTACCGGGAGGCAAATTTGGGGTTGCCATTCGCATTATCCGCCAGAATGGTAACCATCGGTTGTATCTATGATACAAGGGGAGGGTAGGCCAGCCTTTGCCATCGTCATCAGGCATGTCTCAGGGTTTTGACGAACCTTTGTCTTTGAGAGACCATGGGAAAGAGAGTCGCGCTTAGGGTATTATCTATCGTAGGTTAGTTTTAAGTTAGAATAGATGTTGAGTAGGGTTTAGCTTAAGTATTAGATTAGAATAGGCATAGTTTAGGCTAGTTAGGCTTAGTTTCGTGTGAACTTTCCCGCTTTCTCTCAAGGACATAGGCAAAAGTCTTTGAACTTTTCTTTTCCGCTCTATTCTCTTTTTAAATTAGCTTTCCTTTTGTCCGTCCGGGGTCCAAATAAATTAAAGTAGCTTTCGATTTCTTTTTGTTTATTTTTGTTTATGGCACGATACAAAAGTGTGTTGAGCAGGAGGTGTATGGTGAGTGGGCAAGAACTACCCCCTTCAGACGAGCTGAGCCGAGCAACCGCGAGCGTGCCGCGCCTTCCTCACCTGCATCAAAGATGCCTCCGTGGCTTAAACCAAGCTCACAACAATGGCGCCCTTGTTGGGCGCTGTTGGATTGCAGCTATCCCTACTTCTTCGTATTCTTCTTCTTCTTCTGGTGGCTCTTTGTTGATAGTATGTCGCCCTTGTTCATCTATTTCGTTCAAATGCTTTCTAAATTTTTGTTCCTTATTGGATAGGTGTCGCTCCGCTCGCCTGCACTCATTTCTTAGGTCTTGAATATTTTTAATATAGCATCCGAAGATGACCGTTGCGACCCTGTCTTTGATGTTCTGCCTCATGATGTCTACTATGTCCTGTTCGTGCGGTCGGTTTGTCATCTGTAACGTCATGGAGCTTATGAAACTGTAAAAGTCGTCGAATGTTTCCTGAGGTGACAAGTCCAATGAGATAGAGCTTTTTGTTGTACCAAATTTGCAACAAGCATTATATTTAGGAGTTGACTTCTGGAAGGTATTTAAGGTCGCTCCAAACTTTATCGACGAACTAGACACTCCATCGTCAACAGAGAGTCCACCGCCAGTCAAAGTACTCTCACCAGTACAAGCAGAACACCTAGAGAGAATCAAAAAACTATTCCCGTCGTTTGCAGTATTGGGGTTGGGGAAAAACAACCTCGAAACTCACATAATATAAGTGGAAGACGAAAAGGTTCCCATCATTTCGGGAATCGATTTAAAGGACGCATTCTGGCAGATCCCTCTGGAGCACAAATCAAGAGAGAAGACAGCCTTTACAGTACCTGGGCGACCGCTATATCAGTTCACGGTAATGCCGTTCGGACTGTGTAACGCCGCACAGAGAATGTGTCGGCTGATGGACAAAGCCATACCCGCTAGGTTGAGGGAGTGTGTCTTTGTCTATCTCGATGATGTCTTGGTTTGTTCTCCAGATTTCGAATCTCATGCCAGATTGCTAGAAGAAGTGGCAAAATGTTTGAGGGAAGCAGGACTAACAATCAACGTAGAGAAAAGTAAATTCTGTTACAAGGAAATTAAGTACTTAGGATACATCGTTGGCGATGGATGCTTGAGAACAGACCCCGACAAGTTATCGGCGGTGGTACATGTGCGCACAGCGTTCTACTCCCCCCAAGCAAATGCTTCTGAGCGAGTCAATAGATCCGTCCTAGCGAAAATCAGATCCTATGTAAAACACGATCAGAAAAGCTGGGATAAGCATGTTAGCGAAGCAGCATTTTCTCTTAGGAGTGTGGTTCATGACGCGACCACGCTCGAACTATACTACGATGTGTTCAGCGTGCACATGGTGCAACACGCCAAATCCTATGACTTACTCCGAAAGATAGCCAATATAAAAGAGATGAACACAGAAGTTATATAAAGAAACGACAGATTGCAACTAATCAGAGCAAAAATATTCGATAACCTTAAATTAGCACGCGATAAAGCAACACGAACCTATAACACTAGATGTAGGGACGTGAAATATACAGCTGGCCAAATAGTGTACAGAAGGAATTTCAAACAAAGCAGTCTAGCTGACAAATACAACGCTAAGCTAGGCCCGAAGTTCATAAGATCGGTAGTACTCAGGTCGATAGTCAACTCACTCTATGAAATCGGAAACCTAAACGGTTTAATTAGATTTTAATAAATTAAAGATTGATTGTGTATGAATGATATAATACAAAAATACATTTTTTTATTCGTTTTGAGTTAATTTACGATACCTTATATAATTGTAATTGTAATTGTTACACGTTTCGGGCTTTTTGGTGATATATTTTCTTCGTCCGTATTAAAGGCCGGTTTTAATCTGTCGATGGAAATTACTTGTTTTTTGTTATCGATCATTACCGAGAAAGTTTTTGTGTTTCGGTCTATCACCTCGAATGGACCTCTATAAAGTGGGTTAAGGCTTCCCTTGTTTACCTCCTCTCGAACAAAAACGTGCTTACACGATTTCAAGTCTTTGTGTACGAATATGTATTTTTGTTCTCTAGTTCTTTTGGGACATGGTCTTACTTTGGAGATCGCTTGTGTGATTTCTCGAGCTGTCGAGGAGTTCAAACCTGAATGCTTTGCTTTGAATGGTTTTGGTTCGATAAGTTCTGCTGGTAAACGTTAGGTTTGACCGTATAGTAATTGTGCGGGTGTGACGTTCAAGTCGTCGATAATTGTAGAGCGTATACCGAGTAGGGTCCAGGGTAAATATGTATACCAATTACTTTTATCTTTGTGCGAGCTTAAAGCCTCTTTCACCTGTCTGTGGAATCGTTCCACGAAGCCATTGGCTTGGGGGTGATATGTCGTGGTTCGGATTCGCTTTGTACCAAGTGTTTCGGATATTTCTTTAAACAGACATGATTCGAATTGGGTTCCTTGATCGGCTGTGATCGTTTGGGGAACTCCGAAACGAGAAACCCAGTTTTGGACAAATGCCAAGACAACTGTTGGGGCGCTTATATTTTTAATTGGGATAGCCTCTGGCCAATAAGAGAATCTATCCTTAATGGTTAGAATGTATGTAAAATCTTGTGAAGGTGGTAGTGGACCTACTAGATCCATGTGTACATGGCAGAACCTACCTTCCGGAATGGGAAATCTCCCGTGTTGTGTGAAGTTGTGTGTCTGGAGATTTTTGCTTTTTGACACGAGATGCAACTTCGTGTCCATCTGTTCACTTCACTATTCATTTTAGGCCAGAAGTACTTTGTCGTAATAATTTTACGCATTGCTTTAGAGCCAGGGTGCGATAGTTTGCGATGGTTATCGAAAATCGTCCTTCGAAAAATTTCGGGCACGTACGGGCGGTTTCTCCCGAGTGCAGTTTCGCACCAAATCTGGATATCGTGAAAGGGAATAACAATTTTTTCGAGTTTGAAAGGAATGCTTGAGCGCGTTAACAAACTTTTTAGTTCTTCGTCACTTTCTTGCTCTTTTAAAAGCGTGGGAATACTGGTGTTGTTAAAATCTATTATTTCAACGTGAGATCTTGACAAAGTGTCGGCGACAATATTTTGAACGCCTTTAATGTATCGGATGTCCGTTGTAAATTCGGCGATGAACTCAAGATGTCGAGTTTGGCGTGGAGATTTTTCCGTTTTAGAACAGATTGCTTTCGTTAGCGGTTTGTGGTCGGTGAAGACGGTAAATTGTCTACCCTCCACATAATACCGAGAATGCTTAACGCTTTTGAAAATAGCGAGTAGTTCGCGATCGAACGTAGAATACTTATTTTCCGCCGGGCTAAGTCGAGTGGAAAAAAATCCCAAGGGTTCCCAACAGTTGTTATTATATTGCTGCAGGATACCTCCAATTGCGTCGTTAGATGCGTCTACCACTATGCTGATCGGAGCCTGGGGTTTTGGATGAAAAAGCATGGTCTGCTGAGCCAGGCCTCTCTTAAGATTTTGGAATGCAGTGTCGCATTCTTCGGGCCAGTAAAAAATAGTTTTTATATTCTTCTCTTTATTTATGTGTTTCACAAGTTCGTATAGTGGCTTTGCTTTGGATGCCGTATTTGGTATAAATCGATTGTAAAAGTTAATCATTCCGAGAAAACGCTGTAATTGTTTGCTTGAACAGGGCTTGGGGAATTCGTTAATTGCTCTGACTTTATCATGTGAATGAACGATCCCATATTTTGAAATGGTGTAATCTAAAAAGCTAAGTTCGCTAACTCCGAGTTGACATTTCGCCACATTAACGTTAAGCCCGTGCTCTTGCAGTCTACGAAAAACTACGCGCAGTTGTTCTTTGTGTTCATTAACAGATTTACGAATGAACACAAATGGCAGGTCGCTTAGGATGTGGTTCATAAATCGTTGAAACGTTTGTGCACCGTTTCGCACCCCAAAAGGCATTCTCAGGAATTCGAATAACCCGAACGGTGTGAAGACTGCAGTTTTATGCACGTCTTCTTCCGCCACTGGTATTTGGTGGTAAGCACGCACGAGGTTAGCTGAGCAATCCTGAGCGTTCGAAATCGGGTGTTTATCAGGTATAGTAACGCTGTTTAGCCATCTATAGTCTCCGCGTGGTCTAAAATCAAGTGAGTTCTTTTTGGGAACCATATGTAATGGTGAGGCGACATGTGATTTTGAAACGCGGCAAATTCCTAAGTTGATCATTTGTTAGAATTCTTGTTTGACGATTGCTAATTTATCCGGACTGAGTCTCCTAGCGCTGGCTTTCCTCACTCAAAGCCGCATTTGAGGTTTGGCGTACTAGTTTTTTGACGCCTTGTTCGTGTCTGCCTGGAAAGAGCACGAGTGACCTGTACAGTTTCTCGCGTTATGACCGAATTTTCGGTGAAACCAACAGATTTGTTGGTCTGTACCCTTACTGGTTGAACGGTGCCGACTATTTGCCCTACTTCGCGAAAAGTTCCTAGAACTACGGTTGAGATAACTCGATCGTGCTTCGTGCGTTTCTAATTGCTCAATGCGATTAATCAGTTTTTGTATTGCGCCGTTATCGACATTTTGCCTGCGAGGCGTATTTACTTGAGCAATGTGTGTTGTAGGCGCCGACTCATGAAGCCTGTCGGCCAAAATGAAAAGCTGATTTTGTGTTTGGGAATTTTCCACTGCCATAAGACAAACTCGAATTGACGGTGGTAGCCTATTCAGCC
The DNA here is from genome assembly GCA_916610125.1 of Cheilosia vulpina. Classification (NCBI taxonomy): domain Eukaryota; kingdom Metazoa; phylum Arthropoda; class Insecta; order Diptera; family Syrphidae; genus Cheilosia; species Cheilosia vulpina. The sequence continues at coordinate 59,663,758 of OU744276.1, read as the reverse complement.
ATAGTTTCATAACTAATGGGGAATTGACTAAGTTGTTCCCACTTGCAAGGCTTTCCATATTTCGGTATAGCTCTGACGGTTTCATATCACCCAATTCGATTTTGTTTAAAAGTGCGTCTAAACGCCGGTGTTCGCTGTCTCTATTTCGTTCTAGTAGGACCTTCTTAAGATTTTCGTATTTGTCTTGCCCTCTAGAAAATCCGCAACTGTTTCCATAGTTTGACTATTTAGTGAAGCTAATAAATAATCGTACATCGTGTTGGTCGAAGTTATATTCTTAAGTCTGAATTGTGTTTCGACTTGTAGGAACCACAAATCCGGTCGGTTGTTCCAGAACGGGGGAATTTTAATGGAAATCAGCGATGCTTGTTGCGCATTGGCGGCGGTAGAGACTTCAGAACCGCTAGCTGCATTTTCCCGATTCGACTCCGCACTGTAGCTGGGACCAGATTTGTTATCGGTTTCTTGTGTAGACATTTTACACGCACGAGTGGAGTTTATGGAAATAAATATGTGGTACGCAGTTACGACCAATAGGGCGAAGAAAATGTAAAGGGGAAGAATGGAAAGGAGATGTTAAAACCGGGGTCCCAAACCGAAGTGTCTTTTGAAACACAGAAAAATTCTTTTATCTACCTTGTACTGTACAGCACCAAATGAACCGTAACTAATCGCGAAATCTTACGACTTATATAACGGGTCTTATGTACCGACGAGAAAATGTATCACCCTATTACTGTACCGATGTACATATATATATAACCTATTTTTTATAAAATTTTAACAATTTTATAAATGCGATTTAATTAACTTGGATTTAAAAAAATATACTATACGTAATTTTCTGAATTAATACGAGTACTCACTGTAGTGTAATGTAATTTTATGAAATATATAAAGGTATATAACGTTAATGCTGATGGTGTTGAACGCTGATGGTGATGGCGTTGATGTTGGTGGCTGTGTTGTTCGAATGGTGGTGGCGTTGATTTGTTGCTTCTATGGTGAAGGTGCTCCGTAATCGTGGGGCGGCTGTCCCTTGCTGCAGCGTATATAAGCCGTTGGTCCCGCTTGGCAGCTGCACGTGATGTCTCCGCCTGCTGTCGCTGTAGCCAAATTAACACGAAAAGCTCCGTGATCGTGAGGTAGGCGTCTTTTGCTGCGGCGTACCTATGCTGTTGGTGCTGTGGGTACGTGTACGTGGTGAATTTTTATAATTGTGGCTGCTGCGAAAACGCTAGTGTGCCTTGCAGTTTGGTGCACGTGACAAAAAAAAAAAAACATATATATATATATGTATAGCGTGCCTGCGTCGGGGTCACCAATTTGTTGCTTCGAATTCTTTTTCGACCGTCTCGGTCGGTGGTTACTTTTATTCTGTTCGTTTCGATTTTGACATATCATATTATTATTACGGTACAGTACGTGAAAGTACACTACTGGTGTTTTATTAAGAAACAGAGATGTTACAGGGTGCCACAGTGTTCGATGTGAACTATCGAAAACCGATTTCATAGCTTGTGTAACCGACGACGCGGTTTTATTTTTCAATGGAATTGCCCATGCATACTTTGAAAATGTATCAATAACAGTCATGATATAGTTGTAGTTAAGATTCTCCTTCCGGGGACATATAAAAAAAACGCGAACGTGTGCCCAGGGTTCGACTTACTTACTAATTAAAAACCAATATACAATAGTGTTGTGTTACTCATACATGAGGCAATACAAATGTCCCATACATCTGATCAAAATGTCCCAACACCTCAAAACGAAAATTTGTACCACCTCTTAATTTTGTCACATGGAGGAACACAAAACAAAATCATTCGCATGAACTTCTCAGTTCTCACATCTTACTTATTCGATTTCGATGTGATTGGGTTGGGTGCAACATGAACTGAGTCACACTTGAGTAGAAATATACCCATCCAAAAAATCCCATTCATACAGCTACCGTCATACTCATACCAGATACCACATACCATTTGCCATATATCCATATTTCAACTATCCATAAAGGCTCACTCTCACACTCAATTTAACTTCAACCTCAACGTACGCTTTCTCTCTCAACTCATTTTATGAGAAACACAGAGAACAGAGTATAGAAATAGATCCGAAAAGCGTCGCTTCACCATTCTTTTCTTTGAGGATTTTCAGTGAGTGAGGCATTTTTAACTTCAATTGAGTTAGTGAGGCAAAGATTGAGGAATACCTCACTACCTCAAAAATGAGGCAATACCTCATAAATGAGGACATGAGGTAAAGCCATTCATTTGAGGATTTTCAGTGAGTGAGGCACTAACACTTTTGGATCTGCTCATTTGTAAGTACTTGTTGCTTGTAGGTTGTAGATTGTGGTGCGCAAGCGAGCAGCGACTGTGGGTATGGAATATGGTTGTCAATATTATGAAACTACAAAATGTAGTTATTATTATTTTGTTTTTAGCTTTTTTTAAAGGATTTTTTTGTGATTTGGAGCACAATTTTACAACGTAATAATAATTAATTCAATATTTCGTGAGGTATGTACCTGCATCATTATAGCTTATTTGTATCTTCTTTTGTATTATAATTTTCAGCATTACAATTACACAGATTTTTTTTTAATATATAGTATGGCTGATGACAAGAAAAAATCGAAGGCCTGGCAGTATTTTACTGACTTGGCTGGCAATAAGGCAAAGTGAAACTTTTGTGGTAAGATATTGTCATATCAAGGCGGTGGTCCCTACAATTTGATTCGCCATACAAAATCGCAGCATCTTACAGTTTTTAACGCCATAACTGAAGAAAACCCAATATATACAGATCTAGAAGACGACCCACTTTATAATACAGATCCAGACGACTCACTATATCAAAATCAAGAAAAAAATATAACCGCTTTACCTATAAAACCTAATAATAATCCCCTTTCCGTCACTAAAATAAAAAATTCAAAAATAACGCAATATTTACAAAAGCCTACTTCAGCTAAAAAGACTGAGCAATTGAATAAATACCTAGTCGAACTCGTAACGAAACAGTACCTACCATTTAACCTCGTTGAAAGCAAAGAGTTCAAGAAATTTATTAAAGAATTAAATCCGAATTATCAAATACCTTCCCGTCAAACTTTATCCAATGCACTTCTCACAAATTATTATACCATAACAAAAGAAAATGTTCAAAAATTACTAAAAGATGCTAGCTATTTGTCAATAACAACAGATTGTTGGACCTCTGCTCCAAATGACAGCTATATATCCCTCACGGCTCATTTTCTAAACGAGAATACAGAACTCACCACACGCATGTTAGAATGCTACCAGTATTGCAACAGACACACTGCCGAAGGCCTAAGCCAAGAGTTAAAAAAAATGTGCGATAGCTGGGACATATCTAATAAAATAGTTGCTGTAACAACAGATAACGCCAGCAATATAAAAGCAGCAATAAAATTAAATAAGTGGAGACAAATTCCTTGTTTTGCACACACTATTAATTTAATTGTACAAACGGCATTGCAAGAAATTAAAAATACACAGACAAAAATTAAAACTGTTGTTGAACTTTTCCGTCGAAGCCCTCTAGCATCGGAGAGACTGAAATCCATGCAGTCACAACTGGGAGAAAGCCAGCTTAAGGTTAAGCAAGATGTTGTCACACGCTGGAATTCAACATGTGACATGTTTGAACGAATATTGCAAATTAAAAATAGCTTAATATCCACTCTTGCTATAAATTATGCCGAGATGGATAATATTAACACCGAAGACATTGACATATTAACAAGTGCAACAGAGTTGCTGTCATATTTTAAAAGTGTTACAGAAGAAATGAGTTCGGAGAAAAGTGTGACAATATCGGAGGTAATTTTGATTGCGAATGCCCTCAAAAACAAATGCATTGATTTCATAAGAACTGAAGAACTGCACCAATCTGTCAAAAAAATGGCGCAATGTCTTCTAGATGAGTTAAAGCGAAGGTTTTTGGATGTTGAATACAACCATATATTTGCTGAAAGCACTCTGTTAGACCCTCGGTTTAAAAAGTATGGATTTTCAGACGAGCGCTCTTTTCAACGAGCTTGCTCGAGCTTAAAGGCTTTAGTCACCAGTGTGCACGTAAAATCTCTTGAAAACGAAGTCGAACCAGAAGTCCTTAACGAACCATTGACCTCGAAAAAGGCGCGTACCATTTGGGCTGATTTCGACAAACATGTAAGCCAAATTATAAAAAACATCTAATCTTACGGCAGTAGGTATAATAGAAGTAGACAAATATTTGCAGGAGGCACTGTTGCCTCGTAACAAGGATCCATTAAAATGGTGGCATCAAAAAAAGGAGGCCTATCCTAGACTATATGAAATAGTAAAAAGAAGATTGTGCATAGTTGCAACTTCTGTTCCATCAGAACGCGTATTTTCGAAGTCTGGGCAAATTTTAGTAGAGAGGCGAAATAGATTGAGTGGAACAAAAGTATCCCAAATTATGTTTCTAAACTGCAACATGTAAATTTTTGTATATATATTTATTTATTTATTTATATTATATTTAATTTATTGAAATGAATATTTTTTTTATTTTGTGTCATTAACTTTTACTTTAAAAGCCAATGTTTTCTTTTGCAATATTTTTTTTTCTTTGACTGAACTGAACTACATTTTCTTTGATTTCCTTATTAATATAATACACTTCGACAAATTACATACGGTGGCGTTTTTCTTATTTAATTACGTAAAAGATGCACCATGTGTAACATTTTTGTGAATTCGTAATAGGTATGTAACATATCAGTATTGTTACATTTCAATAATGCATGCCTCATTCCCTTTCCTCATACCATTGTACAATATAATATTTCAGATGCAAACCTCAATTGAGGTGAAATACAGAAGAAAACTCATTTGAGCTTTGAGGAGAATTGAGATTTGGTGCAACACGAACACCTCATTTGAGGTGGTACATTGTACCACTTCAAATTTCAAAATGAGTACCTCATACAAACTCATTTTATATTGGTGTCCTACCCAACACTAATATACAATGTGATGTGATGCCGGTGTCAACGGCATATGCATGCACATACGCATCCGACAGAGCCAGAAGAGTAGGTTACCCGCGGGTGAGGCTGTGGTCCATCCGAGTGGCCTGTTCCGTGGGGCATGTTTACCGAAGGAATGTCCAGTTCGATGGTAATTTTACGCCATAAAGTCCAGACTATCATTATCAGCAGCAAGAAGATTAGGGCACCGGTGCCAGAGGATATCCATAGCGTTTGAGAGAGGTCCTTTAGTCATCTAATGTTGGTCACGCTTAGGCCGTGAATGTATCCTATGTCCACCCTATGTTTTCTAATGATCGCTCCCGTAAGCGCTGGTGGTAGAACTTGTAGGCTAGAGGTGGTTAAGCTAGAGAATGTCTTGTTGCCCAGTTGAACTGTTTCGTTGTTTAACTGGATGACATAAGTACCATTTAAGAAGCTAGAGTGGTTCGTTGAAGTAAGTTCTCCTTCGTAGTTTCTTATGAAAATGGTATCGTCTTTGATAAGCTCGATTACCCTGTCGGAATTAGTGTGATAGATGCAGTCTTTCTCAGGAACTTTCCGCAGTGCTTGTTCCTCGCAGATCGTTGAATTGTTTATAAAAAGACAACGACCTATTATACTCTTAAATTCCAGATCAACTTGCTTGCCAGCGCTAATTGCTGCTCTGGTATATAGAAGGTTAAACTCCGACTTCCTCACCTTGGGCATTGAAAGGATATATAGAAGCTTCCGATCATTCGTGTAAACCGAAGGTTTTCCATATTCTATCGCCTGCATTTCGTTCTCGTAAGGCAAGGTTTCGATTTCACTTAAGATTCGATTAATTTCCTCCTTGTCTAAAAGGTTTGTGTTAACTATCCCGTTTCTCGCCATTTGACATGCACGAATTTTTTCACTGATTTCTCCCTTAATAATCGATATTTGATTAAGGATGTTCTGTTCAAATTTCTCCAAATTGGCTGCTTTGACCTCATGGTTATACGTGTAAATTATCGGATTCATTTCACGTGTTATGTCCTGCGTTATTCCAAAGATTTTTTCGTTTATCTTATATTGGTGGTTGTTGTTTTCGATAATCTCCTGTTCGCTTTGAAGGATTTCGTTCCAATCTCCAGCATCCGGGTTTCCGTCTTCCCATTTCCAGGCCGAGCCAATCCAATCGATTGATCTTGCTTTCCTCTGTGATCTTCCTTTCAGTAAATTTATACGGTCGTTCACCTGCTGCAAGTGGAACGCAATCATAGTCTTCTTCTCCTGGTCCTTCATGCTGTTGTTTGCTGACCTAGTCACTTCGTCTACGAGATGTTCGAATTTGGTTAAGTCTATGATGTGAACTAGCTTGAAGGAACCATCAACTATCCAGCCGTGGCCATCTTTAATAGAAACTATAGGGGTCTTATAGTCGAAGATCAAGAAGCCATGGGCGGCGGCTAAAGGCATCAATCTAAAGATCATGTTAAAGTATGTAATGTTATGGTAAAATTTAAAAGAATTCATAGAAAGGCAATATATTTTTTTTTCAAATTGTTAAGTTAAACATATGTTTTTATTAGTTAGTTAACTTAAGTTAGTTATACAAAAGAATGGGTAAGAACAATATAACTAGAATTATATAATTATGTCAAAAGTATAAAATGATAAGTTCTAAAGTTAAAGGAAATGTTATGTATATATATATATATATATATATAAAAAGAAATTAAAAGATAAAAAAAAAATATACGTGTTGGCGAGCTGTGCAACATTCCCCTTTTTTTCCTTTTTTTTTCTTATATATATATAGGCTGTGGAAGTAAACGCCACCTTTCCTTTTAGTTTTAGTTAATTAGTTAAACCTCACTTTGTGTTCTTTATATGCCTTTTATGAACTTTTCGCCCCGTATTTGTGATAACTGTAACTCTGTTATCACGGGCCACAACTTCTTTACGGAATAAGGCTTTATTTTTTGCCTTAATGCCCTTGCAAGCGGTATAGACCACCTCACCTTTCTTATAAGACTTAGGCCTGGCTTTTTTATTGTGAAATCGGACATTATCTGCCTTCTGTTTCCGCTCAATTTCGGCCCTAAGGTTGTCGTTAACTTTAATGCGGAAATTCACAAGGTTTTGATAGTTTATCCTCTGGCATCTGTTGAAAAAGATGTCTGCAGGTTTTTTCTTGGTAACCGAGTGGATAGTGTTGTTATACCTATCCACAGCTATATTCAACAGTTCCTTTGGCCGCAGGCCCTTGTACTCGCACCTTAGACACCGATAGATCTCTATGATGGTCGAATGGAATCGTTCGACCTGTCCATTCACCTCGCTGCGGTGTACAGGGGTATGATACAACTTGATGCCAAGCATCTTTATGAAATTTAATATGATAGAGCTGAAAAAGCTGCTTTCATTGTCCATCACCAAAATTTTCGGCACGGTAAAGTAATGAAGCACTTTGGTCACTTTATCCCTGAGATGAAGAGAGAGGATCTGCTCTTGATGTGGAAGATCTTCCCGAATTTTGGAAACTTATCTATACATGTGATCAATTTTTCATTTTGGATTTCCATTATATCCATATGTAATATCTCACATGGGTATGATGGTGTCGGGGTTGGCTGAAACTCAGGGGTGTGAGGGTGCCTGTCGTACTTGTTAAGTTTGCATACCTCACATGCGCTTGTATATTTTTTTACAAGGCTGGCCATTCTAGGGAAATAATATCTCTCAAGGAGCTGTTCCTTATTCTCCCTAGGGTTCCGGTGAGCCCTACTGTGTTCCTCGATGATAAGCGAAGCGACGCGTTGACGCATCGACGAGTTCATCGTCTTTAACATCCTCGACCACTCTCTGTGTTATCCGTATCTTATAGTTAACGAAACTATCTAAATAAACCTCTTGCAGTAACCCCAGGCAAGATTCAGGAATTTTGATTCCGTTAAGGATATTGGGTTGAAACTTTTGCTTCAGGATACTTGTGAGATTTGCTTTAGTCGGATTCTCTAACGCAACGTAGTGCCGGGAGAACCCAGGATGAGGTTCCTCACGAATCTCTAGCTCCCTGCCAACCTTAATTACGATCTGGTTCTTAAAGACATTTAGGGGTGCTTCCACGTGAGGTATAAGGTCGGAGCTATCTTGTTCAGCACTATGCATAGTTCCCACTGTGGACGATACCTCTTCTGCCGTTTCGGTGTTTGAGCAGCTCGCTTCACTGGCCGTTTCCGTGGATGTATCATTGTCGCCCCGTTCACTCTGCGGCGGCTCTACCTGTATAGAGCCGGACAAGTGATTGACTTCTGTCTTCAGGCGCGATAGGGCGTCCGCTACTAGATTTGATCTGCCGGGTTTATACACTAACTCGTAGTTGTACTCTTCGATGCGCGATTTCCAGCGCTTTAATTTTGCATTGTAGTTGCGACTACCCAAGGCAAACGTTAGAGGTTGATGGTCAGTGAAAATGCGGATTTTGCTAGCACCGTAAAGGTATGACCTAAGATTGTCAAGGGCCCAAACTATGGCCAACATTTCCTTCTCGTTTGTTGCATAGTTTTCCTCGGTCTTGTTTAGAGCAAATCCTGCCGATGAACTCCTTGAGGACGTCGTCAATCATCCTTTGGAATATGGCTGGGGCATTTTTCAGCCCAAAAGGTAATCTTACGAATTCGTATTTTCCGTTCATCGTGGAAAACGCAGTTTTTGGTATATCAGACTTCTTCATGGGAATTTGATGGAAGCCTGATGTGAGGTCGAGTGTGGTAAAGTATTTAGCTTTACTAAGACTGGCGAGAGTAGCGTTTATATCAGGGATAGGGTAGGTGTCGGAAATCGTGACGGCATTCAGCCGTTTATAGTCAACTACCATGCGGTATTGTTTTTCCCCATTTGGTTTCGGTTTCTTTGGTACAATCCAAATTGGTGAATTGTACGGACTTTTGGACGGGCGTATAATACCTTCCTCTAGGAGTTTGGCAATTTCCTTCTCCACCTCATCTCTCATGCCAACGGGATAGGGGTAGCTTTTGGAGTAAATTGGTTCAGACGTGCTCGTCCGGATCTCGGCCTTGACCGCGGTTTGTATTAGTTTGTTGTCGTTTATGGGGCCAAAGATTGTGGAATATTTATTAACCAATCGGTGCAACTCGGTTTTGCTGCTATCTGGGAGATCTTCGTCTAATATGAAGTTGGCTTGCAACGACACCTCCTCTTTGAGAGGGATACTTATATTCGGTTTCAAATACAAAATATTCTCTTTACGGTCTATCACTGCTTCTAGCTCTTTCAAGGTGTCCGATGACTCCATCGAAGGATGTCAGGCCTGGTAGAACGAAAAACGTAAGGATTGTATAATTATACATCTTAAAGAATCGTCCGCTTATGTATTCATTAATTAGTGCCTTTCCAGCTGCCGAGTGCACCGAGAATGGTTTTGCGAGGCGCTTAATTCCTTGCGACACTAATGGACGTATAAAATTCCTGTTAGCACCGGTGTCGACAAGAAATTTCAGCCCAGTTTTATCTTTGGTTATGAAATTTATGTATGGTATGCTGGATACCCGTCCGACATAAAATTCACCTCCTCTGTCGGATCCTCTTCGACTTCATAAACCTCAACAGGCTGCTCTAATGGCTGGTCATAGGCCTGTAGATTGAACAATCTTTGTTGTTTGTGTGCGTGATTATCGGATCTAGCTTTCCTTTTGAAATTGTTATGGGTATGGGGTCGGTTCATATAATTCACCTGACGAGACTGCACCGAGCGGTCCACATCCATCCGCTCATGAGGTTTTGGTGCGGTTGGCCCTGGGGGTGCCGTATTGCCATATCTCGGGGGAATGTAGTTGGTTCTATCAGGCAGGTGTCGCACTAAATTCTTTTGCTGAAAAGATGGCCTCGCCTCGAACCTGGTCAACTGGTTCACGGGGGCAGTGACTACGTTTTGCCTCCCTGGGATATGAATCATATGGCTGCGGAAGTTTAGGTTTTGTATTTCCAGACAGGCTGAGTAGGCCTCTGGCAAGTTATGGGGTTTTTGTATGATGAGCATTCGCGATAGGTCGCCGTTGAGGCCACGAATGAACACATCTAAGGCTCTGTTTCGATATGTGCCAACGAGGGCATTAACGGTCTCTTGCGTGTAGGTCTCCGTTTTAATTTTATTAATCATCAATGATAACTGGTGATTAACCTGAGCCTAAAATTCATCTAATATAGAACTCCCCTGAGATAGTTGGTTGAGCTGGTGCTCCAGAGTCCTCATATCACGTTTGTCGGCATAGTGTAGGGATAAACGCCCATCGAGCCCTTTCAACTGAGATAAAATGTTGTTGACCGCACCGGTTAACTCGGTGAGCGATCTATTTACCGCTTCCATTGGCATAAGGAATTGTATTCAAATTACTACAAGAATTTCTTTTAAGGTTTTTTTTTTTTTTTTTTAAAGTAAGGTTTATAAATACCTGGTTTTTACAAGGATTAATAACTGCAATCTCTCTCAGCCACACCTCCCCAACACTACTATTTAAATTTACACGAGACACAAGAACATAAACTTAGCTTCCTTCAGGATTTTTTGACTTCTACAATAAAATTTGTTTCGTGGTATAATTTCTTCACAATTTTCAATTAATTAAACTAAATACACTTAGCTTCCTGGAATTTTTCCCTTCAGGATTTCTTTGCTTTTACAATAAAATTTGCTTCGTGGTATTATTGCTTCACGATTTTTTATTAATTTTATAACTAAATACACTTAGCTTCCTGGAATTTTTCCTCAGGATTTTTCCTTTTAGAATGGGATTCACTCACAGATATATCGCTAGCATTTCGCGTCTGCGTCGTATAGTTCGGATAGTTTATAGTTTCTGCGGGAGAGAAAAATTACGGTTTGATACTGGGAACCCTCTTTTCGGAAGTGCCGCGTTATCCTTTTTAGTCGCCAACTTTTATAGTCGAAGGCAACCTACTAAGGTACGGTTTGCTTCACACATATCCTTTTTTCCATCTGTGACTTCCGACGTGTTCTGATGGGAACGAAGGAGGTTGTTTACGTGTCAGAGTTACCACTGTGTTCCCATGGGTACAGTAGTGTTCGTCCAACGGGACGTTCTGTATCACGGTCCTGTTTAGGGACATAAACGAATCACTGGGAAGAAAGGATAAGTTTCAAGAGGGTCCCTGCTCGGGCGCCAGTTAAGATTGTCCTTCCGGGGACATATAAAAAAAACGCGAACGTGTGCCCAGGGGCACACCCACTGTTCGACTTACTTAATTAAAAACCAATATACAATGTGATTTCAAATATTCGATACGTCTTTATTGCTGATTCGCCAAATGTCGATGCACACGCATCCGGTGTCAACGGCATATGCATGCACATACGCATCCGGTGACAACGGCATGTGTGCCATATGATCCAGTTGCACTGGAACTGTGGGAACAGGTGAATATATGAAAAATGATGACACAGCCAATCCCATACAATTGGCTGTCACGTTCTTTTGTTCTTGACCTTGGGCGATGGTGTTAACTTTGTATCCGTTGTTTTGTTTACTGTGAGGTATCATTTCAACCAAGTCTGCTTGCCACAAGTCATCGAAGCCCTTAATTATGACACGACGTCGAGTAAAATTTCTTCGAGCAGGTTTGTGTAATTCATTCACAACATTCCTCTTACTCATATTGCAATACAATGAATAAAAATCACAAGAAATTCACATTAAAATAGGTTTATTTTTCAAATCTTTTATAAAATGACATTAATTTCTTAATTCTAATCAATCTGCTTTCAAGCATATAACATGCGCAAGTATCTGGTCCATCTTGACAAAGGTTCGCAGACCACGGACAGTTAATAAAATGACATCCATGAACAGATGTGATGGAGGATACGTTTTGAAATTTCCTTAGGAAAAAAATACAGTCTACAAATTCACTGAAATGGTCTTCAATAAGAAACCTCATCGAAGATCGTAGACGTATTTACTGCAGACATGATTTCAAGTAGACTTCCGAATGCTTACTAAATTGGTGGAAAGCTATACCACAATTATAATTGTTGTCCTGCTAGCAGGCTCACCCTCATTTTTATACTTCTGAAAAATATCCAACATATACTTTCGAATTTTGTTTAATAATTCAAGAGTCTTCAAATTTTGTTCAGAATTCTTGTCGATGATTTAGCATGTTTTTATCTTGAAAGTCTATGTTCTTATCTACGTATTCTTTATTGGCTGCTTGCTGAGAGGTTGTAGGTTCGCCAACATTATTTAGACATTTACCTTCAATGTCGAAATCTCCAATGGGCAATAGTTTAAAACCTCTACCAGGTGGTCCTTGAGGACCAATTACTGGCCTGCGAAAACGGTTGGAACTTCTTCCAAACTTGTCTACGCTCATTTTGCTATTAATGGTATACTGTTGGTTGCAGAGGTTAATATATGAGATTTGATTCACGAATCTCTTACACAATTGCGTTTATTTCATTCTGAAGATTATTATTGCCGGCTGCTTGGGATGCAATCAAAAGTCTAAGTCTATCTGTGAGCTCATTGGGGTCATCCCAATACACGTAATCGATAGGATTATTGGAATATATCATATCAGATGAATATGTTTTCCCAATTTTCTTTATAACTTTCTGTGTTAGTAATTGTAGAAGAGGTCAAATAATTTGACGATACTTATGACCCCTATTACCTTTAACTTGTGAGTTACTATCGTGGCCTTTCAAATGTGCTTTTGTTTTTTGTAATATCCTAAGATATTCATTCAAGTCTGCATTGGCGTATCGATTTTTTCTGGGGATCCTGCGAAAAATGAATTCAAAAAAGCCATTCGTTCCAGGGAAAATTTCACCATACTGGTTTTCTTTGATTTTACGTTGTTTTTTCGCTGTGTGTAGCCTGAGGTGGATTCTCATTTCAATATCAAGGGCTGTGTTGTAAACCATAGTTTTTCTTAGTTCCGGGTTGACATTTTTCGCTACTTTTTTATATAAATAGTTGTTCGATTTTCTTATAATTGAATAGAAATTAATGTTCAAATTACAAGATATAAAGAAAAGGAATATTTTTTTAAATCATTTTATAATGAATTTTGGGTAGATAGATAATATTTTTATGATATCGATATACAACATTTTTTCGCATATTCGCCATAGAATTTCGTTTAATTATTGCAACCAATTTCTCGTTTCACATTCCCTTTTTTTTTAATGATCGATTTGGTAAAACTATACACAACAGTATTAAACGAGACTGGCAACTGTACTGTTACTTAAAAAAGTGTAAAAAAAATTACAAACAAAAAACCACGTTTTACTTCGTCAAATTCGTCAGTTTCCTAAAAAAAATGTCAAGAAACAATAATAAATGTGCAGTCATCATGTGCAACTTTATTTTCCTTTTCACAATAATAATGACATTATTTTCATTCATAAAATGTCTACCAAAAACTTTTAATTTTTTTTAAAACCAGAACTATTTATGTGCTTGGCTGAAGCAACTGTTTTTAAATGGAATTTCATTATTTATCTCAATTATTTAAAATTTCCCGGCGAAATATTTGCTAGCATAAAAAAGAGGCAACACGAAGACATATTTGAATAAACTTCATGAACATGTCAAGATGTGGTTGATTTATAAATAAAAAGAATTACTTGAGTTTGTCATTGAAACTTCAATTTGATTATTTTAGTGTGTTTCTTAATTTTGAGTATTTCACTAACATATTTTTTCCCCAAAAACAACAAACGAAAACAGACACATTAATTGTAGGAACAAAAATATCTTCTTTTATTTCGACGAATGAATTTTTCACATTATTGCTTAGTTATTTATGTTGATTACATTCGCTATTTTAAATTTTGTAGAATAGAATACAAAGGTTATCGTGGTGCAATAAAACAACGAATTTAAACTCTCAGAACGCACCCATTAGCTGACAGCAACTCACAAAATACACAATCTCAGTCAGTGTTCCTAGCACTCTCTCTTTATTTTTCCGACGAAGCGTGTTCATTTTTCCCTTTTCACTAAACTCAAATTACGTCTATTTTTGTATGAAAAAAACATGCTGTTAAAAGTAAAATTTGTATTGTTCGGAAAGAAAATAACATTAAATTAATCTTCAGTATAAAAATCGCAGTATGCTAACATTATAATCATTATTTTTGGTACTGGAAATTGTTGCTAAAGGCAAATCTCCTTTTTATGCACATTTAGTGCATTGATATTCATGGTGATATGTAGTTTAATGTTTTCTTGTCATTGTTTTCTTGTGATTGTTGATATTCCTACAATTTCGATGTTTTTTTTTTCTTTTTACGTACGGAAAGTTTTACAAAATTGAAATTCCTACAAAAAGGTAGAGATACCACGATGTAGGAACACTGCTGAGTGTCAGTAGTTTATTACAACTTCCGCCTTTTAGAATTGTAGTTTTTTTGCTACTTTACACGTATTCACAGACAGTAAAATAGCGACCGGTGGAAGGGGCTTATAGTGCAAAAATCGGTGGTATAAATCGGGGAGACGTAGGAAAGCTGTCAGTCTATTTAATAGTTAGTTTATGGTATAAACACTTTAGTTCATTTGGATAGATACGCTTTAATTGTTTTAGACAAGGACAAGCAGCTTCTTCAATATTCGTCACGTCAACACTTTCATCGTAAAGCAATTCTCTCGTCCATAGAGTTTTTGTTCAGTTCCCTTAACATAAACAATTGAATTTTTGATGATTTTTCGAAGATATTATCTAACTTCTTGAAATTCTGTGAGTCCGCCATACCAGTTCAAGCCATGATGATTCTGATATAACCATCAAGCTTGTCTTCTTAGTGATGGTGGAAGTGGATCAGAGTTATATGGAGGCTTTAATATGAAATGGTGATGGTGACCGTTGTGCAGTATAGCTATTTTCTTTGCGATAAATGTATTATTTGTTCCTTTGAAGCCTTCAACATCGAGAATAAAATACATTTTGCGTGTGTGTTTCCTCTCTAAAATCTTGCCTTCAACTATAACGATTACATTTCTCTAGAAACTATCTGAATCAAGGGATCGTGTAACATCAAACAGTAAGCTGACGTATTATTAGGGATTATTTTCGATGTTTTGATTTCCATTCGAATATCAACTGGACCGTTTTTCATTATTTCACTTTTATGTCTGCAGTCTATTACGAAAATTGGGGCCTGGGACTTGAGTAAGTCTCTGGATAATAATGGTTCAGCAAATAGTCGGTTAAAGTAGTTTTTTTGAAAGTCACAATACATGTTATACAGTAAACTATAGTTACTTTCATCGAAAGCTAGGTTTAAATCCTCATATGGATATGTATCTGAAATTAAATAGGCTTTTACGTTAGTAACATCACAATGATCGAAATGAGTTGGATTTCCTTTCAGCAAATTTCGCTTATTAGTTTGTAGGGCAATGATAATGTAGCGTGGTTTCTCCATTTGCGAAGTTGTCTTGACATTTCCAATATGATGAGAGGTACTAGGTAATACTGGATATTCATATAGATCCCAGTTCCGAAAGGAAATCCTTATAGATTGTGCATAATTGATAGTTTTGTATAGCTTCAATTTATAAGAATCCGACAACGTAATATGAGGAATTTTCGATTGTACTTTGATCAAGTTTATCATTGCTGTTTCGTTTTCTTCGGCAATTAATGAATTTGTATCAGTACGTGAGCGTGTTAAAATTAAGTAATGACGTCCGTTCGGAATAATTCTCTTGTAGTCTTCGGCAAAACCCAATAATTTATTAAGAGGAATACAAAAATTAAAGTACTGTACACTTAGGTCGATTGAAGCATTGGGCGACCAAGATGCATTGAACAACATATCACTTTCATTTTTGTTTCAAGAAATATAGTTTTTAATTGTAGATGTGATGCCAACGTTGCGGTTGCTATCAGTTTCAACACCATTTAATTCGTAACGGAATGCTAAGCCATTATTTGTAAGTTTAGTTTTAGTGACTGCAATTCCATCAGTTTTTGATACATTACCCTCAATATAAATGTAACTTTCTGAAGGTAAAACATTAAGATTTTAATGCTGGACACAAATGCGAACGATGTTATTTTTTTCGAAATTATTCAAATACGGTGAGTATGTATGATATTCCAATTTTGAGATACTGTCCTCAAACGTTGGTTCCACAAAAATATTCAACATTTCACATTTTCAATCTGTATCCCAGTGATAATAGAAATTGTAAATTTCGTGCAGTAAGTTATGATGTTCCCTTGTCAAATGTCGATTGTATATTGACTCGAATAGTGACGCTTTCGGTTCTTTTATAAGGATGATATATTATCATTATTGAGGTTTGAGATGCAATCGAACTGTTATGGTTTCACCTCGAAAATTTATAATATTTCCGTCCTGATCAAAGAGATTCAGTGTTATAGAACTTATCCTATTGGCGTTCAAAAGCAAATAGATGACATTTCGAGGAACTTCAACTGTTTTATAACCTGGGCTAATATTCACCGAAAATGCATGAAGCGTATGGGCTAATGAATTATTGATATATGTACCATCGATTAAATTACAATCAATTCGGATAATATTCACTATATTGATGTCAACGTGAAGGTCAGATTCATGCAATTTATTGGCAGCTAACTTTTTCTTGCTGAATCCTAAAAGCGATCCAATAGAGTTAGTTTGTGAGAAATCGATATCTATTTTGCTATAAATTTCACATTTTAAAGTATTATTATTGGCCTTTATATGGATAGATATTTTAGTTTTTGGATGATGCGTATTGTGCACTTTAACAATCTTTTTACATAGTTGTTAATATCCTCAATTTAATTAGAGCCAGTAGGAAGTGTTATATCTATATCGACAATATGAAGTGTATTATCAAACACATTCACATTAGGTATTGAATTATAGGTCTGGAAGTCAACTAAGCCACATACGTAATCTGTGTTTAGGGTAATTGGTGGAAAATACTCTGCAGTTAGAGTAGATTGGTTTCCGGTTAACGTTAGTGTTAACGACATTGTGGTTTAAATAGAAATGAATACAATTTTTTTAATTTTCTTTATTTATTTGATCTAATAGAAACTGCAAACACACATGTGTGTTAAAATGTCGACAGTTGTCATAGTTGTAAGACATATTTTTTTTACCCAAACATCTAACAACTTCTAAATGTGGCTTCAGATTACCAAAACTATCAAAATACTTTACGCTTGTATTATTTTTAATATATGCTACCCAATGTAGACCAGGCCCACTGTCAGTGTCCAAATTAATTACTCCCCATTCCTTGTTTCGGGGTTTGCTCGGCAATGTATCTCGCATGTAGACACCACGAAAATGAGGTATATTGTTTGTTCCAAAATGCATAATATCAATATTGGTTAGAGGACGATTGGGTAACATTTTTTTTAGTTTTTTGAATCTTGTAGCTTAAGAAAAAGTCCAAGTCCACTTTTGTATGGTTGTAGGTAAAGGCCTTTACCATGTTGGATTTTCATTGCTTCCATGGCTTGGTTGTGTCGTTTATTTTCTTCCAATTGCTGCCTAGCAATCTTCGTATCTTTTACTGCTTTTGCAATTGCAGCAACTCCTCCAGTTAGAGATCCAATCGCTGATAGCCCAGCAAAAATAGGTAATAATGGTAGGAAGCCATCAATCTTTTTTGGTAATGGTATTACTCGGGGATATATAATATTCCTTGACTTATTTCTTAAAATATGTTTAGCAGCCTTTAAGGCTGTGAGTGCAATTTCATTTGGATCTTTGTTTTTCGGTTCTCTTATAGCACTTCTTGCTTCTTTAACTGCCCTCTTAAACAAATTTACTTTCTTAGCAGTTCGTTTGGTTTTCTTCGGTTGTACGCTCATACCGAGCTTTGTTTTGGCCTTCATCGTATTCGTGACCAAAATAATATTTAGTTTTTCAGATATTGATGAATCCTTAGCCATTACCCTATTCCAAGCCTTTTCCGTTAAAATTTCGTCAGCTTTATGTCGATCGGCCAAGTTTTTATTATTTGAATATGCAATATCATGCTCACGACAGGCTTCACCCAAATGATTAATTCCACGGTCTCCCCTAGCAAAACGCTCTTTTAATTTAGTTTCGGGTCCACAATAGTTGTACGAAGGTAGATGTAATTCAAATGGTAACTTTTTGATTAATGAATTTACTTGTTCGTACCCCTGGAATGTAGATTTCCGACTGATAGGATTGGCTTCAAAAACTATCATTTTTATATCGCAACGTGCTGATCTATTATGAAATGATTGTCAATAAAGCAAGATGTTTTATACTGATTACCATCATTTGATGAAATGAAATTTAAAAAGCAAGAAGGTAAGGAATTTCGATAGCAAAATCGAAAAAAGAGCAAACGCGGAGCACTGTTTCACAATAGTATTCGAGGAATAATTGTGGCTCCCTCAAACTGTGGAAAAACAAATGTTATGTTGTGCATTCTTCTCTATCCGAATGGAATAAAATTTGAAAATGTTTACATATATTCCAAGTCTTTACATCAACCCAAATATATATATCTACAAAAGCTGGTCAGTTAGCGGAATGGTACAATGAATTTTCAAATAATTGCGGAATTATGTCTCCATCTAAAGCAAAACGAAATTCAGTTTTTATATTTGATGATGTGGCCTGTGATAAGCAGAATAACATTCGGGCTTATTTTTGTATGGGTCGACATAATGGAGTAGACAGTAGACAGTTTTTATGCCAAAACATTTGATTCGCGACAATGACAACTATATGATACTCTTTAAGCAAGACGCGCTTAATCTGAAACATATAAACAATGATCATATAAATTCAGATATATCATTTAATCAGTTCAAGGAACTATGCTGGAATGATAAATATGGATTTTTAGTAATCGATAAGGATGTCTGCATAGAGAAGGGGTCGCTACAAAAATGCCTTTAAGGAAATTGCAGTGCTGTAAACATAGCAGTTGTAAAACGTTACAAGAATCTAATTCTTCAGAATCGATTCTGTCCACGGAGCAGGATATTTCATTTAGAATATATTAACCTCTGCAACCAACAGTATACCATTAATAGCAAAATGACAAAATAGACAAGTTTGCAAGAAGTTCCAACCGTTTTTGCAGACCAGTAATTGGTCCTCAAGGACCACCTGGTAAAGGTTTAACACTATTGCCCATTGGAGATTTCGACATTGAAGGTAAATGTCTAAATAATGTTGGCGAACCTACAACCTCTCAGCAAGCAGCTGAATACGTAGATAAGAACATAGACTTTCAAGATAAAAGCATGCTAAATCATCGGCGGTACGTAGACAACAATTTTAACGCACTCATGGGAACTATAAACGATGAGGCACTGAAGTTACAAATCATCGAAGATAAACTGGAAAAAATGGATACGTCCTTGTGATCATACACTGATGAACAAAATTTGAAGACTTTTGAATTATTAAACAAAATTCGAAAGTATATGCTGGATATTTTTCAGAAGTATAAAAATGAGGGTGAGCCTGCTAGCAGGACAACAATTAGCTTTCCACCAATTTAGTAAGCATTCGGAAGTATAACTTGCTTGAAATCATGTCTGCAGTAAATACGTCTACGATCTTCGATGCGGTTTTAAAATTTCTTAAAACAAATCAGCACACTCTTATTGAAGAGCATTTCAGTGAATTTGTGGACTGTATTTTTTTCCTAAGGAAATTTCAAAACGTATCCTCCACCACATCTGTTCATGGTTGTCATTTTAATAACTGTCCGTGGTCTGCGAATCTTTGTCAACATGGACCAGATACTTGCGCATGTTATATGCTTGAAAACAGATTGATTAGAATTAAGAAATTAATGTCATTTTATAAAAGATTTGAAAAATAAACCTATTTTATATTAGATTTTATTCTTTATGAATACAATGAGTATACAATGTAGTCTCTACAATGTTTCAGGAATAACTTAGAAAAAATAAAATTAATTTTCCTATATAATAAAAACTAAAACTACTTGATCAATAAATCTCAAGTAACATTCGTATTTCTACTGTAACACTTTCCCTTGTTACTTTAAGAGATAATGTCATATTTAACATAAAAAGAAAAGTGGTCTATGAAAGACCCATTCGATTGCACCAAATTTGTAGATGAACCCTTGGTAGTGGCTTTGTCATAATAGCAGCAACTTGTTTCTCAGTTGAAATTTGTTGAATTGCAAGATTGCCCTCAGTTATCTTTTCCCGAATGAAAAAATGTTTGATAGCTATGTGTTTCGTTCTTCGATGAAACTCTGGATTTTGAGCCAGCCTTACTGCAGCAGAGTTATCAACTTGAAGAACCGGGACTTGATTTAACTTTACAATATATCCAAATAATTTTGTTAACCAAATCACTCCTTTGGCTCCTTCGTTCGCCGCTACGATTTCTGCTTTAGTAGTTGAGGTTGCCACCATTGCTTGTCTTTGACTAAGCCATGAAATAGCTCCTCCAGCATACATGACAACTACCCCGGATGTTGATCGACCTGTTTTAGTGCATCCACCAAAGTCAACATCACTGAAGCACTCCAGAATACCTTTTTTTAAATTTTTGTGGTAAGTTATTCCAAAATTAAGAGTCCCCGCAATATATCTGAAAACTCTTTTAACTTTCACGACATCTTCTACAGATGGATTTTCCAGTGATCTTGAAAGAAAACCAATACTGTAAGCTAGATCTGGCCTTGTGCCAAGCATCAGATACATCAAAGCGCCAACTGCTTGCCTGTAGGGAAAGTTATGCTTCTTTACATTTTCTTTCCCTGCTTTTGAAATTTCAGAACACTTTAACATTGGCGATGAAATCGGCTTACACTCTTGAAAATTAAAGCGTTCGAGAATCCTACTTGCATGTGCTTTTTGACTTATTTTAATTTTGTTTTCCTCTTGTTCAATTTCAAGTCCCAAAAAATATACAGCTTTCTTTGATATAATTTTAAATTCGCATTTCAGCTTTTCTAAAAATATTTCTAAATCTCTTGGATCATTTGCTGCAACCAGACCATCATCAACGTACAAAACTATTATGAGCATCTTTCCTTCTTCTTCCCGGATATACAAGCATGAATCAGCTTCACTTGCTTTTAATCCCAATTTTGATAAAAAACTACCAAAACGTTTATTCCAGCACCTTGGCGCCTGCTTTAATCCGTATAGGCTTTTCTTAAGTTCACAGACTTTATTTGTGCCATCATTATATCCTTCTGGCTGATTCATATAAATGAGTTCTTCTAACTCTCCATATAAGAATGCTGTTGCCACGTCAAACTGTGCAAGGTGCAACTTCTCGCTTGCAGCTATACTTAAAATTGAACGAATTGTTGTCATTTTTGCTACTGGACTATAAGTTTGACTGTAGTCTATTCCTTGACGCTGCGTAAATCCTTTCGCAACCAATCTTGCCTTATACTTATCTATACTGCCGTCAGGATTCGTCTTCAAGCGATAGACCCACTTACAAGGTATTGCCTTTGCTCCTTTGGGTAATGATGTCAGTTCCCAAGTCTTGTTTTCTCTTAATGATGTAATTTCTCTGTCCATGGCTTTTCTCCACTCTACACTCTGTTTGCTTTCGGTGGCTTCTTGGTACGTCTCAGGATTTTGAGTTAAATTGACAAACTCCTCTGCTGTCATAACAAAATCGTCAAACCGCTGTGGTTTTCTTAATATTGAACGGTCTCTAAGATTATGCCTTGATGAAGACGAAAAATTGCGTTCTTCAACTTCCAAATCCGTGTCCGTATCAGCTCCGGTTTTATATTCGTCATTGCTACTTCCTGTTTCGACTCTTGTGTCTTCATAAATTTCTTGTTGTTGCTTTTCTTCTTCTTCTACTTCTGAATTTTCTTCTATACATTCTTTTTGGGGTTCTATATCTCGAAGTGGCAATTCAACTCTTACTTCACATTTAGTCTGACTAGGCATCTCCAGAAACTGTACATCTCTTGACAAAACAACTTTGTGCTCTTCTTTTAAATATATTCTGTACCGCTCCTCACCATCATATCCAACAAGATATCCCTTAATTGCTTTTTCATCCATCTTTCTTCTCTTTTGTTTTGGAACATGTATATAGCAAATCGATCCGATAATTCGTAGATGTTTAGTCCTTGGTTTTTTATTCATCCAAAGCTCATACGGACTCATTCCTTTTACTAATGATTTACCTGTTCTGTTCAAAATATACACTGCAGAATTTACTAGCTCTGCCCAAATAGCTTCTGGAAATCGAATTTCTGGATTAGAATATTTGAAAGCTCTTGCCATTTCAATTATTGTTCTATTTTCTCGTTCACTACCACCGTTCTGCTCTGGTGTGTACGGAGCTGTCAGTCTTTGAGTTATACCATTCTTTTGAAGTATTGTCCTCACTTCTAAATTATCAAATTCTCCGCCATTATCGCTTAATAATTCCTTTATTGAATGTCCTTGTATTTTTGCATGTATGAGCATTTGCTCCAACACATCCTTCACTTCAGATTTGTCCTTGATTACAAATCCGTACCGAAATTTGGTATAACTGTCCTTGAAAACAACTAAATATCTTTTCTTCTGAAAAGATTCATGAAATGGCCCACATAAATCTGTTGACATTAGTTCACCTGGTTTAGTTGATTTCTGTCTTGTACCAAATGGTAAACGATATGCTTTGCCATAAATGCACGGTTCGCAAAGTTCGTTGTCCAAATTGACTCTTATGCCTAACTGCCTCTCAATCTCTTTGACGTGTCGCTTATCTTGATGTCCCCACCTTTCGTGATATAGCTGTAACATTGAACAATCAGCTACAGCTATATTTAGTTTCACCTCTTGCTCTAAGAAAATCGGTTTGATGGAGGCCTTGTACAACGATCCGCATACTTCGCGAACTCCGCACATCACTGTCTTTGCATCAACCTTTAGATAGCATTTGGTAGCTATCGACTTAAACTCACTGTTTGGGTTTCTGTCTTGAGCTGCTAAAACAAAAAATAAATTTCTTGAAATACTTGGGACATACCAAACATCTTCCAACGTAATTCTTTTCTTTCGACCATTTACAATTGATAGCATTCGAATTGTTCCTCTTCCTAGTGCCTTTAGAGTTTCTGTTCCAGCTGCTTTTATGCTACACGAGTTTCCAAACTCTTCGAATTCAATGAATTTATTTGGACAATTTGTAACATGCCTTGTCGCTCCATTGTCAATCCACCAATCTGTTGAGTTTGTGTCTGCTGTATTCACTTCATTAGAAATAGAGACTAAAGACAAATTGGTATCAACCGCATTGCTTTCACCACCATCCCTCATATTATTTTTAGATGGTCGTCCATCAGCTACCCACTTTCTGCAGTCCCGTACCCAATGTCCTTTCTTATTGCAGTATTTACATTTATCTTGATTTCTGGACCAATTACTGTTAAGTTTTAGTTTGCCCCCTTGTTTTCTAGAATCTGTTTTTACTACAAGTGCGTCTTGGACAAACTTCTCAATACTGACATCCTTTGCACAATTTCTTTCGAACAAACATAGTTGCATTGTTAGCTCATCACACATTCTTTGTTCGTCCTTAGTTAGTAGCATCCAACTAGACCGAAACGTTTCAAATTTGCTGGGTAGAATATGCAATATCTTACATATTAATATTAAATCGGGTAATCGATTTTCGTTTCTTCCAACAAGACCATTGTTCAACTCATTCCACAAGCTTCTCAGCTTAGCAATGTGCGTGGAAACATCCTCTCCTGCCGTCCAACTGAACTTAAATAAATCAGTGCAGATCTTGAACAGCTGGTCTTTAGATGTTGCGTCAAACTGCTGCTTTAACGCTTCCCATGCATCTTGAGCTGTCTCTTTGTCCATAATTTTCTGATATACTCCATCAGTTACTGAACTAGTTATCATAGACTTGGCGTAGCTGTTAGCCTTGCGGTACAAATCACACTTGTCTTTGTGTTCCTTGATTTGAACTGCCGTAGCATTTTCCTCTAAGGACAATGGCTTCACCAACTTCCTGTCTATGACATCCAATGCTCCTTCATGGTAATCAAGCAGGTCTCGTATTTTTCGCTTCCAGATGGGCCAATCCAATTCGTTAGTTAATGGTCTTATGTGCTTGGCAAAATCCATTTTGTTTATTCTTTATAAATTGTCTATTAATATCTCTAATTATTCTTTACGCAATATTCCTGAACTCGCGTCTAGACCCATAACCTATTAGATTTATTCCTTATGAATAGAAAGATGAGTATACAATGTAGTCTCTACAATGTTTCAGGAATAACTTAGAAAAAATAAAATTAATTTTCCTATATAATAAAAACTAAAACTACTTGATCAATAAATCTCAAGTAACATTCGTATTTCTACTGTAACATTTTAATGTGAATTTCTTGTGATTTTTATTAATTGTATTGCAATATGAGTAAGAGGAATGTTGTGAATGAACAATATTATATTGGCTTACATTTGAATATTGAATATTATAAGCTTCGTTATTCAACGCTGCATACTCCTCCTGAAAGCCAAATGTCCTCTTCAGTTGTACCTTTATTTGTTCCCAGGTACTGCTTACTGAAAGTCTTCTTATTGAACTCAGTAAATCTCCTTGAATTTTTGATATAATAATCCTCACTAAATATTGTTTTGCTGCTTCATCAGTGACCAATGAAAGCATGTAGTCCCCTTCATCCATAAAGGATATAAATCATCACCTTGAAATTGTGGAAGATTCCTGCCATCCTTCATTAGACTCGCTATTGTAAAATTCATTTTGAATTATGATAATGAATATATAACGTTTGGTAAAGTTGGAACCGCCACATTGGAATTTCGCAAAACAAAGTGCATGGGATTTAATTTCTATTTAATCGCTAATTAATTGCTCTATTCTCGATTTTGTCGCTCTTCGGGAAGTGGGAGATTTTGTGGCGGTCCTAGCTTACCGGTAAAGCTGGAACCGCCACATTGACTTTTGAAGGATTTTTTTGCACATACCAATCACCGATTTAATCGCTCTGGGAAAATGTACAATTTTTTCCAATCGGGAAAGCCGTTCGCGCACAATTTCAAATTTACGTTTTTTGTAAGGGTCTATAAATCTCTTTGGTTTTTCAAGGAAAAGCAAATAGATTATTAAAAAAATAATGAAAAAATAACCCTTTCGAATTTTACTATGCCACATATCTTAAAAGAAGCGTATATTTGTTATATTTGTAGGCTACTATCCGTGAAATCAAATATCTTGTCGCTCTTCTCTAAATGGGCCAAAATCAGTAAAATAGAACCACCATAAACAAACACTTTGAAAAATTTCAACAAATAGATTCCGTTACAATTTAACAAAGCTATATAGACCAAAAGAAGCGTCTATTCATTACCTATCACCACATAGAATAAAATAATTTGTCGCTCTTCTCTAACTGTTGCAAAAAGTAAAAATTTTATTTTAAGACCAAAAAAGTAAGCAAAAAATACAAAAATAAAAATGTTGAATGCTCAAAAGTCAAAGGCTAACAAGTCCATTTTGCCAAAAAAGCCAAATATACCCCTAGTACCAAAAAAAAAGTTGGAAAATTTGAAAAAAGTTATATATCCCGCTCGAATCCTTCTATGCCACATAGCTCATTAGAAGCGTGTATTCATAAGCTGACAGACTAATCCATTGAATAATTTGTCGTGTACAAACTTCCCTAGCTCCATCTTCATCCAATCTGCGCAACTGAGAGCCATTAATCGCATCACTCAGCATTAGTGGATAGTGTTACCAGCAAACGAATGTTTTTTTGGCCAGCAAAGTGTCTCTAAATTTAGCCGTATTTATTAGATTCCATTTCTACGCCTCTACGACGTTGTTTAGGTAAACATTTGATTGTTATTTATAAACATTTACTTTGTGTCTAATAACGTAAGAATTTCAATAAACTATTACAGGAAAAATTGATAAAGGAAACACTTTTCTCTGAATCCAACTCTAATTAGCGTCGTCAGTAAAATCATCTTACACAATGAAATGTCTTCGAAAGGACAGTTGAAATATCAACCTGCAATAGTTCGCGGCAACGTCAATGTCAAATAAGAAGAAGAAAAAGCGAAATAACAGCTAAAAACCTCATACAAATGTGGAATTTGGAATAATTATATGGAGGTAGGTACTAATGTAATAGTTTATTAAAATTCTTACCTTATTAGACACAAAGTAAATGTTTATAAATAACATTCAAATGTTTGTTTATGGTGGTTCTATCTTACTGTTTTTGGCCAATTTAGAGAAGAGCGAAAAAATATTTGATTGGAACGGATAGTAGCCTACAAATACACGCTTCTTTTAAGATATGTGGCATAGTTAAATTCGAAAGGGTTATTTTTTTTATTAATTTTTTAATAATCTTTTTGCTTTTCCTTGAAAAACAAAAGAGTTTTATAGCGAACTGACCGTTACAAAAAACGTAAATTTGAAATTGTGTTCGAACGGCTTTCCCGATTGGAAAAATTTGTACATTTTCCCAGAGCTAATCGGTGATTGGTATGCGAAAAAAATCTTCCAAAAGCCAATGTGGCGGTTCCAGCTTTACCGGTAAGCTGGGACCGCCACAAAATCTACCACTTCCGGAAGAGCGAAAAAATCAAGAATAGAGCAATTAATTAGCGATTAAATAGCAATTAAATCCTGTGTAGTTTGTTTTGCCAAATTTACCCAGGTTTTTTTGTAGATCATTCGTATTCACAGACGGGGGTTGAAATTACAAAAACAACAATGTAAACAAATGGGTTTTGGGGGGATAGACGTACGAAAGATATCCATCTCTTTTATTCATTCATCTCTTGCGATGACGACCAATAAATCTTATGAGTCATTGAAATACGCTGGTATAGATTTAAAGGAAGATTGCTTTACGCACAATCAGTTTTACGTAGCTTGCTCTGGTGTAAGTTCACCCTCAAGGCTGGTGATATTACTGCCGCCCAATAAAAAAACAAAAAACATTGTCTATAATGAAATCCTTTAAAAAAAAAAAAACAATTTTTCTAAAAAAAAGTACCTACATTTTAATAGAGTCCCACGCGGACGAAGTCGCGGGTAACTGCTAGTTTAAATTATAAATTAGTTTTGTTTTTTTAAATCAGAGATAAAAGAACTTAACATAAATAAACTATAATTTATAAATCGCTAAAAATAAGGAAAGAACATATAACATAAAGAAAGAACATAAACATAACAAAAAAAAAAAACTTAAAAAAGGTACAGAAACTAGAATTCGCAGATAGCTAACTTTATTTATATAGGTACCTACACTAGAAAATTATAACGAAACAAACAAGTTTTTACATAAACGAAGAGTAGCCTCATTAACCTAACTGACATTTAGAGAAGTCATCATTTTCAACATGTTTAAACCTGCCCCAACATTTGTTGTCACGAACAATTTAGCTTTAATAATTTGTTTGTACTCATATATATGAAAAGCTTAGCTTAATATGGTTCTTAATGAACCTTCGCCTTCGAAAAATATTTTTCACAAATAAAAAAGCTCAACAAAAAATTTGTATACTCTTACACAAAAAAAAAAGGAACCGACTTTTAATGGTGCCGCACTCTTCCCTACGCGAGTTTTAGGCAATTGGCATTGTGATACAAAAATCGACAATACAGTTTATGATGTTATAATTATAAGTGAAGTAAATAAATTATATTTGTTTTCATACACAATCAATCTTAACAAATGAAGTGTCAAAAGAAAGAGAGTCTAAGGACGCCAGCGGCAATTGCCCTTACGAAAAATTGTATGATGTTGCGACCAAATGTCTTTTTCGCATTCAAATTCGGATGTAACATTCAGTAAGTACTATGAATATGTGTAGTAAAAAACAAATTGAGGGACTCGTTGTGTTTGGAAACAATAAACGCAGTATTACGTATACGAATGGTTTCAATGGCAAAAGGATTAACATGTTTTAACTAAGACTTTCCACCGGATGTACTGATGAAAACAGGAACGGACGAAAAATACAAATTAAAGCTACGCCAAAATGAAATGGAAGCAGAACCCAGACCGTCAACTTCTATGCGTTTTGAAGAAACCGATGAATATTTGTTGAAAAGAAAAAATTGCGATATTTATTACAGCTGCCATAAAAGATTGCATGTATTAGGATGCCGATTCGTCGTGGGAAATCGGCTTAGGACAAAAGTTATTGACTTCAGGCCGATAAGTGATCGCCTAGCTGTGATCCGCATCAAAGCTACTTTCCAAAACATAAGCCTAATATGTGCACACGCCCCTACCGACGAGGCTGAAGACCCTATCAAGGAGGAGTTTTATGACCTCCTGGATGGAGCCTACGGTGCCTGTCCGGAGTACGATGTCAAAGTTGTGCTCGGGGACTTCAATGCTTAAGTGGGGAAGGAAAACATCTTTGCCGGGTAAGTCGGTAAGCATAGAATTCACGAAACGACCACAGACAACGGTTACCGACTAACGGACTTCGCGGCAGCTCGTAATACGTTGATAAGTAGCATTAGGTTTCCAAGGCTAAGGATCCACACAGCAACCTGGCGCTCTCCAGACGGTCGAACCGCCAACCAAATCGACCATGTACTAATCGATGCGACGCACGCAACCAACATACTCAACGTGCACACATTCCGAGGGGCAAATGTCGACTCTGATCAGTTTCTTTTTGCGGCTAAGTTCAGAGCTCGACTACCCAGCGTACCGCTCAGAAGAATAAATTCGACGTTGGACGCCTTAGCACACCTGGAGTAGCCAGAGTCTACAAAAAGCGCCTGAGTGAGAAACTCTCCGCAGTGCATTCACCTACCACAGATGCCAACACCCAGTGGTCCCAGTATCGCGACATCATCAAAGAGGTAGCCGAAACCACCTTAGGGTACCAGCCACCCCAGAAAGAGCCCGTGGTATGATGATGAATGCGTACGCCAGAAAAAGCTGACAGAGAATGCACATATGAAGAAGCTGCAGCGCAAAACAAGGGCAGCGAGAGAAGAGTATCGAGGCAGGAGGTGGGAGGAGAAAACCCTGCGTGGAAAGAAGAGGGCCTACGCAGTCTCCCAGCTCAAGGAGATCGAAGAGTCCCGCGATCCGGAAAGTTTTACAAGAAAGCCAAGCAACTGGCTGCTGGCTTCAAGACCGGAACGCAGGCTCTTCGAAACGGTGATGGAAACCTAGTCACCGAAGCGCAGGGAATAGTAGATGTGTTTAAGCAGCACTTCCAGCAGGTGCTAAATGGGCATCATGTAGAGAGAGTGATAGGGCAAGAAGAGAACCCACGTCAGTCAATGAAGAACCAGTTCCACCACCCAATATAGAAGAAGTTGACTTAGCAATAAAAAAGCTTAAGAACAACAAGGCCGCCGGCTCTGATAGTTTAACAGCGGAGCTCTTCAAATACTGCGGTGATGTTTTGGTAGGGCGCGTGCCGTGATAGAGGCGATTGAAGGACATGCGAAATTCGTTGGTCTTGTAGTAAATGAGGACAAGACTAAGTACATGCTATCTGTCCACCGCCTAGGACAGAACTTCACTATTGATAGCAACAATTTTGAGGTAGTTAAGGAGTTTATCTACTTCGGAGTAAACATGAACTCCATAAATGATATCCTAGTGGAGATCCGGCGAAGAATTACCCTAGGAAACCGCCGCTACTTCGGTTTGGCAAAACAATTCGGTTCAAAACTCCTAACTCGAAGGACAAAATGTATGCTCTACAGAATCCTTATCCTGCCAGTTCTGCTTTATGCCGCCGAGTGCTGGACGACAAGCAGGAAGGGAGAGCTGATACTGGGCTCCTTCGAAAGAAAAATTCTTCGGCGGATTTTTGGTCCTGTGTGAGAGGAGGGCGAATGGAGGAGAAGATACAACCGCAAACTCTATGATCTGTACCAATATGTAGATGTAGTTCAAAAGGCCAAAATGCTTCAGCTAAGAGGATCTTCAAATCCCAGCCTCTAGGTTCGAGGCGACAAGGAAGACCGAACCTCCGTTTTAAAGACCAAGCCATCGCGGATGCCAGAGCGCTTCGTCTGGATAACTGGAAGCAACGTGCCCGGGATCGCAGAGTATGGAAAGCTACAGTGTCTCAGGCAGAGACACTCGAACGGGGAATTTGCCCTTTGATGATCGTCGCTTGAATCACATTGTTCAACAGTTTCTTGACTGACAACCGCGTACGGTTGCACAATTTCGGATGATTCATATTCCGCAATATGATTATGGTAGATCCCACCTTCAGCTTCGACGGAGTTCCTGGCACATCAAGCGAGTTCAAAAATTCGTCGGATAGTTGGGCGCTTCATCTTCGTCGGTCACGCTGTCAACGGATTTGTACGAATGCAAAAATTTGCTGGGAACAATATCAATCCAGTCGAAACATCAACAGGAATCTGGCCATTGGCCAAGCTAGCAGTGGTCTCGAGAATTCAGCAGCCTATGGGTCGTTCAGCAGTGAAACTCTCATGTTCGTGGTCAATTTCAGCTTCTTGACATGCCGCCACCACTACTATCCGGAATCAGTGTAATAATACGCAAAATTCGAATCAATTGCAGCATGAAAAATAGAACATTTGCTTAATATAAAACGACAATGCGAGAAGGACACCTAGCGCACAGCCTAGGTCAACGTATAACGCCATCTATCGGGTTGTGGCATTGAAAGCAGCACAGCGCCATCTATTATTTATCTCGTTAACTTCTCCACCCAAAATGCACTCTGAGCATCATTTATCACAATAATTTCACAATTATCCAAAATATTCCAAGCTCCACAACGAATTTTCCACCTTTACATCGTCCAAAATCATCAAATCATTCGATAAAATGCAAAATTTCGTCGAAAAAAAAATTTTGCTTCTTCGCGTTTTTCCGGAATTTTCAGAGTTTCCACTAAGAATTTTCTATTTTCCATTCGAAAAGATATTCCGGAACAATTGCACACAATTTTAGATTTTTCCGATTTCTCGACTTTTCCCGAGAGTTTTCCCAAAATGTTTTTTCGTAAAAACCTTCTCCTGGCAATTACAACTGAAAAAGAAATTTAAGCCGAATTGGCCCAGCTGATTATATTTTTATATCAATCGAACATGAGATTTCAAATTGTTTTGCTAATTGTTGGTATTCAAATAAATTATATTGCGCTCTTCCAGAAATGCAATCATCGCATCGTATGTTACCTGAGAATTCAAATCAGGATAAAAGAAGCTATACATAAACTTCATATCGTAAAGGTACATACTTGGATTACATATACGGTGCATACAATAGCTGGAATAAATATTTTTCGTCAATGAATTCCGATCCCTATTCGCATAAACTCTTGTATTCTACCTACGATTTTTTATTTGGTATAGTCACTCTGTCTTTCAATATTGATAAATAATATAATGGAACTTTAATGTCTGCGTTAATTTATGGGAGCCTTAAAGTAAACATTTTAGTGTGTCTTGTATGTAAGGGGTGTATATTTAAAACATGCATTTTGTTAAAGAACTATCCGAATGATGAAATACATAAAAGTACAAAAAACGACGATACCATACATACTTAAATCAAAGTGACTGTAGATGTATATTCTAGCATAAGAATACAATACATATGTATATACATTTGCCGATAAGATAATAAATCTTAATATTGTCTGGTGACAGTTTTGTTTTATGGTATCATCTTAAATTCTTATATTATTTTATGAGTTTATTTTTTTTTTAATTTTCTTTAGA
This sequence comes from Cheilosia vulpina, assembly GCA_916610125.1. NCBI lineage: Eukaryota > Metazoa > Arthropoda > Insecta > Diptera > Syrphidae > Cheilosia > Cheilosia vulpina. The sequence goes on along the minus strand of OU744276.1, from coordinate 59,631,992 downwards.
GATTTGCATTCCTTTACTTATGAATGAATTTCTTTGATTCTAGTAGTAGTCTAGTAATAATTTAATTCGCTGTACGAAGGGGTACGAAATTCCCCTTTGATATATTGTCCTATCCATTATTTCTCCGATTTTCTCCAAAGCTTCTCCAATCTGTGGGGTAGAACATATGTATTTCTATTTTGCTGATGTGTGTATATAGTTCTTAGGAAACTCTAACAAAAATAAATAGAAAATAAAATGAAACTGGTTATGAATTGTGATTGACGTCTTTCTTTCTTTTTTTTCTTGATTTTTTAACAAACATTGACCTTTGAGTGTTGTTTGCATTTCTGAGACGTACAAGGTACATAGACACTTCTGTTCCGCTTCATTTACCATCAATACTTTGATTGTTTTATACTCTAATAGAACATACAAAAATCAATAATTGTTTATATCAGGTTCAAGATGTTAGTGTGTAAAATAATAAAATAATGAAACTTGTTGAAATAAATTCTAAAATCAAATCTTATGAATAAAATGGAGCTAAAAAGGTATCCCACATAAAGCTAAATTATCTGCATTAAAACAAGAAGAGGTTAAAGTTGTATAAAAATTATTTCTTAGTCCAGATTTAAACTTCTTATTAAAATGTTTTCTAGGTATTTTCTCATTGAAAATGAATTGTAAATAGATGGCTATAAAGCAAAAGTTAATTAGATATCTGCCATGACCTACTATAATATTCAACAAAATAAAGTAAAATTCTGGAAATATATTGCAAAGGTGTTTTGGTTCTAAAAAAAAAATTATTTTGTTGACATTGGGCTAGAAACCACATCTGAATCTGCTTGTTGAATTTTGCGATTAGAAGTATTAATTCGAGTTTCTTTTATTTATAGTGATTTGCGATATTATTTGGCGCAATTTACCACTTCAATGGGTCAATTTCTCAAGCACTACTGCACAATCGCAAATTGCAAAAAGTATTTGCTGATTTACAAACACTGAGTGATGAATCAATGAAATCTTATAATAATTTAACACAGGTAAATTGAAAATGTAAAATGACGTAAAGAAATCGTGAATTACAAAATATTTTTTTATTAATTTCCATGGAATTAACTACCCGATGTGTGGAATTTTTGTGCGCATAGGCAGCCGACAAAAACGAAACGTCATAGCATGTCCATGGTCCATGTAAAGCAATCCCTTTAAGTCCTTTCATTTTCTGTATGGACAGCTCCAACCATGCGCATTTGGCTTCATTAGAGTCAGACAGTCGGTATTCAATCTTTGCTTAAAGCAGTTCTTGTCGGGTCAAAGTTATTTATAAGTAGAACTCATTCGTAGTGATAGTGAGTGTACTAACCAACAAATTGTAAAGCATTTTGGAATATATCTTGTAAGTACCTATTGAATAATACAAAAAAAAATTAAGTGGGTAATGTTTTGTAAATGTTCAATTGTAAATGTTCGTATCAATGGCAAGTTATTCTAAATAATTTGTTTGTATTTTAAATTTCAGCATAGACCGAAAAACCACCCCAGACAAATCCCGTTATCTCCGGACGATATGGCGCCGTATGCTTTTCATGGATATCAGGAGGAAAAAAAATTATAAAATGTGACTTTAAATATGTATTCGAAAATAACCTAAATAATTAAACTACGAATTTTGATTTTTAAATCATAAGATATAAGTTGTAAATTGAGAATAAAGTTTTTTAATTTCACGATAAAAAAATTTCAATTTAATACGGTGATGCCTCAAATCAGTACTCAAGAATCGTAAATTGCAAAATATGAAACGCAAATTGATAAAAAAAGATTCAATTTACCATTACGAATTCGTAAATTGCAACTACTGAAGTGGTAAATCTACCCCTTTTGTTCGCAAATCAACACTTTTGAGTTGCAATTCAAGACTAAATGGTTATAATTTGTTAAGGGAGGAAATCGGAATTTACAACACAAAAGTGGTAATTTACGAATTATTTTTGCAATTCACAATCCATAGTAATAGCAAATTAATAACTGTTTGTGTCAAATTGCGATTGGTTATTGCAATATGTATTCCTCATTTGATCGCATCATTGACAATAAAAAGTAGCGATTCGCGACTTTTGAGGGTCAATATCTTCACTTCGTACAATTTATAGAATTGCGAATAAAAAGTCGTGAATTAGTAAATCCTGAGCTAAGCTCTAAAACTAGACAAACTTTTCGTGATTCAGTGCTCATTTTTCTTGATTTGATCGTAAAATTTTTTCCGTGTACCTTCTGATGATTAATGTAAGCAAACTTTCAAAGAATATCTGATGAATGCAATAGCAATGGATCCAGTGTATCCATATTTTTTATTCCGCTTTAAACTCCAACGGCAATTTTCTTATTTGTTTTACTAACAGAACAATTTAAATTATTAAATGCAAGTCCACTGCAAAACATTGCAGTTAAATAATTTTATTCAGCTGCATACGAGTAAAAAGAAACCAAATATTGACAGCAACTGATGCAAACTAAAATTCTAAACATTTTGCATATATATTTTGGTTATTAGTCTATACTCTATAGGATTGTCCAATAGTTCAAAGCAATTTTTGTGGTGACGTGAAATAAAGCCAAACAAAATAAGACAAAATTGACAATTTGCCATTATTTATGGATTAATGTTATGCAAAACACAATAATGCCAAAAAACTAATGGAAATAAGACCAAACCGCAATGCTTAAACAGTGGAATATGTATGGGGAGACATGTTGCCCCTTGCAACCCCTGGGGTCACTGTTTGGAGATTGGAATAGGTGCTGGGTTGAGTAAATTTGTTAATATTCATGTTTCGCGTGCATTTAAAGACACATCGCATGTACCCAACCTTTAAACAGTGATCACAAGTAGGGGGTTTCAGTGGGTCAGCATGCCCTCCCATACATAATTCAGAAATGAAAACAATGTAATGCCCCTTTGAATGTTTGGTTTTGAGCAAGGAGATAAAGCCAAATTAAAAATTTGGTTTCATTTCACTTTGCAAACCGAAATAATGGCAAATTTTAAGAATATGGCATATGCTCTCGCTAAAACTGTAGAAATTTAGAAAGAGAACAAATAATAATTTCTAAACCAAGGGACCTCGATAAAACCTTCGTCTTTAGTAAGACTTAGCCAACAACTAGCGCAATCTACAGCGTAGTCATATAAAATACCTCCCGTAAACATAAGCGATACTTCTGAAGAAGAAGCAGAGATAAAGTCTGGAGAAGCACAAAGAAAACAACCGTCGGCGAACTCATCTTTAAAAAAAAAAAACATTTTTAAAGTTAAGGAATACTTTGCCGAATATACATCTTAACATTTGAGCATTAAAGGTTCTGCAGAGTTTGAATAAGAGAAGTTTCTTATACTGAGCACAATGGACAGAAGGTGGAGTTCAAAGAAATGGTTTTGATTCTGCCTAAAACAAGCGTGATGACATCACGAGTTTTAAAAGTAGATGTCTGCTACCAGAAGATATTGATTTTGGTGTTTGAAACTGAAAACTTTTCTCCTCTTGGTGCAATGCATTTGTGAAGTAGTTTATCGAAGCACATTTAACATTGCGTTTACGTTGAACCTACTGTTTTGAATCGTGTGGAGATAAGCAGTTCGATAAACTTGGACCTTGCTCACTGTCATTAACAAATCACCTTGCAAACCAAAAGTAGGTAGTTTCTGGAAAACACTACTATAGAGAAACATATCCCTTCTGAAACCGCCCAACCTCTGCCGATTTACCGTTACTTGCATGCAAGCTATATTTTTACGTGGTGTCAACGATTATGTGCGCTAGTATTGTTGCATAGAAATGTTATGAAAAATGTACGCAAGCAATCGGTGTTAATAATCCCGAAAAGTGGTAAATTCATAAACATGTTTGTCTTAATATGTTTCAAATATGTAAAACTACTTCTGTAGATAGTTTTATTAACCAAACAAATTGAAATAATCGCCATTAAGCAATATAATAAGAAGTAACCAATAGAAGTCTGTAATGTAAAAAATGTAGTACTCCCGAACTCTATTATATCCACCAAGGTTGGCAGATTTTTTTTTTTAATTTGTTGCACGTTTTTGCACCTTACACGGATTCTTATGTAGTTTCCCGTTGCTGTCAATAGGAGATCCACTCATTCTGAAATCAAATGGAAGAAGAAAACTGATTCTATAATTGAATCGACAAATGTATTGGTGAAATGTCACAATATAGTCGCAGAGTGCTGCCTGCTGGCTTGTATAAAATATGTAGGTACATTAATTGCACTTATGTAAGTGCTTCTTCCCAATGGAAAACGACATAAGTGACATAACACCGATAGAAAATCGAAAAGGCGGATTTAAAAAAAATTTAAGGGTCAGCAAGAAGAGGATTGTGAGTTGGGGATCTCAACATGCTTTATCACTGTTTCACTGTCCTGCAATTGTCATGCACGCTATGATAATTGTTTGGTTTCACATTTGTAAGAGATTGTATTGCTAGAAAACCTGTCAATGATAAGATTAATAGTTTTAATAGTGAAATCGGCGAGCTTGACTTGGGCAAACTAGATTTCAGAGTGAGAGAATGGAGACCCGGTGGCTGTGAGAAATAAATGCGAAAATACATTCTATATGTTAGGCACCAATCAAGGATAAGAACAGTATGCATTAGACAAAATATATATGCAGTGAGTGAAAGTGTGACCGAGCACTTTTTAGCATATTTTACATTCTTACAACCTGCTACCTTTTTCTTTGGGGACAACCAAAAAAATGAAGATCGCATAATTGCTATGAAGATTGTGTGGCTATGGTTTACAGGCACACCAACATTCAAGAAATAAAGAAACATCGCAGCCGGAAATAGTGTATTACATTTTCAGATCATGATTCGTGATCTCTATGAAAAGCTGGATCACATGTTGTTGTAAGTGCATGTAAATCGATGATCTGTAGGGATAATAGCAGAACTTATATCCATAAAAACACATATATATCATGCTTAATTTCAATGGAAACTTATGAGACATTAGCGAACAAACATTAGAGACAAAGGACTTAGTAAATGACTTAAGCCATCCGATAACATTTTTTTTTCGGTTTGGTTTTAATTAATGTTAAGTATGCGATTATAATAACAAGTCGAATTTTCGCAAATTTGATTGGCTCCCTGTCAGCCCCATTTTTTTTTTCTTTCCTTGGTAAACGCAATAAATGTAAGTATATCGATTATTCATTTACGGTCAAAACCATCCTACATTTCCTGCGCTGTATAAAATACTAAATTTTATAACGCCAAATGTACTAACAACACGACAGTACCAATAGTTTACAACTGTACCAAAACAAATAATTTTAATAGTAAAGTGAAAGACAAAATACCCAACCTCGATTACCTACACTTAGAGCATACAAGAAGCAAAGGTTAAACATGGTCATAGTTCAACCCCTTATGTACGTATATAGCTAGCAATGGCCTCCGACCTACTGTTGGTTGAGTGTTAAGCACAATATACAATATACATATTTTATACGAGTTCCAATGATCCCTCTTTTACATGTACACACCCATACGATTGCTACTTCAAAATGTTTGTGATACTTAAGATCCTTCATGATTATTTCTGTTATACAATATAAATACAAATATAATGATAATTCATGGGTTTCTCCTATCTTTCAATGTACGGCTACTTCTGGTTTACCTTATCAAAAAAGTTACAGACGCAGAATCCAGCATAACGAGTTTATGGTTCATGAGCAATTGAATGTGGTCCAGCCTGCAAGCCAGGTGCAAGGACACCCCTAACAAAACTTTCAATATTATTTAAAATGTTTAGTTTATTGAAGTAAAATGAGCAGAAAATTTTTTCCTCAAACAATTTATTACGAAACTGGATTTACTTGTTCGTACCCCTTAGGATGCGATACGAACTATTTATATTAGGGATTCATAACACATTCAGTTTGAAATCGTACGCTTACAAAGATAGTACCTAATATGAACGATTTTAGAACATTGTGATTAGTTTATATTTCTATGAAATGTAACTTTAAGTTTACATTTTATCGTATTCGGTTTTTCAATTTCAAATTGGATTTAAAACAAAACTAATATTACGGTTCCTACTTCAGATACTAAAAGATGAACCTAAAAACAAGTAATTTATACTTAAAGCGTTCGTGTTTTTTTTTTATTTTGTAAGCAGTGATTTTATTCCTATAACATTATTAACAAGCTTTTGACCAGTGTCATAGAATAAGGGAAAGGAATTTTATATACTCTTTGACGATAGTTATAATTTTGTATACGTGTTTTTATTTGTAATGCCTTGAAGCAGTAGATCGATCCTGTAAATCAAAATCATAAAATAATTCTTTAATATATTGGTTATTGTTTTAAAAGACTCATTTTTATAATTTAATTGAAAATTAATGTTAGCATGGCAAATAATGATAATAGTTTCAGCCTTGAGTAATGTAAAATACTATTTAAACTTAATCAATCAATCAATTAATCATTATATCTTTTTTTGTTACAATCGGTCTTTATTTTAAGAATTTTAACATTTGACTGACTATATTAATCTTTCTAAACTTAAAAGTAAGCTCGTATTACATTACCGATAGCAAAAAAAGGAAGAAGAAAACAAAAGGCAAGAAAGAATAAACAAAAAAAACAACACACGATAGGTCGACAGTAAACATATTATGTTTCTTGTTGTGAGCTGCTAATGCTCTATGCTAGGCAGGAGCAAGCAGTGCAAGTTTTGGTAAACAATATTCTGTTATATATGCATAACAGGTGCAGATGTGCACAAATCTGGTAAACATATTCTCGTTATGTGGATGCCAGATGTACACAAATCTGATGAACATATTTGCGTGCCATCATGCATCTTGGGCATGTTGCGCAAGATGTATAAATATGTATGTCTAACTCTTCCACCCGTAGTATGGATCTATATATATAGTTGACGCAACAGGTCCGTAGGGACCATAGGCCTAGCTTTTCACAACCGTTCGTCTTGTGTGAGTTTTTATTTTTTTTGATGAATAGAAGGGATCTACAATTTTATGCCGAGTTCAAACGGCCAATTGAGAAACTCTTTCATGACAGTTATACTGTCGGATGTGTGTCAAACGTTCGCGAGAGGTGGCGCAGTGAAAAAACCTGAAGTTGGAATTTGTTTTTTTTTTCGGGAATCGAGACCCAGGGACCCCTCGCTTAGTAGTCCAACACACTCACCACTAAGCCACTGCGCGATGTGAATACATAAACGGTAGTTTGTAAGTGTTATTTAGCTGGGCGATTTCTGTAATAAATGTGAATTTTCATTTCAATAGTAAAATGTTAAAGTCAATATTCTTTTGTTTTCTGTTGCTGTTTTATAAATATTTATATTGTAATAATTGTATTATGTAATTATTATCATTGTTCTCAAACTCGAATATCTTTTTCTGAACGTAATTATGTGTAAATGCGTGTGCTTAATTTATAGATATAATACATGATTAACAAAAATGAGACTTACAAACCATTTCAATTGAGTAGAAGAATAATTACAATTACGTGAACTTATAGAATAGGTATTTTAAGTTTAAAGATTTAAACTAAATTAATTATGTATAACATGAGTAAATAATGTACTGATACCTAAGACTTAAATATTAGCATTTTATTAAAATATATTTTTTTTTTAGTTTGCGATTTTAATTTATTTTTGAATTGTTAATACAGTTTTCGATGGAATGTTGATTTTATTGCTTTGAGAATAATTTCTTCCTGTCAACCTTCTATCAAAAGATACATTTTTTATTGAATTCTGGTATTTATAATGTCTTTTTATAATTTGTCTATCAAGTTTATGATTGTTTTGGTCTTTAAAACCTGTTTTGTATTTTTTGTTTACATCTTTTAAAATGTACCGTGATAGTTGCCTAATATTGTTAAAGCCTACATTTTTAACCAACTCTCGTTTCCTAAATGTTTGAGGTCGTTTTCGTGTTTTATTTATTTTGTCAATTTGTTGCTTTTTGATTTGATAAATCCTGTTTATTAGTTTGTCATTCGGTTTATATTTGGTTATGGAATGAATGCCGTTATTATATATTTCAACAGCTTTGAATGCTAATATCTTTTCGTCAGTATTCATATGTTGCTTATTCAATTTTAACAAGCGAGTGTGTTCATTGAGAGTTAAATAAAATCTTTGTGTGCCATTCCCAGTGCGCGTATTTCGACAAGTAAAATGGTAAGTTACATTATCTTTGTTGAGAAAGTCTCTTAATATACGCTGTGTTAAATTCATTATCAGCAATTATTTTATGGGCTTACAAAAAATTGCAAACCTATGGCGAAATATTATCCACAATTGTGATTGAATTCCTATCCGGAATAGATGCATGTGTCGTTAGTTGTCAATAATCGTGAGAAACATATTGTTCTTATTCAAAAACCAAATATCAATTATTAATTCGGCTATAATGGGATTTCTGTCGTACTTGCACTTATTGCAAAGAAATAATATTGTAAATATTATTATGTATTACAGATTTTTAATTCTAAATACGTTTCATCAATACGTTTCATCAATCCGTCTGTGGTTTTTTTTTCAAGGTGAGTTTTTTCAATAAGTTCTAATAACTTTTCTCTACATGTTATGTCAACTAACAGCTGGCCGCCACTAGATGTCGGTAGTAGCCCCTCCCAACATTTATTTGCTAAGATCCAGTTGGGATAGTTGGTTTTCTAGTGGGTTTGTGTAAATTCTAGTCGCCACTAGATGTCGGTAGTAGCCCCGGATACTTGTAGTATCGATTGGTTGGGTCTGCCGTATGTAAAGTGGTGCCTTTGAGGGTGGTGCACAGGTTCCGGTTGTTGTCCTAGCTTAAAGTAAGTGAGTACACTAAACATCCGGTTGGACATGGTTTATGTTCTATAGTATTCTAGATAAGACCCACCTCATACCTCGAAAGAGTTAAGAAAATGTTTTTACGGCAATGTGTCAAGAGACTCTAGGTAAACTGAATTTTGGGGGCTGGACCCTGACCTATTACGGTCTCTGGTATAAAACCATCAAGCTGGAAATAAAAAATAAAACGATTTCATTTAAATGATACCACATAAAAGATTGGCTATTTCCTTTTATTGCTTGCTTGGTGATTTTCTCATAGAAAAGAAGAAAACATGTTTAAACTTGCTGATTCAAAATTATTTACAATAGCTTCAAGAAAATAAAACACTCTTTGTTGTTAATTATGTTTCAACTTTAATTTTTTTGATTCGCTTCCACATAAGAATTTATGCAATAGGTAAACATTTTGCAGTGCACAGCATTTGTCATGGTTCCCTTTACATAAACAATTGAATTTTTGATAATTTTTCGAAGATATTTTCTAACTTCTTGAAATTCTGTGAGTCGCCCATCCCAGTTTAAGCCATGATGATTCTTATATAACCATCGAGCTTGTTTTCTTAGTGATGGTGGAAATTGATCAGAGTTATATGGAGGCTTTAATATGAAATGGTGATGTTGACCGTCGTGCAGTATAGCATTTCCCTTGCGATAAATCTATTATTTGTTCCTTTAAAGTCTTGAACATCGAGAATAAAATACATTTTGCGTGTGTGTTTCCTCTCTAAAATCTTGCCTTCAACTATAGCGATTACATTTCTCTAGAAACTATCTGACTCAAGGGATTACAGTTTATAATGCGATCGTGAAACATCAAACAGTAAGCTGACGTATTATTAGGGACTATTTTCGATGTTTTGATTTCAATTCGAATATCAACTGGACCGTTTTTTATTATTTCACTTTGATAGCTGCAGTCTAATACGAAAATTGTCGCCTGGGACCTGAGTAAGTCTCTGGATAATAATGGTTCAGCAAATAGTCGGTTAAAGTAAATCACAATACATATTATACAGTAAATATTTAATGCATCTGAGTTCAAATAGGCTTTTACATTAGTAACGTCACAATGATCGAAAAGAGTTGGATTTCCTTTCAGCAAATTTCGCTTATTGGTTTGTAGGGCAATGATAATATAGCGTGGTTTCTCCATTTGCGAGGTTGTATTGACATTCCAAATATGATGAGTGGTACTAGGTAATACTGGATATTTTTATAGATCCCAGTTCCGAAAGGAAATCGTTATAGATTGTGCGTGCATTATTAATAGATTTGCATAGCTTCTACCACAGAATGCCCTGCAATGACACTGTCGAACACAGCCCCTCTGTATTTCCGTCAGCGCCATCTACCAGGAGACTTTATGATTATACTTTATGTAATTGTCCCACTCTTACCTCAGTTCGCGCTCTCCTCACTCTCAAATTCTTGTTCGCGCCTTTTCATAAACTTCTCTACTTGTCATTGATTGACATTGGAAGCTTTGAAGCGAATGGGAGTGCTAACTGCGGTAAGAAGATTAATCATTGTAAAATAATTGTCTAACGTATTATTCCCTAGAAATAAAATCTATTGTTTTCTTCGTACATTCGTACTGGATTATTTTCGAATTATTATTATTTTCCCTATTCAAAGCACACAATTTTATTTCGCATTTTGGGAATTGCGCTGCAATTGCGAACCGCCATTGAATGGAGCCTTCGCTACCAAGAGGTATGCGACGAACGCCGCCAAGGAAAAGCCCACGTCTTCATCCGAACCCGCAAGATGTTCTGTATGGTAGTTCCGACATGGAAGCAGACGATGCCATTCTCACAAAGTCTAACGCTGCCGCATCCACGACTGAGTTCGTGTCCATCGTACCAGCCACAGATGCCTCTAACACCATACGAGCGACTGCTTCCACCGTCAGTGTCTCTGCAATTGAAGAAATAGCTCCACCAAGTCCTGCCCTTGCCGCCCCAACACAGCAACAAACCCTTCTCGAAGCAATGCAGAGGCAACTCAACATTCTACAAACTGAACTTCATATCACCCAAATGAAATTAAGTGAACGGGATTTGCAGTGTCAGACATTAAACGAAGCACTAGAAAACAATACCACGCCCCCGACAACATATTCAATTGAGCCTCCGATTTTACATCTTAATCCACCGTTGTCGTCCGAACCTGCTACTCCTAACTGTTCAGCTGTAAGTACCAGTGCATGTAGTCATGTAGCGGCACAATGTACGGTTTCATTGCCAGCCACTTACCCGTTACTACAGACACCCGAGTTTTTACCACACTTCACGAACAACTGCATTACATCCACCGGTATCCCAGTTCAGTTAAGATCATCTGGGAATAATTCTAATTGGATTTATCCAAATCGTCAGACATCTGAAGCACCTCCGACTCATATTGGAAGCGGCAACCTTGCATCGCAAGGTACGTTTACTGTTCCTCGGAAATTACTGGACTTGCCCGAATTCCATGGTGACCCGGAGGACTGGCCGATGTTCTCGACAGCGTATGCTGAGTCAACCGCCGCGTACAACTACAGCAAAATCGAGGACAGTATGCGCCTCCATAAGTGTCTAAGGGGTGATGCGCGAAAGATTGTTAGATGTTTGATGATTCATCCGGAAAATGTGAATGCGGTTATGGAACAACTCCGATTAAGTTTTGGCCGCCGGAGTAGTTGATAAGCAGCTTGCTACAGCAGATACGAGAAATACCACCAATTACAGAAGCTTCTATTGAAAGGATAATATCATTTGCCACGAAAGCCAAGAACCTTGCCGTGTTTTTACAGTCAGTCAATGGTCAACAGCACTCGTCTCACCCCACCCTGCTGGCCGAGCTCGTTACTAAGCTGCCTATGAACAAGAGAATCGAGTGGGCTGCATATGCATCGTCGATACGAGCGTATCTAACTGTAGTTGATTTCATCAATTGGTTAAGTGCAGTAGCCAACTTGATTTGTACGGTTCAGGATAGCACCCGCACCACTTCTGAACCAAAGCGACGTGCAGTCCTCCACGCAGCAGTCGGTCAACGAGCTGATCTACTAGAGTGCCCAATATGCCAGGATCGTCATAGTATTGTAGAATGCAGTAGGTTTCTTGACTTTACCGTACGTGAAAGGTGGACCGAAGTGAAACGTCATCGGCTGTGCTTCACCTGGCTTGAAATGGGGCATTTAACACGCAACTGCCGTCGTCGAAAGTCATGCGGGGTAGATGGATGCAGTAGAAGTCACCACAAATCGCTCCATGAATCCGGAAACGCCACCATCGCAAGCCAACTACCACAGCGGGAGGTGTCACAAGAATCAAACCTAAGGGAAGCAGTTCTAAGCTGCGCAGACAGCTCAGCCCGGAATTCCAGCCTGCTATTTCGTGTGCTGCCAGTTACGTTATACGGAACAAACAAGCGAGTCAACACATATGCATTGTTAGATGTAGGCTCATCCATAACGATGATGGATAGCGCCCTTATTGAAGAACTTGGTCTGAAAGGTCACTCACATTAGCTGAATCTTCAGTGGTTCGGAGGAAGATCCGCCCAAGAGCCGGCGACCGTCGTCAACGTTTTTATAAGTGGTGCTAACACTAAGAAGAGGCACAAGCTAAGCAATGTTTATGGTGTATCCCATCTTAATTTGCCTACACAAAGCTTAAGTCAAAATGACATACGTGGGAAGGTCAGCCAACTTAAACATTTTTCATTACAGCCTTTTTCCAACATTTCGCCTAAGCTGCTCATCGGCATAGATCATTGTCATTTAGGTCTGCCTATCGATGCGATGAGTTCAGCTAGAAGAAGGAGGCCCGTATGCTGCTAACACTGAGTTAGGATGGGTAGTATTTGGCCTGACGAAGGGATTCAAGCCAATTACGTCCCCTTGTCTGTTGATGTGTTCCATTAACGAGGATGTCTCACACGAGGTGGACCTTCACAAGATGGTAGCAGATTATTTCGATGCAGAGAACTTTGGTGTGCGGCCAGCACCGTATGTGGAGACTAAAGCAGACGCCCGTGCCCGGAGTATCCTGCAAGCTACTACAGTAAAGGTCAACCGTAGATTCCAGACTGGAATCTTGTGGAAGAGTGACGTTGTTGAGTTGCCCGATAGCTACGCCATTTCTAAGAGGAGGTTGTCTGGAATTGAGCGGAAGATGAAACGAGATGTCTCCTTTGCCGCCGCTTACAACGAGATAATTCGAACTTACATTGCCAAGAACTATGTTCGGAAGCTACAGCCAGTAGAAACCGCTGTGGTTGGGCCAAAAACCTGGTATCTACCACATTTTGCCGTAGTGAACCCCAATAAACCAGGCAAGCTACGCTTGGTCTTTGATGCCGAGGCCAAAGTTCAAGGGATTTCGCTAAATTCGTATCTGCTGAAAGGAACTCAGCAGTACAAGCCAATGCCGTCAGTGCTGTTCAACTTTCGAGTGGGAGCCATCGCCGTTTGTGGATACATACGCGAGATGTTCCACCAAGTTCTCATTCGACGAGAGGACAGGTGCTCGCAGAGATTTCTCTGGCGTTATGACAACTCTGAACTACAACCAGACATCTACGAAATGTCAGTTATGACATTTGGAGCTGCTTGCTCGCCATGCGCAGCCCAATATGTAAAAATTGTCAACGCCTTGGAACATGGGGACTATAATGATCGTGCAGTCAAAGCTATTCTTGAGCACCACTACGTCGACGACTTTGTAGACAGTTTCGAGTCAACAAAGGTAGCTATTAGCGTCGCAAAACAGGTACGAGATATCCACAGAGATGCCGGTTTCGAGCTGCGCAGCTTTATATCAAACTCATCTGAAGTTGTAAATGTCTCATGTGGTGTACTGGAGAATACAGCGATTGAAACCAACCGTTCCATTGAAGATGGTCTAGCAACGGAGAAGGTGCTGGGCATGTTCTGGCAGCCAGCAAGCGACACGTTCAGATTCCAGTTGAAGTTCCATAGCGTTGGTGTGAAGATCATTGATGGGAGTAGATGTCCTAGCAAAAGAGAACTACTGAGCATCATTATGTCAGTATTTGACCCAATGGGCTTTCTGTGTCACTTCCTGGTTGGAGCAAAGCTGCTGATGCGAGAAGTATGGCGTCACGACATACGCTGGGACGAGCCGCTGCCCAGCGATATCAACGCAGCGTGGTGGACATGGTACCAAAATATGAGTCGGGTTGTCGACTTTCAAATTCCACGCCACTATTTCGTCAAGTCAACGCCAACGAAACTCCAATTGCACATCTTCTCAGACGCCAGTGAAGACGTCTTTGCTGCCGTAGCATACTAGAGATACATCGATGCCAATGGAGTTGTAGTAGTCGCATTTGTATGTGCCAAGTCTAGATGTGCGCCGCTAAAGCCGATGACCATACCACGTCTCGAACTCCAAGCCGCCGTACTGGGAACTCGTCTGATGCAGACTATCGTCGAAGAACACTCGTTCAACATCAATAGGTGTGTTCTGTGGAGTGATTCTAAGACCGTCATTAAGTGGATTGGATCCGTTCATCGTCGCTACAAGCCATTCGTAGCATACAGAATTACTGAGATTCTAGCCTCCACCGACATATCGAACTGGAACTGGGTATCTACGAAGGACAACGTCGCTGATGAGGCCACCCGATCAAATTGCCGAATCGACTTCAATCCTTCATCTCGATGGTTCCGTGGTCCAGAATTCTTGTGGGAAAACGAGGAATTGTAGCCCACTGACACTGGCTATACTAACAGTTAAAACGAAGAAGACTAAGAAGAGCTTCGTCCGAAATTCACCCTACTAGCTGTGAGTAAAGACTTTATAACCTTTAACAATTTCTCTACTTTCATGCGCTTGAAACGAACATTTGGATGGGTTATTCGATTCATTGACCGTTGTCATCGAACGAGTACCGTGGCCGGTGTACCCTTTGGACTGACTGTCGGCGAGCTTGATGGAATGCTACGCTGCAGAGATCCGTTAAATCGATCACTGTCAGATCATTTCCAAAGGAAGTACGCTATATAATTTTGTGCCGTACAAAGATGAAAGGAATGTACTCCGTGTTAATGGTCGTATTGATGCAGCCAGCTGTCTATCCTATACAACGAGGCGTCCAGTGATATTGCCCCCCAATCACAAGCTCACACAATTGGTTGTGTCTCATCACCACTGCCTCATGATGCATTAAAACCTTGAGGCTACGATCTGCGAAATCCGTCGAAAATACTGGATCCCACGTCTAAGGCAAGTAATGCGCAAGATGATATCGAAATGTGGGCAGTGCAAGCTGGCTAAGTCATTACCTGTTACGCCAATAATAGGACCGCTTCCGGAGGATCGTTTAACGCCGTATGTAAGACCGTTTTCATACACTGGTCTGGATTATTTTGGCCCACTCAACGTGACAGTCGGACGTCGAACAGAGAAACGGTGGGTGGCACTATTCACATGCCTCACCGTGCGCGCCATTCACTTGGAAATCGCCAGTGACTTATCGACGGACGCCTGCATCGTGGTTATGCGCCACTTTATGAACAGTCGAGGATTGCCATTGCGGATACGCAGTGACAACGGCAAGAACTTTGTTGGCGCCGATCGCCAAGCAAAACGTTTTGCAGATGTTTTCAATTGCGAACGTATCCAAGACGAGCTTTCAACGAAGGGCGTCGAATGGTTGTTCAACTGCCCCAACAACCCATCTGAAGGAGGCGTATGGGAGCCCATGGTGCAGTGTGCGAAGAAGGTGCTGCGCCATACGTTGAAGGAAATCGCCCCCCGTGAACATACATTGCAATGCCTTATAATTGAAGCTGAGAATGTTGTGAACTCACGACCACTGACACACTTGCCGATATCTCTCAACCAAGAAGAACCGCTTACACCTAATCACTTCCTGCTCGGATCAGCCAACACCGCACAAACACCAAGTGTAAGCTAACCTCCGGAGAAGTTCTGTGCTCTACGCAAGCAATGGCGAATTGCTCGACTACTGAAGGACTACTTTTGGAAACGCTGGATCTCAGATTTAAGAACGTTAACACGCCGAGCTAAGTGGTGCCAAAAAACGATGCCGTTAAAGGAAGGTCATCTGGTGTTCATTTGCGACTCGAATATGCCTAGGAAGAGTGGAACGCGTGTTCTACAGAGCTGATGCAGAAGTAAGGCGAGCGGACGTGCGTACGAAATCAGGATTGTTTTGTCATCCAGTCTCCAAATTGGCCATTCTTGACGTTGATGATGGTGAATCCGGTTGATTCACGGGGCCGGGGATGTTACAGAATGCCCTGTCGAACACAGCCCCTCTGTATTGCCGTCAGCGCCATCTACCAGGAGACTTTATAATTATACTTTATGTAATTTTCCCACTCTTACCTCAGTTCGCGCTCCTCACTCTCAAATTCTCGTTCGCGCCTTTTCACAAACTTCTCTACTTGTCATTGATTGACATTGGAAACTTTGAAGCGAAAGGGAGTGCAAACTGCGGTAAGAAGATTAATAATTGTAAAATAATTGTCTAACGTATTATTCCCTAGAAATAAAATCCATTGTTTTCTTCGTACATTCGTACTGGATTATTTTCGAACTCCCTATTCAAAGCACAGCTTCAATTTATAAGAATCCGACAACGTAATATGAGGAATTTTCCATTGTACTTTGGTCAAGTTTATCTTTGCTGTTTCGTTTTCCTCGGAAATTAAAGAATTTGTGTCAGTACGTGAGCGTGTTCAAATTAAGTCATGACACCCGTTCGGAATAATTCTCCTGTAGTCTTCGGCAAAACCCAATAATTTATTAAGAGGAATACAAAAATTAAAGTATTGTGCACTTAGGTCGATTGAAGCATCGGGTGACCAAGATGCATTCAACAACATATCAGTTTCATTTTTGTTTAAAGAAATATAGTTTTTAATATTGTAGATGTGATGCCAACGTTGCGGTTGCTATCAATTTCAACGCCATTTAATTCGTAACGAATTTCATTACATAGGAATGCTAAGCCATTATTTATAAATTATGTTTTTGTGAATGCAGATCCATTAGTTTTTGATGCAGTGCCCTCAATATAGATGTAACTTTCTGAAGGCAAGACATTAAGATTTTGATAGGAACAAATTTGAAAAAATGATATAATTTTTTCGAAATTATTCAAATACGATGAGTATGTATGATATTCCAATTTTAAGATACTGTCCTCAAAAGTCGGTTCCTCAAAAATATTCAACATATCACTTTTTCAATATATATCCCAGTGATAATAGAAATTGTAAATTTCTTGCAGTAAGTTGTGATGTTCTCCTGTCAAATTTCGACTGTATATTGACTGGATTACTGATGCTTTCTGTTGTTTTATAAGGATGATATATTATCATTAATGAGCTTTGAGATACAATCGAACTGTTATGGTTTCACCTCGAAAATTTATAATATTTCCGTCTTAATCAAAGAGATTCAGTGTTATAGAACTTATTCTATTGGCGTTCACAGGCAAATAGATGGCATTTCGATGAACTTCAACTATTTTATAGCCTGGGCTAATATTCATCGAAAATTCATGAAGCGTATGTGCTAATTCATTATTGATATATGAACCATCGTTTGAATTACAATCAATTCGGATAATATTCACTCTATTGATATCAACGTGAAGGTCATTTATTGACAGCTAACTTTTTCTTGCTGAATTCTAAGAGCTATATAAAGGGTCCGCCATCTAACTTTTTTTTTTCAACTAGTGCTTATTTCGCGAATGGTAACACTTAGCTCATGTCTGATTTGACAGATAATTAGTTTTATCCTTCCGCTGAACGAATATGGTTGTGTATACGCTTGAACAACGCTGGGAAATTTTGCGACTTTACTTTGAAAATCATGGTAATATATTACTTTTCTGAGAAACTTTGAAAACGTATCTTCCACCACCTCGGTTGATGGGTGTAATTTTATAAACTGTCCCTGGTCTGCAAATCTTTGTCAAGAAGGACCAGATACTTGAGCATGTTATATGGTTGAAAGTAGATTGATTAGAATTTAGAAGTTAATGTCATTTTATAAAAGATTTGAAAAATTAATCTATTTTAATGTTAATTTATGGCGATTTTTATTCATTCTATTGCAATATGAGTAAGATAAATGTTGTTGAGGAACTACACAAACCTACTCGAAGAAATTTCGCTCGACGTCGTGTCATCATTAAGGGCTTCGATGTCTTGTGGCAAGCTGACATGGTTGGTTGAAATGATACCTCACAGTAAGCAGAACAACGGATACAACTATATCCTGACTGTGACTGATACATTTTCAAAGTATGCATGGGGAATTCCATTGAAAAATAAAACCGCGTCGTCGCTTATACATCGAACACCGAAGAACCTACAAACCTATGATGGTACCGAATTTTTCAACCAAAGTTTCAGGAATTTAATGACACAATACAAAACTAATCATTACTCAACATATAGTGCGTTGAAAGCATCAATTGTCGAGCGTTTTCGGACACTCAAGGAGAAGATGTGGAAGGAATTCAGTTTTAATGTACTTACAACTGGACACCGAATTTAAAGTATTTAATGCATGCATACAATCACTCTGTGCACAGAACCATTAAAAGTGGCCGCCTTTGATGTTGATGTAAATAAGAAAAGTGAAAAGAATTATTATCAACAATTTATAATCATATTAAAGTTGCTCATAAAAGAAAATTTACAGTCGGCAGCAATGTTCGAATCAGCAAGTTTAAACATGTTTTCGAAAAAGGCTATACACCAAATTGGACAACGGAAATATTCAATATAAGAAAAGTAAAGTTGACAAACCCGATCACGTTTCTCCTTAAAGATTTTCAAAATCAACCAATCAGGGGTAGCTTCTATAAAAAAGAATTACAACAAAGTAAATTTCCGGACACATTCCTTGTGGAAAAAGTTTTGAAAATAAAAGACGACAAATACGATATACGACGTCTATGTTAAATGGCTTGGTTTTCCAAGCGAACATAATTCCTGGATAAATAAAACACAATTTTTGTAAAAAAAAAAACGTTTTTATTTCATCACATGGGTAATAGGTCGCATTGATCTACAGTGTATTTTCTGAAACATGCCGCATGCAAGATCATAATTATTGTCACCACATGCCGGTCGCCGTGGTCGTCGGCGTATCGTATTTCACATGGCTTATCTTCTTCAGCGTCAACGTTTAAAACTTGATTTTTGTTTATAATATCTTTCAAAAAATATAAAATCCTTAACTGTAAAAAATAGGTACTTGACTTAACGATTTGCATCCAAACATTGTGTCGTCTGATTTTCAAAATGTATGCTGATAACGAAGAATATTCAAACCGCGCTAGAAACTAAATTTTTTTTAGAATATGTTATGTCCTATTCCAGAAATCCTTAACTGCTAATAGGTACACTTGACTTAGCGGTTGATTAGAATGCAAAATGTAAACAAACATTGGGTCGTGTGAGTTGAAATGAATGCTGATAACAATATATGTCCACAGAAAATATGTGAATAAAGGCATGAGCATTTGGGGAAATAATTTAATTGTAATAAGCAGCTGTGCAGTGTTAAGTTGGTTTATTTAAAGTAGTCAAAAGTGGAAATCATCAAAAAATTATTATTAAGTAGTTTTGCAGAATATTGGCAAACAGTTTTATAAAAAGACTGTCAAATCGGCAAAAAAAATAACGCGGATAGATAAAAGTGATTTATGGTTCTTCAAAGTTATACATACCTATACATTAAAAAAAAAAACAGTGATAAAATGAATCCTAATACAGTGTGCTCAATTTGCAACAAAAACTTTGCCTTAAAACGTCACGTAACGTCAGTGCATGAACTATGTTTGGAGCACTGTATTGTTTGCGGCAAGACATTCACGAGAAGAAGTAATTTAAAGCAGCATATTGTGAAGTGGTTTAAGAAGCATAATACTGATGAGAGTGCTTCAACTTCTTACAGCAACCCGACTGGTGCTTCAACTGCTTCAAACAATCCGACAGGTGCTTCAATATTGCAATATTGAAATGTTTACTAAAAATTGGGCAAAACATCAAAGGAGTAACGTCCACAAAGCCAGTGTTCAAGAAAAATATAGTGAAAATGATGTGTACATAATTAAAACATCGTTTAGTGGAAGAATTATGTCTTTTGCGGTTATGAATACCGACGAATCCGATTTGGATGCAAAAAATGTATTTCAGAATAAGAAATTGACTATTCATAATCTTGTGGAAGAACAATTGTATACACACGGTTCGGTAAAATTCAACTTAGAACTGTTCGGTGAATACTTGAAAATTATTGACGAAGATGACGTTTCAACCGATATTAAATCCATGTCAACGGAAAGGTAACCAGTTTATCTGGATCAAGAAATAGACAGAAAAATTGATAAGATGCAAGAAAGGATTTTGAACAAAATGGTTGAGTTTCAGGAGAGATATAGCGGATGGGCACTAGTGAGAATTATTAACATCGAAGTGAACATTAACAAACATCAACCATTAAGAGGTTCCGTACACCACATCCTACCAAAGTAAATTTCGAATAAAAAAGCAGTCATCAATGTACCAAATAATGATATATTTTGTTTTAAATGGGCCGTAATCTCCGCTTTGGAACCAAACGTCACCAATCCATATCTGACTTCTTCATATAGCATTCCAGCTATAACAGCTAAAATAATACACTTGGGTGACATTACTCTGGACTGCATCGGACTTAGTTTCCCTCTGAATCGTAAGGATATTAAAATGTTTGAATCCAACAATGAAATTATCATTAATGTGTTTGGTTTTGCCAATAGTGAGGAAAATGGTAAAAAAAAACCCACATAGAAGGACCATATTATGTGACCTCAAACGAGAAGCTGCTTAATATAAACCTTTTGCTTCTCAACAATCATTATGTACGTGTGGGTTACAAATTTTAGCAGGCTGGTACGGAGTGAAGTCTTGGAAAAGAAGGAGGTCCATCTTTTCTTCTGTAATAGTTGTTTGCACCATTTTTATAATGAAGACAGCCGTTTTCTGCACCAAAGGAGGATAATAAAATTCTGAAATTCAAAAACTGCGAAAGGCAAATGGTTGTGCCATTTGTAACATATGTAGATTTTGAGTGCATCCTTAAACCACTCGATAGCTGGATTCCGTACCCTTCTGCTTCATCAACGACAACAGTTCAAGAACATGTTCCATGTGCCAGCTTATATCTGATGAAATGTTCGTTTGATGAATCGAAAAATCGTATGCAGACATTTCCAGGTAAGAATGATTTTTATTGCTTCATTTGGATAGAAGTCTTTTTTTTCTATCTTTATAGGTCAAAACTGTACCAACTATTGCTTATAACCAATTTATGAAGAATCCCATAGCCGATAAAGGATCATTGCCACTTTACTGGGTACTATTGGGGTCCTGCACATAACTCTTGCAATCTTAAATTCTGAGTTCCCCACTTTTTCCCAATATTTCTACACAACATGACTGGATCACTTATCTATCATCACTTATTTTTTACGTCTCTTCAAGAAATTGAAGGCGACATAAAAGTATTAGCTATAAATAAGGAAAAATATACTTGTATATCTAAGAGAATAGTTGTAGGAGATAAAAAAAAAACTATAGAGTTGCGGTTTTTAGATTCTTTTCGCAATTTGGGTGAGAGCATCGATTCGCTGACAAAAAATCTTCTTCCAGAGGATTTTAAAATCACAGCGGCTCATTTTTGCAATGAACAAGAGAGCATAAATTTAGTTCAAAGAAAGGGTGTTTTTCTCTATGATTATTTAAATTCATTGGATAGGCTAAATGAAATATCTCTACTGCCTAGACAAGAATTTTTCAAATTGAATTTTAATAAATTGACTAATGAGGAATGCTCGACGAAGGACTAGTATTTTGGTTTAAAAATTCAAGCGTAGAACTATTAATGATTACTTAGAAATATATTTGAGAAGTGATGTAGTTCTGCTTGCAGATATATTCGAAAACTTTCGAAAAGTCCGTCTAAATATATATAATTTAGATCTTTGCCATTATTATACGGCACCCGGTTTGCCTTGGGATGCAATGTTGAAAATAACCGGAGTAGAACTAGAGCTTTTGACAGATTTGGAGATGTTAACATTTTTTCAAAAAGAAATAAAAGGAGGCTTAACGCAGTGCAGTCATAGGTATTCGAAATCAAATAATAAATTTTCTTCCACATTTGATCCTGATATATCTTCGCGGTACACCGTATATTTAGAAGGAAATAATGGGAAAACAATGAATTATTTACAAGTGAATATGTAAAGGCTCTAAATCCTAATGGAGAAAATGAATACGCGTTAGAAGTTGACTTAGAGTACCCACAATCGCTTCATGATATGCATAACGACTTACCATTCTGTCTTGAAAATATTTCTACTCCAGGAACTAAATCAAAGAAATTGGTAGCTAGTCTTTATACCAAAAAAATTTGCAAGATACATAGTGTAGGTACTGACGTTCAAACAGTCAACTTGGCTACAAAAATATATCTTCTTGAATACACACCATCGTAAGAATTCAAAGAATGCGTTCGAAAAGAATTTTTTCAAACTAATGAACAATGTGATATGGAGGGCTCACAGCTGAACCAAACCAAGTCATGAAATATAAAAAATGTAAAAAGTTGTGCGAGATTCTCCACAAAGTTTAACTCTATGCAGTTCTGTTACCGGCCAAGTCAAAAAGTGTTTCGTTCCTAAGGTAACGGCAAGAAACCCAAGTCAATGGCACTTATTTTAATGGCAGTTCATTTACTCAACCTCAAAATATCTTGGAATCGCCTTTTTCTGACTTGGTTCGCTTTAGCTGTGAGCACTCCATATATGGAAAGACAATTGAAAATATTTAAAAGCGCACTGATGTTAAGATTATCTTGCATTGGGAAAATCCCAGGACCACGACCAAATTATCACAGTCGTTCGATATTTGATGAGAATATGATTGCCTCCCTAATTGCAGGGAGGGTCTACATCACCTACGATAAACCGATATGTTTAGGATTTG
The DNA here is from genome assembly GCA_916610125.1 of Cheilosia vulpina. NCBI lineage: Eukaryota > Metazoa > Arthropoda > Insecta > Diptera > Syrphidae > Cheilosia > Cheilosia vulpina. The sequence goes on along the minus strand of OU744276.1, from coordinate 59,609,041 downwards.
TTGTGCTTGAACTTTCCAAACTTCTGATGTATGATTTCCATTATGATTACATCAAGCCTAAATACAATGATAATGTCATTCTCAATTATATGGATCATTTATTTATACTTTTAAGACTGATGACTTTTATTCAGATATTTTTAATAATATAAAAATGAAATTCGATACCTCTGAGTATGAGAATTCAAATCCTCATAATTTTCTACTAGTCAATGGAAAAGTTTTAGGCATGTTTAAGGATGAGACTAAGGGCAAACAAATATTAGAGTTTGTTTGTTTGAGGGCAAAAATGTACTCGTTTACAGTTGATAATGGTGAATCGGTGCAAAAAGCGAAAGGAATAAAAAAATCGTTAACTAAAACCTTGTGCATAGAAAATTATAAAAACTTGTTAGACAACATTTTATGGAAACATGTTTATTTTTAGAAGTAAGCTACATGTAATATATACACAAAATTTGAATAAGTTATCCCTAAGTTGTAATGACACCAAGCGATACATACGCTCAGATGGTATAAATACGTACTCTTGGAATCATCATAAAATACCAAGCAATGAAACTTAAAAAAAAAATAAATTAAAACAAAAATGTGTACCCAAATTAAATATATATTATTGTGAAAATATAAATAAAATTGAAAATAATTTGAATCGTCAAGTTAAAACATATTTTCTTCTTTTCTATGAGAAAATCACCAAGCAAAAAATAAAAGAAATTGTAATTGAAATGAAATCGTTAAAGGAACAAATAATAGATTTATCGCAAAGGAAATAGCTATATTTCACAACGGTCACCATCACCATTTCATATAACTCTGATCAACTTCCACCATCACTAAGAAGACAAGCTCGATGGTTATATCAGAATCATCATGGCTTAAAATGGGATGGCGGACTCACAGAATTCCAAGAAGTTAGAAAATATCTTCGACAAATTATCAAAAATTCAATTGTTTATGTCAAGGGAACTGAAAAAACTCTATGGACGAGAGAATTGCTTCACGATGAAAATGTTGACGTGACGAATATTCAAGAAGCTGCTTGTCGTTGTCTAAAAGTATTAAAACGAATCTATCCAAATGAAGTAAAGACCATGACAAATGCTGTGCACTGCAAAATGTTTACCTATTGTATAAATTCTTATGTGGAAGCGAATCAAAAAAATAAAAGTTGAAACATAATTAGCAAATAATTTTGAATCAGCAAGTTTAAACATGTTTTTTTCTTTTCTATGAGAAAATCACCAAGCAAACAATAAAAGAAAGTAGATAATCTTTTATGTGGTATCATTTAAATGAAATCGTTTTATTTTGTCTTTTTAGAATATTTTGCCTTGATTTCCAGCTTGACGGTTTTATACCAGAGACCTTGATAGGTTAGGGTCCAGCCCCCTAAATTCAATTTATCAAGAGTCTCTTGACTCATTGCCGTGTATCTTTCAGACAGGAAAACCTTAAAAAAAAATATTGCATTATTAAGAAAAACAAATATACCTAAAATTCTCCCAGGTCCGCGATAACTCTCAGACCATATTTTGCATGAATGGGAGGGTATCCCATGCAAGAGTTTGGAGTTCTTCTAAGATGTTTGTTGACATTTTTGCGCTGACTGATTCACCAAAGCCTTATAGCATTGTATATAAACATTGTAGTACTATCACTTCGTGTATACTACCATTGCGCTACTGGTGTCACAACATTGAAGCTCAAATATTTTAGAGTGGTGAAGATCATAACTTTAGTTGGTTTACTGCAGTAGGCGCAAAAACCTCGATGGTGGCGGTTGCATTGGTGTCAGCGCTAATATATTTTTTAAAGGAAAAGCCACCCAAGTGTAACGCGAACATCCTTATTTGAATGAATGCGTATACATTTGCATTGCTGTTTTCTGATATGATTCGCCTTTCCGATTTCAGAGATCAGAGTGTGGATGAGGGGTGGGTTTTTGTGTTCTATTCTTTCTCTCCCTTTTTGGTTCGATTTCATAATTTCTCAGGTTTGTCGTCTGTTGCTTTTTATGAAGGAGATGAACGAACAGGTACCTACTTTGTGTGTAGTTGGATGTGCATTTATTTTTCTATTGAAGAATTTCAGCATTTACGATTTATGAGATTCTTTAATTCTGCTCAAAGCGCAGATGAATTGAGAATTGGATTTCTTTCTTCTATGGCCAAAGATTGATTATCCTGATTTACTCGGTTTATTTAATTGGTTATGGTGGTCGGATCTTTACATTTTTACAAAATCTAGAAAAAAGTTCATTTCATTGAATTTGAATGGGATAAGGTTTTCGTAAGAATTCTGAAAAGAGGTAAATCATTTATAAATTCAATCCTTTTTTTACATTTAGCAGAAGCAAAAGAATAATTTTGAATACAGATAGAGGATGGTTAGTTTTATTTAATTTTTTTTTGCAGTTTTGAGTAATAAAATAGAACATTGGTTTTATCTTTTTAATTTGGGCAAAAACACCATTCTTTATTTTATTTACAACTTTATCGGTAAATTTTTCTCCGTATTGTTGATATCATTGAGGCCGTTTAGGTTTTTCCACATTACCAAAAATTAGATAGATATCGAACCAAATTCAATGAAAAGTTATTTAAACGCTTCACAGACTGTCTTATTTTCCGAATAATCCAATGAGTCCGTAATATTTGGAGTGCATAAAAATCTGATTTAATTCATACCGTTCCCGTATAACTAACAAATCCGGCAATACATACTTAGGTACCTATTCAATAAAATAAATAATATTGCTTACCTACCAATTTCCAGCGAGAATGTGTTATAAATATTTAAATTTGGGTTTCATTTGAATATACCTAATAGAATTAAAAAAAATAATATTTCTTAGTAGGAGTGTGTGCATATACGAATTTAATAAAAAAAAAAAACAATTCAAAAAGAATGGTACCAAAATACCTAATTAAACTAAGAAACAAATTGCCTACCTACCTACTTTATGCGACAGTGTGTCATAAATATTCAATAAAAGAATACTACACCAAAACCTCGATTTGTGTCGTTTCGAAGTTGCCTCATTTAAAAATTATCGTGGTTTCAAAGCTGCATCGTTTTTATTTCAGTTTGCGTCGTTCACAAAAATTGTCGTGGTTTCGAAGTTGCGTCGATATTATTCCAGTTTGCGTTTTTGTTATTCCTTTTGTTCATTAATTTTTTTTTGTTAACTTGATCTAAGAAATCTCGAAACTTCTGCTTACCTAGAGGGCTTGACTGCTGAAAAGAGCTCAAACTACTCACTTTGGAAAGCCTTGAAGTCCATAAGGAAACCAAAAATGCACTCGCCACCAATAAGAAAAGCTAACGGCGAATGGGCAAAAGGAGACAAAGAGAAAGCGGATCTATTTGCCGAGCATCTAGAAGAAACATTCAGGCCGTTCGATGGACGACCTTTAAACGAAGAACCGATTGCTAATACGGGACCCGACATCTATAAAGTAAAAGCCGTATCTCTGTCCGAGCTTCGAATGACAATAAGAAAGTTGAAAAATAGCAAAGCTCCAGGATACGATCTAATCACTGCCGAAGTTCTAAAGGAGCTACCGAAAAGAGCACTATTTCAGCTGCTGTACATTATAAATGCTTCTCTGAGACTTTCATATGTTCCAAGACAATGGAAAGTAGCCGAAGTCATTATGGTTCCGAAACCAGGGAAGAATACAAATGATAAGAAATCATATAGACCTATTTCGCTACTGCCGATAATATCTAAGGTTTATGAGAAACTTCTGCTAAAACGATTACAACCAGTAATTGAAGAAAGACGCTTGATACCAGATCATCAATTCGGCTTCCGGGTTAAACATTCCACAATCGATCAGGTGTATCGAATAACAAATGAAATTGAAAAAGCTCTAGAATGCAAAAAGGTTTGCTCTAGCGCTTTTCTCGACGTATCGCAAGCCTTCGACAAGGTATGGCGCGAAGGCCTCATGTATAAGCTAAGAACAATCCTACCGGAAAAATTATACAAAATATTGAAATCCTACCTTGAGAACAGACTCTTTCGTGTTAGACATGAGACTGAATTCTCGGAATTCAAGGAAATCCACGCCGGTGTTCCGCAAGGAAGCGTTCTCGGCCCAATCTTATTCCTGCTCTACACAAGAGATATACCACAGGATGAAGGGACCATCGTAGCAACGTTCGCAGACGATACGGCTATCCTCGCAATAGATGAGTCCGTCGAATCATCAACTGGAAAACTCCAACGGGCTCTTAATAAAGTATGCGAGTGGACAAAGACCTGGCGAATTGCCCTTAACGAGACCAAGTCGACGCATGTCAATTTCACGTACAAAAGGATAAACAACTTACCTGTTTTCATTAACTCGGTACAAATACCATACGCAAACGAGGCGAAATATCTAGGCATGACCCTAGACGCAAAACTTAAGTGGAAGCCACACGTTAAGAAAAAGCGCGACGAGCTCGCAATCAGACTTAGAGAAATGTATTGGCTACTCGGAAGATATTCGAAGACAAGCGTATACAACAAACTGCTCCTGTATAAGCAAGTGCTAAAACCTTCATGGACATACGGTATACAACTTTGGGGTTGTACCAAACCAAGCAATATGACTATACTACAGACATTCCAAAACAAAACGCTAAGAGCAATCGTGAATGCTCCATGGTATATAAGGAATAGTGATATTCACAGAGATCTAGGAATTGCTACCGTGAGTAACGAAGTAACTAACTTTGCTCGCAAACTTCGTACTCGTATTCATTGTCACTGCAATAATGAACTAATCCGACGTGACAAACCTTGAGCGCCGACTACAAAGAACAAGACCGTTCGACCTAGCGCCATAAGGAAAAACCGCATATAATGACGGCATTAGTAGGTGCGTTCGCTGGAAAGCTACCTACCAAACGTGAATAACACTACAGAAGCGTAAACTACTTGTTAAGGTAACTTAGTCGTAGTCATCACAAAAAATTAAAAATGAGAGGAACAAATTTCATACTACTATGAGCTCGCGCAGCCGGATCTCATAGTGCCTCTCTGAGGGGTGAGGTTTAGCCCGTAGGCAGATGAGATATATCCTGAATCGGGCATAACCAATGGTACGGGCCATTGGTATCTTTTGAAGATTACTCACCTCCAGACGCAACCAAAAAAAAATTAACTTCTTGAAGTTATGTTTTCTGTAGAATTTATTGATTTTTTATTTGGTTTTATGAAGTATATATTTTTTTTATTATTTGAATTAATATTATAAATCGTTATTTCGATTTCCGTCGTGTTTCTCTGGTCCCATTTAACGACTATAATCGGGGTTTTGGTGTATATTGAAATATCCTATCTTGGTGGTGTTTTAAATAGTGTATCTAAAATATGTACCCACTGAATTTTATTCCGAATAGCTTATATAGGTACCAGTACCAGTTGTAATAACGTAAAAGCATTTGCGTCGTTGTCGTTTTGAATGTAGGAAACATCGCCACGCGAACCTTTTTATTCCAATTTTTTTTCTAAAGTAACTGACCCCAAAACGATACTGTGCAACTAATAAACGTTGTCGGTTAGTTCTCTACGAACACATAAGTATTTCTTTTTTAAATATGCCATTATGAATTTGTAGGTATGACAATTCCAAAACAGATCACTAATACATAATATACCTAGGTATATGAGAATAAAAAACTTTCCGATGAAAAGTCATCAGCCCATCCACCCTAAAATTCGCACGACCAAAGCCACCTATAGATTAAAGCCATCAATTTAATCTCCTTTCGCATATTTGAAAAGTGACATTCGCACCCGCAATTGGGGATAATTAATTGTAGATATAATTTCAAATCAATAATATCATTAAACTGTTGGTCATGAATTGATAACAAACAGAAATACGACAAAATGATTAACTTGAAATAAATTCCATTTGAATTCAAATATCTACAAGAACGAAATTTCAAAAAGATCGACCGTCATCTCATCATACAACAGAATCGTTTTCTTTCATAAGTGCAAACATAAAGATTTGCCTTTCATACGATCAAAATTCCAAATCAGAAATTTGTCGTCATTTCTTTTTCAAAGAAAAGATGAAACCTCATGTGCGAGCAACAGAGAAAATAAACCCAAATGATGTTTTTATCCCTTTATTTGCTACCTACCGATCAGCCACCATCACCAACCAAATGTTTCGGTTCACTCAGTGTGAATATTCCTCTCTACTTTGGTTTTACAAGAAACTTAGCACGACTGCAACGCCATCCGGCGACTCCAGCGGCCAAGAAAATTTTCGTGTTGATGATAGTAATATAGTCTCTATATACAATAATGTTGCTCGTGTAGGTTTCGGGTGTCGGCGCCTGGTCTGCACTGGATGGAGTAGGTATCTAATGTTTTCTGTCTTAACTCTTCCCCTTTTAAAGCGCAAACGTCCTCGTTTGTTGATTAGAATAAAGGTATTTGGTTGGCCTTGGATATTCTAGATAACCTTGGCATTGGTACTTTGTGTTCTCTATTGGGCTGCTGTACTGATGGTGGTGTGAGAGTTTCGTTTTCATAGCGTACCGTTATGTTGTTTGAAAGTTCTTTTGCAGGTTTCGTTCTCCTGCATCGTTTGGTAACGATGGCCAATAATATGAAGATCATTAGCGTTGAGAGTCCAAAATTTCCGATTTGTTTTTTCATATTTTTAGATTCCAATATTTCTATAAGTTTTGTATTGTTAACGTGCAAATCTTTTATTATTTCTAGGGAGAGTATCTCTTCGAAGACATCTTTATTTGAGAAGGGTTGTACAATTGCCGGAAGGGGTTTTGTTCCAGACATTTCTTTTGAAGAATATGTGGTTCTGTTGATTATAAGTGATGTGTTGTGGAATTGGATTATAAACGACCCTGATAAGTCAATCGTTTCGTCGCTGATCTAAATTGTTCCGTTAAATTGGTTTAAGAATATTATTCCGCTTGATATCTCCTCGATTACTGGTACATGTAGACCATTGATCTTCGTACACAGGGATGGTTGGCTTTTCATAAGGTTTGGCGAGCACGTGGAATTACCTATATCTACAATATTTTTATGCGTACAGATAGAAAGGTTATTATATGACTTACATTTATTTCGTATTCCCAATATTTTTTTATTGCATTTTAATATTGACTTAAAATCTATTTTGTTTATATAATTTCCCTTTTTTTGACTTAACTAGAAGTTTTTGACATTGTTCTTTTTCTGTAATTGGTAAATCTATAATATAGGCAATGGTTGTTTCATTAATGACAATTTTTATTTCGCTAAATTCTAATGCTTCTTCGACACTACACACATTTTCGTTCTTTAGAATATTTTGAATAGTATCGATTTCTGAGTTCGTTAAAATGTATGTATTTACAACTCCGGCGTTAGCCCATTGTACAGCGTAGTCTATGTTCATTATTTCTGTTTTAATAATATCCAGTTTATTTTTTATACTAAGAAGATTCTCAATTAAGCCTGTGGTTTTTGTTAATTTAATAATTTTGTTGGTTGTCTCGCTTAACTGCTTAAATTTTTCAACTGTGGCTCTATTGATAATTTACTGATTATTATTGTTTTGTATTAATGTATTCATTTTTCCGTTAAGCATAAGTAAGATAATCATGATCAGGGGAGCCTCCTACCCACTTCCAAGCACTCCCGATAAAGTCTAGAGATCGTTTAATTCGGTTTGTGGGCCTAAGTCGATTAATGTGATTTTGAATTTCCTGTATGTGGTGTATGAATAAGGGGTATAGTTCCTTAATGTTGCCAACGTTTCTTTTACTGTCGTGTTCATGTCGTAAATAAATTTCTGATATATTTCTATGTTAATTATGTTTTGAAGTGGCCCTCCTGTACTCTAGCCATTCCGGAATTTAAAGTCAAGAGTTGTGCGTTCGTATAGTCTAGTATTTGGTGTTCGGTCTTACCGTAATGTAGTTGAAATAACAGTCTGAAAAAAAATGTAGAATAAAATTCAATTCCTCATATGCTTTTTATATATGGTTTTGCCGCTCTCTGTTACAATGGTTGTATTTATATCTTCCTTTACTATCTCTGTTTGGTATCTGCTAGAAAGTTTCGTTCCTAGTCTTTTATTTCGCTTTACATAAACTATCTGTCCCGGGGAATATTGTTTTGGTTCCTTTCTTTTTTTGTTATGATATTTTAGGTCAGTTGACTGCGAAGTCTTATCATAGTCTTCAGGGCCGAAACTAACATTGCGACAAAAAAAAAAGACCAACTGTTTTTTTTTTTCGTAGTGGAATGAATACCGTGGTTGTATTCGTAGACTGCTCTTTCAAGCAGTTCCTTGAAATTTCAATGCAATTCGTCGTTTTTAAGGCATCTCATAATTTCTACTAAGGTTGAGTGGAAACGCTCTACCTGTCGATTGGCTTCGGTCCTGTATGGTGGTGTCGTGTAGACATTGATTTTTAATTCATCCTTCATCATGAAAAGTATTGCGGAAGAATTAAGAGAGGGTTCATTATCGATGACCACTGATTTGGGTACACCGTACAAAAAGAGTATATCTCTTAGAGGCTTTCGTATATCCTCTATTGATTTGCTGTTTAGTAATTTAACTTGTGCATATTTCGTGGATTTGTCAATTGCGGTTAGAACCCCTTTTTTCAGTAAAAAATATATCAGTATGAAAGGTGTGTCCTGGAAAAGTTGGTAGTGGCGTTTCGTTAAGCTTGGGTTGGTTTCTATGCCGTTCGTATTTGTTTTATTTGCATGTGGAGCAGATACTAGTGATTCGATTAATTTTCTTTGTCAAGGAAGCTAAATAGTATTTCTCGAGGATTTGCTGCTTATTCTCTTCTGTGTTCCTATGGGCGCGATTATGTGTTTCTATTATTATAGCCACCTGATCTTGTGGGTTGGGAATGTCTTCTACCTGAACTTGTGTGAACCTAACTTTGTAATTCCTAATATTGTCTTTATAGATTTCCTGTATCATTCCCATGATACGTTCTTCGGTTTTGATAGCATTATAACTGATGGATTAAGGAATTTCCTTAAGTTTATTTTGATTGTATTCTGTTTCTGTCACCGTATGCCGGTGGTATGTAGGGAAAATTATTTCGATTCGGTGGGCAGGAATTGGCCCTGTCTGCACAAGAATTTGTTTTTTAAAGGCATTGATAGGTACTTCCACACTAAATATGAATTCTTGCGAAGAGCTCTCGTCACTGTTGCGTGGTTTCGAATAGGGTGTTTACATATGAAGTTAGTGGGGCTCTTGATAATGCGTCCGCAACAACATTTGTACTGCCGGGCTTATATTTTAATTCGTGGCTGTGCTCTTCTAGTATTGCCTTCCATCTTTTCATTTTACTGTTATTATTTTTGGTGCTCCATGCAAAAGTAAGGGGTTGATGGTCAGTAAAAATTCTGACTCTGGAAGGACCGTAAAGGTAATTTCGGAATGAGCCTAATGGCTAACATTTCCTTTTCGTTAGCTGAATAATTTTCTTCCGCTTTGCTGAGCGTCCTAGATTTAAAGGCGATGGGTCTGTTCTCTTGCTCAAGAACAACGCCGAGTGCGTAGTTAGACGCATACGTTGTGAGATCGAAAGGTTTGTTGAAATCGGGAAATGAGAGAACTAAGTCTTAGGAGATAAGAGAATTTTTTAATTCATTGAACGACTCAATAGCTTCTTGGTTAAGTTCTATTGATATTTTTGTGGATTGGGTTTTGGACACCCGTCCCTCTTTCCCTCTTAAAAGAGGGGTTTCACAATTTTTGCATAATCCCGCAGAAAGCGTCTATAGTAGCCTGATAGGCCAAGGAAGGATCTTAGTTCCTTAAGGTTTTTTGGGATATCGAAGTCCAATATGGATTTAACTTTACTAGGGTTGGTTTTAGCACTGTCTGAAGATATGAGGAAGAATAGAAATTCTACTTCGGGTTTAAAAAAATTACATTTGTCCAACTGGAATTTCATATTTGTATTATCCAAGGTTCTAAAAATGTCTTCGATATGTTTAGCGCGTTTGGCTTCGTCTTGGCTAAAGATGATAATATCATCAATGTACCCATAACAAGTTGTTCCGATATGTGAATGCAATATATCGTCTAATGCCCGCTGAAAAATCGATGGAGCATTCTTCAGCGCAAATGGTAATCGGGTAAACTCGTATTTACCATAATTGATTGAAAAGGCTGTCTTCTCTATGTCAGATTCCCTCAGAGGAATTTGATGAAAACCGCTTATCAAGTCGAGTACAGTAAAGAATTTATTTCTTCCTAGCTGGGCAATTATTTCATTAATATCGGGAATTGGATATACAGCAAATATGGTATCAGCATATTGATTTGATCCCTTGTAGTGCGGCTGAAGTCTTACACTTCCTCTTTTCCTCCCTGGGGTTACAAAGGGACCCTTGTGTCCTTAAGATCCACTGGTCACCTTTTACCGATTTATTTAATATGACCGAACCTGTGGTCTGGTGAGTAACTGTCTATTTTCCACGCTTTAACACTTTCACTACTATTGGGTTTTTCTCTCTCCTTTTTTTTTATTTAAACACTAGGTCGGCGCCTGGTCTGCGATGGATGGAGTTGGTATCTAATGTTTTCTGTCTTCACTTACATATTGGGCTTATATGTTTATATAACTTTTGGCTTTATATTATCCAAACCATTCGGTTGCGAACTTTGTACAGAAAGGAGCTTTTATTAATGTCCAGGTTCCTTACTGAAAGTATTACTTAATTGATCTCTTCGTCTGCATTTTACCTAAAGAACGAAGGAATCTTATTTCGGCAGCTTGTATCCTATATCTATCTGATCAGTATAAAATAAATAAAGAGGGATAACTGAGATTTGATAAAATGTTCGAGACTCCTGATAACAGATGGACCTGACTGTTTCAAGACTGACCCAGTCTGACCAATGCTGCCGGAAAATTCAGCGGCATCGAAATATTATTCTGCTGCATTAAATACTTTTTTTTTGAGCTATACACTATGTTGTCCGCTATTGCTTGAGATAACTTTTTTGAAGGAGGACTAGGTTCGAAGTATTTCCAAACCTTTTTGTTTTTTTTTAATGAGAAATCTTCGAAACACGTCACCATTCATATTTTCAATCGTCAGCTTTTGTATGCTTGCTACCCGAACGGCATAATTTCGAGCCCCGATCATTATAGTACTTCCTAAGCACTAAGAATTTGTCATTCACCAACGATATCTATACATATTCCACTATTATCGTCCACTATTTCGTTTCTTAGTAACATCATCGTTTTTAATTTTGATAAATCTTTTCAAACATGTTAAATTGTTAATCCTAAGCTGCGTAAAGATGTGGTGGAAGATTTTTACTGTTGAGTTCTATTTGCTATACCTTCTTTATTTACTTATTTATTTCCGCTATTTTGCGTTTCCTTATAATAATTGTGTTTTGTGCTTACCTATATAGATTAATTTTTCGTTTCACTAATCAAACATCAAAGAATTCGGGTATATAGAGTTGATTAGAATTAGTTATTATAGGACCATAGCCATTTGTATTTTTTATGCCGTAGCCGATCGGCTGCATTGGGGATCTTTATAGCCTCTGGGCCTTACTAAGAGATAAGATTATTTGTAAGACCCACTGTGTATTCATACGTAAATTACATAAAAAGTAAGACAAGACAGTACCAATATTATTTTGTTAGGATTTCGTTATTCTTATTTAATTTAGTTTTATTCGCGAAAATAAAAGTGGCCCACTCTGCAGATGCCTGCACTTTTATTTTCGCGAATAAAACTAAATTAAATTAACACAACATTTTTGAAATTCGATTGTCGCTAGTTAAGATTTCTGGGATAAAACGCGTCTGGAATACGTGCAAGTGATTGAATAGTGCAGGGAACTGAAAAATGTGAATCGCAAACGTAATTTCCCTATAAGATACCGGGCGACATCTCATAGTAGGTTAGGTGAGGTTAGTGGGGTTGTGAGATCGTTACAAAAGACCAGGCACCAGACACCAATAAAAACCTAAACCAAACAGTCAATTTCCCTGCAGAATTTATTTATTGTACCAACACTGTATCGAATCACTCATACATGGGTATATTGTGCACTCGTGTATGAGTCTTGCTCTCATTATAATAATAAATGTATGAGCAAGCTGGGACACTCTTCTTCGAATGAGAGTAGAAGCAGTTAGTTGCTATCGAGAAACAGAGTTGTACAGACGTACAGGAGCGTACAGGAAAAAGATTAAGAATAAAGAATATTTAATAGTCGGGTTTTTATATATTTTCCCGACTCTAAAACGTCACGTGTTTTATTTCCGAGATATACATTGGTCCATGTCGAGCCGGATTTAGAATCAATAATAAAAAAAAAAAAAATAATAATAAAATAATATTTTTACTTGAAGTGTTCGAAGAAATGAAACGCGCAGTGTGATGTTCGTGTATAGTGTCAGTGAGTACAGGTAGAAAGTAGTACAGAGTACAGGCCCTGATGATCATTCATCATTCTTCGCAAACGTAGAGAAACCATAAATTATGTATATTGGCACATATACATAATGGCCTTTTGGGCATGCAATAAAATGACGACGAACATAAACTGCGAAGTGCGACGTTGCCGCTATCGAAGTGTACAGGTTTAATCATGTTCAGAGTCAGTTTGTTCCCAACAGCGGGAAAGCAACTCATAAACACAGCAACTTACGAGAGAAATATTGTGACGAACAGTATTTTCATTCCCAAGTACAGGCTGCGGAAGAATAACCCTTTTTTTTTTGTGTTCCTTTTGGTGTTGTCTGGATTCACGCACACAAAAAACAAAAAAAAAAAAAAAAAATCGCACAGTAACGAGTGAAGAATTCCGATGGTCGCCAACGGCAGCCGGTCGGCGAGGTGATTAGTACAGGAAAACAAAGAAAAATAAGCAAAAACAAGCGAACGGCGCAAGAAGGTACAGGGTAAGTGGTTGCATATTGTTACTGTATGGGCATTATTAGTTGAGTGCTCAGCAGAGACGAACGAAGATAACAATAAATTAGCAAGTATAGAATAAGAAGAATAAACCTTTTTTGTGGGACAAAACTGGTGAGTACAGAATTTATTAATTAAATGTATAGGTTGCGTATGTGCAGTGTACAGGAAAGAAGTATAGGAAAGTGGTGCAAATTATAGAATTATTCAGTGTAAATGTGAATTAAATATTAAAAAGTGCTATCTGCGCGCGTCGATGACAGTCAAGTAATTTGATTCTTTTTTTTTTGTACGTACACAACTGCTGGGGCAAGTGTAGTACGGAGAAATATTGTCGTATATAGGTGTACAGGAGTAAAAATACAATGAAATTCTATAGGATACGTAGATGTACAGGAAGTATATAGTGATCACTATTAGGTAGGCAAGTGTATAAGAAGCAGGTACAGTGAGATTTGTTTATATGGATAGAAGGGTTTTGGTTTATACATAGATATATAGAGGTATGTCAACAGAGAGTGATGGCATAAGCGAACCGTAGATACGGAACAATTATGTAAACTAAAGCGAGAAAGAAAAGATGTTAAGTGTAAAGGATAAAATGATTAGGAAGTATGCTTGTCAGGTGGCCATAATAATAGGTGGCTAGTATAGGAGGTTAGAATTCCACGCTCTAAAAGCTAGCACAAGATGCCAAAATGCTGAGTGATCGGAAAGGGTACAGGCTATGACATGTCAGTAAGGGTGTACAGGTGGAGCGAGTGTATAGAGTTATGGCAATGAGTCTATGAACAAAAGCACGTACAGGTTAAAGGATTGGGCAACCAAAAGCACGTACAGGTTAAAGGATTGTGCAACCAAAAGATGTACAGGTTCAAGGCAAGCCTCTCACAGCGAGTTGAGAGTTCGCAGTTTCACAGAGAATAATTACACCAAATAATTTGCATCCACTAAGCTAAGTTAGATGTTAGAGTACAGATCATAACGCTCCAAACAAGTACAGGTTATAATAAGACTCTTTTGTCTTCTTCCCCAAATATAGACAAAAGAAGGATGACAGCTAATCAAGCGAGAGCAGCAGCGCATGCAATCAGCATGGCGCGCAAGTTTGCAGAGTCTGAGGAGGCAGCCGCGATTTCGTACAAAAATGCGGAGCTGCGCCTCAGCACAGTACAGGAAGATTGGCAGAGCTTCTGCAAGCTGCATGAAGGTCTACTAGCCGAAGCCAAAGGTGAAGACATAGGCAACTGCATAGATTTGAAAGAATCTGTCAAGGATGACTATTTTCATGCGTGCACAGTGTTTGAGGACAGGAAGGAAGCACTGCGCCCCAGAGTACAGGACAACGTACAGGGTACAGGCATTCAGGTACAGGTGGACATGCCGTTCCTACAGCATGATCTGAAGAACACATGGGGTGAGTTCGATGGAACTTACACCAAGTGGTTAGGTTTCCATGATAGGTTTGCTGCGGCCATTCATCAAAATGACAAGGTCGCACCAGCCTACAAGTTTGCGTACCTCAAAAAGTCGCTCACTGGTCGTGCCGCCAGGACAATGGGGGAGTGGCAGCTGACAGCGGATAACTACAGCGAAGCCTGGGACCGTCTCAAGCAGATCTACGATCAGAAGTATCTGATCGGGCGCGACCATCTACGCCAATTGCTCAATCTCCCTGAGCTAAGCAGCAAGCCGTCAGCAAACGAGCTCCAGAGGATGGCGAACACGACGCATGAGGTCATGCGTCAGTTAAAGGCATTAGGACTACCCGTAGAGGCCTGGGACTTCTTCGTTATACACGTGTTATGTGAGAAGCTGGACCAGGAGACTGCTCGACAATTTGAGCTCCAGCGCGACTCAGATCAGCCGAAGTTGTCTGCAATTCTGGAGTTCATTGATAAGCAGGCGGCTGCGTTATCTAACGTAGCAGGTGCTCGTAAGAACATCAGTACAGGCCGTACAGAAGTAGAGAGGGTTGCTAAACAAGCTGCAGCCAGAGCAGGACCAGCTTCCAGGGGAAGAGTACAGGAGAGGGCAGCAGCCCCTAGAGACTTCTCGAGAAACACTGGGCGTCCTCCATGCGAGGTGTGTAAAGAAAATCACCAAATCTGGGAGTGTCCGGATTTCTGTGCTCTGTCGTTTAGAGGCAGGAAAGATTTCGTAGAGAGACGAGCAATTTGCCCAAACTGTATAAAACATGGGCATAGGGAAAACAATTGCTACCAAAGAGGCTGTGCCCGATGTCCAGGTTAACCAAAGCACAACATACACCTATGCCCATCAAGGGAGGTGAATAAGCATGTGCTACCAGCCGTGCGCGTACAGCTAAAGGTAGAGGAAGCGGCGTTGAGTCAGCAGCTGCAGAGATTGTCAAGAAAAAGAAAGGTACAGGAAAGTATAGGAGAAAATGTTCAAGATGTAGTGCCGAGGAAGTTAAGGAAAATAAATGATAAGAAATATGTACAGTCTGTTAGTTTCTCAGGGTATGAAAGCTCTTTAATTCCGACTGCCTTAGTCAAAGTTGCAGTCGATGGCCTAATGCATGGGCCTTTCCGTGTGATGTTAGACACAGGGTCCCATCTAAACCTGATGGTGGACAAATTGAGAAGGGAACTGAGGATCCCTACAAGAAAAGCCGCCGGTAGACTAGTAGGCATTGATGGCGCGCCGTTTACAATTACACGCAAGGCCACAGTAAAAGTATTCCCATGGTTCGCGTCAAGTGTATCAGAAACACACACGTCAGTTTCTGTTTGGTTCATGCCAGAGGAAAGTCAATGGCAGCCAATCCTGCCGTTTGGTACAGTACAGGTGAAAGGTAGAACGAGTACAGCTTCAGTCAGATATGCCGATCCGGAATATTTTAAACCAGGCACGCTGATGGCACCACATCGCTGGAGACGTCGCTAGGTACAGTTGTTCTAGGAGGTGCCGATTGCGGAAATTATGACAATGCAGGCAATATTTGTACAGGCATCAGAATCAGTGAAGAAAACCGGTTAGACCAGCTGCTGAAAAGACTATGGCAAATGGATCAGGTAGAGGTATGTTCCAGTCGTACAGAAGAAGAGGAACTTGTAGAGAAGTATTTTGTACAGACGCATCATCGAGATGAAGATGGCGTATTTGTGGTGAAGATGCCACTGAAAGAAGGGTTTGAGAAGATGGGCAGTTCAAGAGAAACTGCGCTGCGCAGGTTTAGGTACCTGGAGAACAGATTAGAGAAGAACGTGCAATTGAAAGAAAACTACATCAAGAAAATGCGTGAAAGCATTCAGTTAGGTCATGTACAGGTTGTGAACAGAAAGGAGAACACAGGCGAGGTGGTGTATCACATACCCCACCACTGTATAGAAAAGAAGTTTCGTATAGTCTATGATGCGAGTTGTCGTACAGATAAAGGTATATCCTTAAACGATGTACAGATGTTAGGTGAAAGGCTGCAGAGGGATCTACATGAGGTGACAATGCGTTTCAGGAGGCATCGCATTGCAGTATGCGGTGACATAAAGAAGATGTTCAATCAAGTTAGGCTTAGTAGAGATCAATGGGACCTGCAACGTATCTTTTGGAGAGAAGGCAGGCATCAGCCACTACGTGAATATTGGTTAACTGTCGTCACATTTGGGTTGACGTCGTCAGCGCATTTAGCAGTAAGATCGTTGGTACAGGCAGCAAGAGAAGCGCAAACGGAGTTCCCAGAAGCAGCAGAGGCAATCAAAAATGACTACTACATGGACGATTGCACCACAGGCGAGTCAGACGAGGCTAAGGCGATAAAATTAGCGAAAGAGATGTACAGGATATTGAAAGGTGCAGGGTTCGAGTTATGCCAATGGAAGTCGAACTCCTCTAGATTCATGAAGGAGATGAATGCTGGCACCGGTGAGGCGTCATTGGTGTTTTCGGGGGAGGAGAAATCATCCATTTTAGGACTTAAATGGCTGATTGGTTCAGACCAATTTACATACGAGGTGAAAACACCAAAATTAGACGGCATCCTCACCAAGAGAAAGATTATTAGCTGCATAGCTCAGCTTTACGACCCGAACGGTTATATCTCGCCGGTTACGGTTATAGGCAAGATCATGATCCAAGACATTTGGAGATTGAGTACAGGATGGGATGACAGCGTACCCATAGAAATAGAGTACAGGTGGAAGGAGTTGTGGAAGGAGATAACTCTTTTGGAAAAGTTCCGTATAGACAGATGGTTAGGTACTTCAAAAGAATTAGACGTACAGATACATGGGTTTTGTGATGCTTCAAGCACAGCTTATGGAGCAGCCATTTACGTTCGTACAGTGCATTCAGATGGTGCAGTTACATGCAAATTATTAGTGTCGAAGACACGTGTGGCACCGCTAAAGACGGTATCCATTCCGAGGCTAGAATTAGCTGCAGCTGAGCTGCTGTCCAGGCTATTGGTACAGGTAAAGGAGTCAATGGAATTACAAGAAACAGCCTACTCTCTATGGTCCGATTCGACTGTAGTGTTGCATTGGATAAGGAAGCTGCCGTATGATTTAAAAACATACGTGGCGAATCGAGTCGCGTCGATTCAATCAAATACGGAAGTGAAATGCTGGCACTATGTCAGTACGAAGGAGAACCCAGCTGATTTGCTGAGTAGAGGTGTAAAGCCGTCTGCGCTAATAGACAACAGGTTATGGTTAGAAGGCCCGATATGGCATCGGTCAGTACAGGCGGAATGGCCGACAAGAGACATTCTGAAGGGCACGTCAGTACAGGTACAGAGTGAGATGAAAGTGTTTGTTGTTACAGCATTTCAACCAATGTTGAGCATAAGTGCGAAACATTCAGCCAGTAGAGTATCACAGTCACAGTACAGGGTCCCGCTTTTAGAGTATAGCAACAAGCTAGAGAAGTTGGTCAATATAATCAGCTACATGACTCGGTTTGTGAACAGCTGGTCGGTCAGGCCAACCTTTAGAATAAGGGCGAGTAGAGGTGGTACAGGTGTGAAAGAGCCAACGTTAGAGGAAAAAGCGTACGCAATGACATACATTTTGCGTAAATCACAAGAAGAGATGTACGGTAAAGAGATAGCAGCATTAAAGAACAGTACAGACCTACCTGAGAGAAGCAAGCTGGAGCCGCTTAAACCATTGTTAGATGTTAGAGGCTTACTGAGAGTAGGTGGAAGGCTAGATAGAAGCAACAATTCATATGAAATGAAGCATCCAGCCATAGTTCCTGATGGATCCAGATTAGCATGGCTACTGATAGATCATGCCCATCGCGCAACGAAGCATGGAGCAGTACAGGTTATGATGCAGTTTGTGAGGCAGAAGTATTGGATTCCGAAGCTTCGTAGTGAGGCAAGGAAATATCTGCACAAGTGTGTCATTTGTGCCAGATATAACTACAGGCTAGAGCATCAGCTGATGTCAGAATTGCCAGCTGACAGGGTACAGGCCGGAAAGCCGTTTCTGCATTGCGGTGTGGATTATGCGGGTCCGTTAGAGATGAAAGTCATCAACAGGCAAGGCGATCAAGTCACCAAGTCCAAATGTTGGGTCGCAGTCTTCGTGTGCTTGAAGACTAGAGCAGTGCACATCGACTTGGTGACAGATTTGACATCGTTAGCTTTCATAGCGTGCTATGAGCGCTTTATAGCACGTAGAGGTAGATGCGAACGCATGTATAGTGACAACGGGACTTCGTTCGTCGGAGCCTGCAACGAGTTAAAGAGAGCAATAGAAAAATGGTCGGATAAGGAGGCAATGGCTCATCTTGGTAGCAAGGGTACAGAATGGCGCTTCATGATTTCAGCAGCACCTCATCAAGGAGGGATCTATGAAGCCGCGGTAAAGTCGATGAAATATCATCTAAAGAGAGTAGTGGGTTTGAAGGTGCTTCCCTACGAGCAACTTTCAACCCTATTAGTACAGGTTGAGGCGATACTAAACTCAAGGCCGATTCATCCCTTGAGTGACGATCCAGAGGATGTACAGGCATTAACCCCGGGACATTTCTTAGTGGGCGAGCCGATGATTCTTCCGATTCCATTCAACACCAGCCAGCAGCCAACCACAGTAGGAGTAAGGCTTTGGAGAGATCGTCAGAAAATGTTAGGCCACTTTTGGGAGAGGTGGAGTACAGATTATTTAACCACTCTTCAGCAAAGGAAGAAGTGGCGTAGAGATAAGGAACCATTGAAGATAGGCCAGCTGGTCACATTGGCCAACGAAGGTTTTCCACCAGCACACTGGGCGCTTGGTAGAGTAAGCGAGCTTATCACCAGCAAAGATGGGCTTGTACGATCAGCAGTTGTGCAAACTGAGACAGGAAGACTGAAGCGTCCTGTACAGAAGATCTGCATATTTCCAGTGGAAAGCTGTGATCATTAAGTAGAATGTATAGTAGTAATTCGAGTTATTCATGTATAGAGAATGTATAGTCATGTATAAGAGAATGTAAAGAAAATTATGAATTTTGCTGGCACTGTATCGAATCACTCATACATGGGTATATTGTGCACTCGTGTATGAGTCTTGCTCTCATTATAATAATAAATGTATGAGCAAGCTGGGACACTCTTCTTCGAATGAGAGTAGAAGCAGTTAGTTGCTATCGAGAAACAGAGTTGTACAGACGTACAGGAGCGTACAGGAAAAAGATTAAGAATAAAGAATATTTAATAGTCGGGTTTTTATATATTTTCCCGACTCTAAAACGTCACGTGTTTTATTTCCGAGATATACAAACACTGTTTGAGAAACCAACCTCCTCTAAGTTGTTAAAGAAGTACCCGCCTAGGTGCCTCCTTATACTCCGAGCAATTGCAAAGATGGTGGGATATATCTTCCGTGACTTGTAGGCCCTCACAGTACCTGCATATATGTTAGCTAACCCTAGTCTCATGGCATGCTTCCTTAGAAGGCAGTGTCCAGAGAGTATTCCTACCGTTTAACTTTCTTAACTGAGATTTAATAATTCTTCTGATTTTTTCCTATTTAAAATGTGGCCTTCTAGCTGTGACCACCTGGTGGCTGCTTTATTCAAGGTTTTCTCGAGGTTTATTTAATATGACCGAACCTGTGGTCTGGCGAGTAACTGTCTATTTTCCACGCTTTAACACTTTCACTACTATTGGGTTTTTCTCTCTCCTTTATTTTTTATTTAAACACTAGGGTTCGTTTGTACCGCTTTGTATGGTCTCATACTATGTTTCGACACGATACGGGCGCCTATTAATTCAAGAGAGATTTTATTTATTTAAAAAAAAAACTTTATTATTTCGACCGGCAGCGATTCTGCCTTCTACAAAACTGAACATTGTTTGCTTAAAATCTACAGCTTAAATACTATTCTAAATCGGCGATGTGTTCCCACAGTTACTCGTACATCACACCTTGACGTACGTGCGGGAATGTGTCTATTGTGCAGGTTTCTAGTGTCGTCTGTGCTGGATGTTGCATGTTGCTCGTGTACGTTTCGGGTGTCGAGGACAAGTCTTCTAGCAACGGCCATAGGTGGTCTGATACCCTTAAGTATTGTATTTAGTGGAAGCTCAGCTCCTTCCATAGCCAGAACGTCGGCTTTCTTGTTACTTCAATATCAGAATGGCCAGGTATCCAACTCAATCTGATATGGTTCTGCGATCATAATGAATTAAGCATTGTGCAATTCCTGACTATATCAGATTTGGTGGTATATGATTCTAGCGCTTCAAGCGCAGCCTAGCTATCAATGTAGATGGTGATATTCTTATTGGATATCGATCTCATCTCAAGTACCTCCGGAGCTTTGAGTACGGCCTGAATCTCTGCCTGGAACCTCTCATCTCCAGTAAACCCTACACGGCCCCCATCCTAAATCTCGGACCGAACACATACTCGGGATCTTAATGAACCCAGTACAGACACAGCTGCAAATACGTACGCAAGAAAGCACCATCAGAAGTATGAACACTTCAGTGGTGCCCAAAGGCGTCGTATTGCTGCCCTTATAAGGGATGGGATTGCACCAGAAGAAGCAAAACGGCTAGAAAGGGCCAGATATGCGAAGAACAAGAAGAACAAGAAGGAAAAAAACTTAATGGACCCAGTTCCAGCAAACGCGAAACACGAAAAAAAAACATAGGCCAAACACAGAGTCACACAAAGGCACATGTGGAAGCACACCTAAAGGAAGAGCTAAACAAGAATCAGTTCACAAATCAGATGCGACAAAAAGCTCAAGTGAAGATAAAGTACAGAATAAATCTAGAGGCATGGAGATTGCGCAGGAAAGACAAAGCACATTAGGGCTTTCCAACAGGGATAATATGGCCCAATGCAATGTCGCAATCATGCACTCCCTGCATCCGGAACAGACGGACCAACAAATCAAGCTTGTGAGGAAGAGTCTACTGGAGGAGATGACAAAAATGTGAAAAATTGTCCCATCCTACGATATGTAGCCACCCCAGCTAGACAGTTATATGCTCAGCTTACCTGGCAGGCGACTCCTCTGACCTGGACCTTCTGCACTACAAGGGACTTCTGGACTACTGTTTTAGAAGAAGACTCCAGCTGATAATTGGATGCGATGCAAATGCCCACCATACAAACGGGGGTAGTTCAAATATTAATAAAAGAGGTGAGTCAATCTTAGAATTTATTTATAAAAGTAATCTTGAAATAGTAAATTATGGGAATAGCCCTACTTTTATAAACAGAATTATGGAAGAAATCCTTGATCTCACTGGCATGTTTCTTATCAAACATCGATGTCAGACCATCGTCTGTTTTGATGTTCAATTAGGTTCTCAAATTTATGAATTCTATAGGCAGCCAAGATCCACAGAATGGTACACTTATAGCCTAGAAATCATGGATTCTACAACTAACTGCTGCAAAAACATAAGAGATATTGACAGCCTAGAACTTGGCTGCGAAAATCTCAATGTTGCTATTAAACCCAAAGGCAAAATCAGGCAATCGCTCGATTCCGTGGTGGAATAAAAAACTCGCTAAGCTAAGAAAATCTACAAGAAAGCTTTTTAACAAGGCGAAACGCGATGGAGAATGGGCTTTATACTTTGAAACACTCACAAAGTATACCTTACCCAGAAATTAGAAGAATTTAGAAGAGCTAAAAGAAAATCATAGAAAAAGTTCTGCCAAGATCTATCTGATACTCGAAGCAGTGCTCGATTCCACAAAATTCTATCAAAACAGCATACTAATAAAATTGGACTAATGAAAAATCAGAATGGGCAACGTTGGTGAGAGCGCGGCGAATTGCACAATTGTATCAGCCGAGAGTGCTTAATAAGACGAAGAGATGAGTTAAGCGACGACCGGCACTGTCCACACATCGATATCTTTCGTTTTACTTTCCTTTCTCATTAAATTTATTTTTCAAAATACCTACTTAAAGGGCGTTTTATTTTCATTGGGTAAAATCCACTACATGGTGTCAGAAGTGAGATTATTATTCCCTCATCTTGCGGTAAAAACAGCGAAGAAGTGATTAGGAAGTGAAAAGAACACATCGAGAAGCACAGGAAAAGAAGAAAGGAAAATTCTAGACAGTGAAATGACATCTTTCAAGGTCGAAACTGGAAGCGTGCATAATGCTTTCCAATTTAAAGACGTCGAGGAGGTGTTAGAAAAGTTCAGCGGTGAAGATGGAAAATGTGTTGAAACATGGATCCCAGATTTTGAGAGTATGTCAACTGTTTGTGGGTGGGGAGACGTCCAGAAATTTCTGTATTCTAGGCGATTGTTATTCGGTGCAGCCAAGTTAGCACTGGAGTCCGAAAAGGCGGTCAATAGCTGGAGTTCATTGAATACATTTTTGGTGAAGGCGTTCGGCAAGCAGGAACACGAAAACGTTCACAAAATACTCGAGAAGACAACAAAATGTGAAGGTGAATCATTTATCGAATATTTTAATAAGATGAAGAAGATAACAGCAGAGGGGTAGGACATCTCTTGTCATATACGTTATAGGGGGTATCCAGGATGACGTTTTAAGCAAAGGTATTCTTTATCACGCCAAGACGTTAGAAGAGTTAAAAGCAGAGCTAAGGGCCTTCGAGCGTATGAAAGTTGATCATCCCACGCGAAGAAGCCATTGCAGCTAAGTCTGCCTCCCGGATTGTCAACAGGAAAGAAGGCACAAGTCAGTAGTTTCGGTGCCTTAATTGTGGTGCTCTTTCCCATAATTCCCTCAATTGTCCCAATAAGGAGAAAGGTAGCCCTTGTTTCAAATGCAACCGGTTCTGACACATTGCTAGGAATTGATCGGAGAACAAGCCGACATCGAGTGCAAATGTCAACAGATTGGTGGTTCCAGATATTACTATTCCTGTCAGGGTACACGATCAGGAGTTCCAGGCCCTAATCGTTACAGGCAGTGATTAAACGCTAATCAAAGACAGTCTCCGACAGAAGTTAGGTATCAGTGAGTTCCAGTACCCGGGAGTTGCAACCATTACGTTTGGCAGCCAGCCAGCTAAAACGTTGGGCGCTTCGAAAATCAACATAGACATCTCAGGCGAGTATTATAATTGAATTTGTCATTTCGTACCCGATAATTGGTTGGCCTATGAGTTTGTAATAGGTATGGACTTACTGCCAGAAGTGTGTCTGGTCATAGAAGGTGGACATCCGATTATATGTAAAAAGAAGGCAGAGGCAGACAACCCCGTACTTCGAACAAACTTGACCTGCTGTGGTGACTCTGAACTATCAGAAACGCTTAAAACCACCAAGAACCAGAACGGCGTGGTGAAGTGGAAAAGATGATTGTGGAGTACTCTCCGAAATGTCCCGAAACAACATAGTCACGAAAATAGTTCTGGATGAAGAAAAGCGGATTTACCAAAAGGCCAAGACGCTTGGCTCCCCTTGAGAAGGAAGTCGTTGACAAGCAGATCTCCGAGTGGATGCGAGATGGGATCATTCCCAACAGTAATTCCGACTTTGCCGGTCCCATCGTACTGACAGGCTAAAAAGATGGTTCACTTTCATTTCATTTATTTCATTTCATTTCATTTATTTTAATTGTATGCTTACACATTAAGACATAAACTTATCTTATAATATAGTGAAAGCTTGATGACGATAATTCAAATATGATACAAGCTACAAAAAGACATGTTTAGAGATTTAAAGAGAAATAAAAAACATAAAAGAGAAGGAGAAGAAAAAAAAAGTAACATTTCTTAAGGAAATTGCTCTAAATAGAGCAGAACGATATATTACATATATTACATACATATCCATTCAATTAATTAAAGTTAATAAAAAAAGTCTAACTAAAAAGAAAATCAAAATCAGTCGGGAAACTCCATATAAAAGGACTTGTCCGAAACTATTCAGTGCCGCCTAACCTTCGCCCATGCCGAGGCAAGGAATTCCATAAGCGGATGGATTTAGTGAAAAACTGTCGTTCCGATGTTAGACATGTGACTCGAGGGTGAACAAGTTGTTGGGATCTGTTAGAGGAACTAAAGCACAATTTATCAAATAAATAACTAGGCTGATTCGTCTGCACCACATTGGATAACAAGAGAAGTGAACGAAACCGAAGTAAAGTGTCAAGAGTCATATTACAAAGTGATTTAGAATAGTTTGAAACACTGTCAAAACGATTCAGGTTATAAACATAACGCGCAATATTATTAAATACGGCGTTAAGCTTTCTCCTGCTGGCAGCATCACAGTTGCAGAAAATTTCGCAACCATAGCTTAAGAATGTTTTTTTTTGCTAACATGATACGCGTTTTTTGAGGGGTAAAATATTGTGAGGTCCATAACTGGCGTAACACACCGTATACTTTGCCAACGGCTATATTAATATGAGTATCCTATGTTAGTGTCCTATTAAATATCACTCTTAGATTTTTGGCTTAATCAACGTACTCTATGTCTGGAAAATAAGATAGGTCCAGGGACGTTTTACTGAAAACAACTCATTTAGTTTTACAGGGGTTTAGAAATAGCCCATTCCTATCGGACCAATCAGCTATCTTCCGTAGATCAATATTAATCGTATTAGCACAGTCTTCAATCATACCAAGATACTTCGATACAACTGTCTGCATCGTCCGCATACATAATGTATTGATGTTGATGTCGATACTAGTTTTGGAATCTCGTTAACATAAAGGGAGAAAAGAAGAGGACCCAGAATAGAACCTTGTGGAACCCCACGATAGGTGAAATGGAAGTCGGAAGAGTAATGTCCTACAGAGACTGCTTGTTTTCTTAGCCTTAAGTATGCCGACATTAATGAAACCGCGGATGGTGAAAAACCGAACAATGTAGAGAGCTTTTTGCATAAGTTGTAGTGATCGACAGTATCAAAAGCCTTAGAAAAATCCAAAAGTATTAAAAAGGTCACTTTGTCCTCGTCCAGAGCTTGTCTTATCTCTTCAACTACGTTAATGACCGCAGTTATGCAGCTGAGGTTTTTCCTAAAACCAGATTGCATCGACGAAAGCAAGATATTTGAGTGAACATGACAGTTAATTTGCTTCTGCATTATCCTCTCAAAGACCTTCGAGAGTTAAGGAGAATGAAAATAGGACGGTATTCTTTACTGTTTCGACTTTTTGGGATAGGAACAATCTTCGCATTTTTCCATTGGAAAGGATATACACCGGTTGTTAGAATATGATTGAAGACATGGGTTAGGGCATGTAGAATTGTAGGAAGAATGATTTCAACAAATTTTGGATGTATTTTATCCAAACCAACTGCATTCGACTTCACTGACAACAAGCTAGCAACAACATCTGTGCTTGAAACACAAGAAAATTCGAAACTGTCTATTAATGCGCAAGAAGAGACGGATGAACTTGAAGGAATTACATTAGGATCAGGGATAGGAAGTGCGACGAAGTTGTTGTTCAGTGTGTTTAAGTCTAAATTATCGTCCAAACTAGGGTTATTTTTGCCAGTTCCTATTGCACGAAGATTTTTTCAAAGCTGTAGACCTGTTAACGAGGGATTCAATTTGGTCTTATAAAATCTCTGTTTAGCAGCCCTTATTTTACTAACTACCTGTTTGCGCCGGGTACGATAGAGGCAGAGATGAAAATCTAATTTATAGCGCTTGCACTCATTATAAGCCTGATTCCGTAGATCCATAATTTCGTTAGTAAACCAACTACACTGGCCATTCCGAATCGGTTTCATTTTTAATGGAACATGCCTATTAAATAACATATAGACATATAGATGTTGTAATTAAGGAACTGAATTTGATCAAGATGGGAGGATAAGAAAAATACACGATCCCATCAACACGACTTGCCTCTATTTCCAGCAGAGGATAGTTAATGTTATTAAAATCTCTGTATTCATGGTTAGAGACGGAGAAATTTATGACAAAGTCAAATGTTAGGAAAAGAAGATCGTGTTTGGAAAAAACGGGTGCCGAAAGTTGGTCATTAAATAAAATATCATTAGAATTATTAACAAAAAAAACATTTAAAAGAGTACTAGATTTCGACGAAAAATGTGTGGGATTATTTGTATTAACAGGGAACAAATTTAGTGCGCTCATGCCTTCAGTAAGAGAGCTCTCGACTAATAGTTTACTATTTAAGTCACCACCAACTATGATTTTGGGGTAACAAAGCGATATTGATTCCAAAAGACTAAACAAAGGAGCTGCATCGATATATTTGTTAGGTCTGTAAACCGACCCAATGAGAAGATCTCCTGTTGCAGATTTAAGTTCAACAAACACAAAGTCCAGTTCACAACCAGCAGTAGACGTACAGTTTAGGAAGCATCTCAAGCCCCTCTTCACGTAAACAGCAGCACCACCACCCACTCTTCCCATTCTATCGCCACAAAAAACCCTAAAGCCGTTTAATTTGTAAACTTCATCTTTTATTTCTTCAGAAAACACGTTTCCGTTACACAGACAACATCAACCCTAGATCCTTCGAACAAATCCCTAAACTCGTCAATTTTAAGTAAAAGACTTTGTGCATTAATGTGGCACACTTGTAAGCCTGTCCTTTGGTCACTCAACACACGTATCATTGAATAAAGAATTCGATTATTACCACCACCCATGGAAGTCCTGCCTAATTCATTGTTCTGTGTCTTTATCATAGACAAGCAAAAACAACGGAAACATGTACTGAAGAACCAGCGGCACAAAACATTTCAAAACACAAGTTCCCCTACCGTTCATTCTGACCAATATAATTATAAATAATATAGAGCGAGAAAAAAAGAAGAAGAAAAAACAAAGCAACACAAATGGAGATGTAAGAATATATACACCAATATTTAATTATATCTAATTAAACGTTAATCAGAAAAGAAAACAAAAGATTTAAAGATGTAAATATAAAAAGAAACACGTGATGGAAATAAGATTTCAAATTTTCTTCTGGAATGTGCGGAATACCAAACAAAACCGCGTCATGTGAAACATTTTTATTTTCAAGTTGTTCATATTCAGTTTTAATTTCGGAGAGTTGAGATTTTAAATCAATTTATTCAGCAGTGTTATTATGAAGTTTGGGTATCGGACAACACTTTGTTCACATCCAATAATGATGCTTTAATTTGAGAGATTTCTGATTGAATGATGTCGATATCGGCGTTTGTTTTTGTTTGAGTGGTTTCAAGTGTTAAAACCCTGGAATTAATGTCAGATATAGTTTTCATAAAATTCCCCGAACTGATTATCAATTTTGGTCGCGAGTGCATTATTATTTTTATTCATTTTGGACGATAAGAGCGATATTATAAATTCACTTTGACTTTTTAGTTTTTCATCCATTTTGTCCCACATTAGTGTATCACTCGTTGCAATTTTCTTGGGATTTTGTTGCGGCGAGTCAAGGGAGGTTCAGGGTGAGTTAGTAATTGGTATGTGCTTGGTGCTTGCTTCGCTTAGAGCTAGATATCTCATTCGGTTAAAGTATGATGAAAACTTGTGTGGCACAAGAGACAAAGGAATTTTGCATATGTTAGAACAATTATAAGAAACTGGTAAACAAAAACCACCGAAAATGCCACTTCCACTGATATTATTAAGTAGATTTTTATAGTCACCGGTAGACCAGACCAACTTCAAACTATTTAAATCAAAAAAAAACCAATTTGCGTAAGTTTTAACTAAAAACAAATAAAATGCCAGCCGAGGAAAAAAAACACGTCTATTCAGTAGCTCGCATCTCTTTGTAATCCTCTCTATGTCGATCCATTGCCGATTATGGAAGCGGTACTTGAGCAATTGTACGATGCCAAGGTCTTCTCCATCCTGGACTTAAAAAACGGATTCTTGCACGTGGACATCGAAGAGAATAGCAAAAAGTACACGGCATTTGTGACTCCACTTTGAATTCAACAAAGTTCCGTTTGGTTTGTGCAACTCTCCCGCCGTGTTCCAGAGGTACGTAAACGTTGTTCTTCAAGATCTCAAGCGCCGAGGGGTTGTCTCGGCCTACATCGATGGCTTAATAATTCCTGCCAGATCCGAACAGGAAGGAATTGAAAAGCTAAGGCAAGTTTTGGAGATATCTAAGGAGAATGGGCTGATGATAAATTGGAGAAAGTGTGCTTTTCTGCAAACACGAGTTAAGTTCCTGGGCCACATTATTATGAACGGCAGCATCAAACCATCTGAGGAGAAGATAGTCGGAGTTAAACATTTTTCTGCACTGAAAAATGTCACGTCGGCTATGCAGTATCTCGGGCTGTGCCACCATTGCAACCTTAAGTTGAAGAGCCTGTTATGCCAAGATCCTGTGTTGAAGCTTTTCAATCCGCATTTGCCTGCTCAGTTGCATACCGACGCGACGCCTCCAAGGATGGAAATGGAGCAGTGCTAGTAGAACAACATGAGGATGACTTATATCATCCAGTATCTTTCCTAGGCTTTAAAACTACAAGTACGAAAAAGAATTACTCCAGTTATGATCTCGAGGTACTCGCTATAATCAGATCTCTGAAAAGACTTCGCATCTGCAAGGCATTCAGGGATACAATGGCCAAGAAAGGGTTGAGTAGCCGCGTCGCTCATTGGGCTCTTCAGCTAGAGGAATTCAATTGTGAAGTTCATCACCGATCCGGCACAGCGATGCGTCATGTTGACGCGCTAAGCCGCCACCCAGTATGTGTTTACGCTATAGAGGACTGGTCTCTAAAAGCTGTTAATAAAGCACAACTGAAGGACGAGTTTTGTTGTGCCATACGAGAGATTCTTATCAAATCGTTCGTTCGAAGACTATCATCTCAGAGGGATGTGCTGTACAAATTCGTGGATGGCACGTATGTCTTGGTAGTTCATTGTTCATGAGAAGGGGCATTTTGCTCTCGGTAATGTTTTAAAACTAATTAAAGACGATTTTTTTATTCCACAGGTGGACCGCAAGATCGCTAAAGTTATCAGCAATTGCATCCCCTGTATCTTCGCTGCAAAGAAGGCAGGAAAGAAGGAGATGTTACTTCATCCCAAGCTCCATCTGGATCATCTCGGGCCGCTCCCCTCCACTGCATAAAACTACCGTTATCTCTTCGTAGTTGTAGACGCATTTTGCAAGTTCATCTGGATATATTCCACGAAGAGTACGACGTCAACTGAAGTTATCAACCGCCTGGCCATGCAATCGCAGATTTTTGGTCACCCCCGGTGTATCATATCCGACAAAGGGTCAGCATTCACGTCGAACGATTTCGCAACGTATTGTTTCCGACCGGTGTGCCCAGAGGCAATGGACAGGCGGAGAGGTTGAACAAGACCATCATTCAAGTGCTGACGCAGCTTACCATTGAAGATCCATTAAATTGCACAATTGTAGCAGCCGAGAGTGCTTAATAAGACGAAGAGATGAGTTAAGCGACGACCGGCACTGTGCACACATCGATTTCTTTCATTTTACTTTTCTTTCTCATTGAATTTATTATTCTAAATACCTACTTAAATGTTTTTTTATTTTAATTGGGTAAAATCCACTACATTTATACCAAAGGCAGGTCGTAGACCAACCGATCTTCCGAAATCTTACCGTCCCATCATCGTTACCTCCTTTTTCCTTAAAACAATGGAAAAAATTATTGATAGACATATAAGGGATGGTCCACTACATAAACACCAATATGACATTCAACCAGAAAATCTACAACACATGCTCTTCAGGAACTTACCACCAGAATCGAAAATTCCCTCAAGAGCAAAGAAATTACTGTGGTCTGCTTCCTTGATATCGAAGGAGCTTTTAACAATAGCGAACATGCCCACATATACAGATGCATCCATAACACAGGCGCATATAGTACTGCATGTAACTGGATAAAGAACATGTTTAACAGTAGAAACATAAACGCTACAAAGGTTGCCCCCAGTGCTATTCTATCCCCCTGCTATGGTCCATCGTAGTGAACGAACTGCTATACTTACTCAGTAATAATGGCTTCTATGTCCAAGGATATGCAGATGATATTGCGATCCTAAACGGTGGAAATTTCGAAGACACAATCTCGGAACTCCTGCAGAGAGCACTTAAAAAAGTTGGTCTAACGGTAAACCCCAAAAAAACACCATAGTTGCGTTCACAAAAGGACGGAGTCGAGAAAAGGTAAAAAAAACTACTCTGCTTCGTGAAACAATAGAGTTCTCAAAAGAAGTCAAATACCTAGGTTTAACCCTGAACAGTCAAAGCCAGGACCTCTCTGTGGACCAGCAGAAGTCTGATTGGTAAAACTTCGGGTATACCCCAAAATCATGCTATAGCTTCATACAGCCATAACGAGACCAATTGTCACATATGCAGCTCCAGTATGGTGGCAAAAAAACTGAACAAAAGTCAAGCTCAATATAAACTCCAAAGACTAGCTTGTGTATGCACTACAAGCGCAATGAGAACAACTCCCACAGCAGCGTTGGAAGTTATCCTAAATCGTCCACCACTCCATCTTCAGATACAGAAAGAAGCTATGACAAATACCTAATGCTTATATCTGATAATACCGAAAACTCCAAGCTAATCCATCCAGACATCGTTATGGAACTGAGAAAATATGAAATACTTGGAACTACCGTAACAGACAACTGTCTACCCAATTCAACATCAGCCGAAACTTCAAAGTTACATTCCCAAATCGACAGAACTGGAACAGAATAAACCCATACATTTGCCAACGATTCTCATGTATGGTACAGAGATGGATCGAAAACAGATGAAGGAGTAGGAGCTGGAGTATATGGGGTTAACACAAAAACGTTCATCCACGAATGCATGAACAAGTGCAACTCCGTTTTTTAGCAGAAATCTTTGCAATAGAACTATGTCTCAGAGAAAATCTAACAAAAATCCATAACAAACAAGAACATATATATTCTCTCTGATAACAAAGCTGCACTCTTGGCTATAAACAACTATGAAATTACATCAAAACTAGTACGGGATTGCCTACAATTGCTCCCATCGCTAGCCAGCACAAATAGGGTACATCTCATTTGGGTGCCAGGACACAGCGGATATGTGGGCAATGAAATAGCAAACATACTAGTTATGATGCCAAGACAATTCTGTGGATTACCTATTAGCACTGCTAAATTCTACATTAAAACCTGCCTAAAAAACAAGGCAAACTATTACTGGACCAACACTGAAGGTAACAGACAAGCTAAAATGTTTATGCCATCTACCTCCCATAACAAGAACAAAACAACTCCTAAACCTAACAAGGATTCAGATCTATACTGTCACAGGGTTCCTCACTGGACATTGTATAGTCAGAAAACACCTCATGACTATGGGTATCACACAAAACAATACTTGCAGGCTATGCAACGAGGACGAAGAATCAGCAGAACACATACTGTGTCACTGTGAATGTCTAGTCAGACTACGTCAATACCATCTAGGAAAACCTTACCTTGAGGCAGGTGACATAACTGACAGCCCACTCAAAGATCTACTAGGATTCATCACAAGGTCCGGTTTCATGAGCGAGCTCTAATTGGAGGAAATCACAATAGGCCCACTCGTGGCCGCAGTGATATGGCAACTTGTTTCCACCTCCCCCTAACAATATAATCAAATCTAATCTAGTTAAGATTTGGGTAGGCTAACGAAGTTAACAATATTCCCGTTTTATTGTCTTTCCGATCTATTTTCCCATGTATTGTTATGTTACATACGACTCTGGTGACTCCTTCTTGGCGTTACAAATTTAATGACAAAGAGAATATACCTTTCTGTGGAGGGTATTAAAACAAAGAATTTTTTATTTACATTTGAGACGATTCGAACATAAGTTTTGACGTTTTTGCTTTATATATTGAAATTGCGTTGAGAGAAATTTTAAAATTTATGGCCAATTCTGTAGTTTGTAGAAAATAGATCGGAAAGACAATAAAACGGGCAAATTGTTAAAACTACTTCGTTAGACTACCCAAATCGTATCTAACGACAATCGAATTTCAGAAATGTTGTGTTAGAAGAAAAGTGACCCACTCTGCAGATGCCTGCACTTTTATTTTCGCGAATAAAAATAAATTAAATAAGAATTAGAAAATCCTAACAAAATAATATTGGTACTGTTTTCCCATACTTTTTAAATAATTTACGTATGAATACACAGTGGGTCTTACAAATAATCTTATCTTTTACTAAGGCCCAGAGGTTATAACTTTCGTAAGAAAGACCCTAATGCAGCCGATCGGCTACGGCCAAAAAAATGCAAATGGCTGTGGTCCTATAATAACTAATTCTTATCAACTCTATATACACGAATTCTTTGATGTTTGATTGGTGAAACGAAAAATGAATCTATGTAGGCACTCAACACAATTATTATAAGTGTTGGCAACGCAAATATAATCCTCTTACTACCAGTCATGCGATAAGTGGCTAAGCTGCGAATTAAGAGCTGTCATAATTTCTATTGGTTAAGGTGAATCGGCGCCATAGTTAATAACTTTTTTCTTTTTCTGGTTCTGAAGCCGATCACACGACATATAACTTATTTTATAATCAATATTTAAAACTAAATTTTTTTTCTCATAGAATAAATAAATGAATTGTTGTACTAAGAGTTCGCATTCAATTATTCTTATCGGATACAACAATAAGGAAACCCAAATTAGCGAAAATAAATATGTAAATAATTTAGTTAATAAAACGCGCACTAATAGCAGCTATATAAAATTAAATGTTTCCCTTCTTCTTGTTTGCTCTCGTGATAAAAATGAATTCAATCATTGGACTAATGGTCATTAGCGGCATCCACACTAAGAAACTTCAATTCCAAGGACGACACCTGTTATTAAAAGGATAAAAAATATAGAAGTTACCAAATGCTTAAACTTGTCTTGTTTTAAATCGAAGCTGTAACGTTGGCATTTGTGGAAGATATATTCTTCTTCGTGTGGCAACATGCTCTGCCCATTGATTGATTACAGTTTGGAAATCTGAGGGCTGTAAATTTCACGTCTCAATAAAATCGTTTTTAGAACACATGCGTTCAAGATATCCACTAGAATGAATTTTATAGGACGAATTGAAGGGATCTAGAGTAGAGTCCAAAAAACCTACAATTTAAGAAAAAGAACAAGAAGATAATGTATTGATAAAAGCGAAATATTGATAGAAGTATTTAAACTTTATATATCAATGCACTTCTCTGGCTAAAAACTAGTTGAGTTCGGCACATTGATGGGTGCAAACCAACCATGCATTCTAAGTACACTGTTGATCGTTCTGATTATAAGCGAATGAACAGTTGTTGCTAATGAAGGTATAGCAAATAGAACTCAACAGTAAAAATCTTCCACCACCTCTTTATGATTAACATGTTTGAAAAGATTTATCAAAATTAAAAACGATGACAATTCGAAAAAGACGGGGGAGTTACATAGAAACGAAATAGTGGGCGATAATAAGGGTATATGTATATAGATATCGTTGGTGAATGACAAATTCTTATTTTATTAATTTCTCTTTATAGTCATTGCTTAGGAAGTATTATACTGATCGGGGCTCGAACTTATGCCGTTCGTGTAGCAAGCATACAAAAGCAAACATCATTATGTGGATACATACACTCCTAAGTTTTCCACCACTGACGATTGAAAAGATTAACGTGTTTCGAAGATTTCTCATTAAAACAAAAACAAAAAGGTTTGGAAATACTTCCAACCTA
Organism: Cheilosia vulpina; assembly: GCA_916610125.1. Classification (NCBI taxonomy): domain Eukaryota; kingdom Metazoa; phylum Arthropoda; class Insecta; order Diptera; family Syrphidae; genus Cheilosia; species Cheilosia vulpina. The sequence goes on along the minus strand of OU744276.1, from coordinate 59,574,943 downwards.
GTCCTCCTTCAAAAAAGTTATCCCAAGCAATGGCGGGCAACATAGTGTATGGCTCAAAAAAATGATTTAATGCGCTAGAATAATATTTCGATGACTCTGAATTTTCCGGCAGCATTGGTCAGGCTGGGTCAGTCTTGAAACAGTCAGGTCCATCTGTTATCAGGAGTCTCGAACTTTTTATCAAAACTCAGTTATCGCTCTTTATTTATTTTATACAAGCTGCCGAAATAAGATTCCCTCGTTCCTTGGCTAATATGCGGAAGAAGATCGTGTAAGGAATTCTTTGTACCTTTATTGTTTCCTTAATATTTTAGGGTCGCTGACGAACGACCGAAAAAAAAACAATGGCACTCCAGGAGTGCCGACAGAAATGAAAACTTAAACAATTAGGTACGTGTGTATTTTTTGAATCGTCAGGAAATATTGTATTCTGTTAAATGAAGTGCTTTATTATTCATTATTATAAATATAATATTTAATACAAAAATTATACTTTAATCTTCAATTTCCTCTAATGCGCTATTGTACATAAAAAATAATTAGTACTTCGAGTAACTCATTAAAATATTTATATCAATCGGGTCAAAAACTATTCTATCTTTCAGCCAACCAATTAGCCCTGCACTTTTAAATTCATTGTTAAAATACGCAGCAAATGCATTTATTTTTTACCAAGTATAACTACCTATGATTAATTTTACTATCACTAACTTGAGAAATAATTGGTAACAAACACACTTTCCCATCCCACATTAAAAGGGAAAATAGCAAATTCTCTTATGTTTTCTGAGCTTGCGGCAGTGTTGCCAAACAATTTTAACGAAAAAATAAATAACTTAAAAAAAATATGCTTTTTTAAATAAAATAAAACAAAAAAATTATTTTTAGGTAAAGTGGAACAATAAATCAAAGATTAAGCTCAAATATAAAAAAATAAACAGCTATCGAGTTTGTTTCCAATTTCAATCACTTACTGGAAGTGGAAGCTGGAATTATTTTAAAAGATTGAGAGATAAATTGTTCGTAAATGGGCAGAGTTTAAAATTGAAAACACATTCTTTAAGACCGAGGTTACATATAATATTCTTTTTTGGCCAGATTTTTTTATAATGTTTTAAAATATAAAAAAAAACATTAAAAAAAATTTATATAAAAAAGTGCACTTTTTTTATGGTAGCAGCACTCCTGAAAGCATTCCCTTTTTCTAAACCATTAATTTTTAAGCTGTTTGTTGTATAAATACAAAATGTTTTGTTTATTTTTACCCGACTGCACACAGAGAAAGTTACGTGTTTCGCGCGTATCCTATGTACGTTCGATAGGGACACCCTGCGGCCTAAACGGCTTGACCGATTTTGAATAGTGAGGTGTCATTAGATTCGTATTCTTCCCCTTGTGTCATAACTCATAAAAATAAAAAAAGGTAATTTTAAAAACAAAAAAAACCAGAGTGACTGTAAAAAAAAACAATTAAAAAGATATGAACAAGACACATTCAAGTACCTATACCTTACTATTTGGCAGTCGGAGGGTACCCAATACTTATATATTTGTTAGGCAGTGTAGGTATATAATCTCCGATTTTCAATGGTGCCGAATTTAGCGGAAATTATAAAAATGAGTCTTTTAAAACAATAACCAATATATTAAAGAACTATTTTATGATTTTGATTTACAGGATCGATCTACTGCTTCAAGGCATTACAAATAAAAACACGTATACAAATTTATAACTATATAAAACTCCTTTCCCTTATTTTATGACACTTGTCGAAAGCTTGTTAATAAAGTTAACAACGCTTTAAGAATAAATTGCTTGTTCATAGGTCCATCTTTTCTGTTTAGTGTCTGAAGTAGGAACCGTAAGATTAGTTTTTTTTTAAATCCAATTTGAAATTGAAAAACCGAATAGGATAAAATGTAAACATAAAGTTATAAACTAACCGCAATATTATAAAATCGTTCATATTATGTACTATCGTTGTAAGCGTACGATTTCAAACTGGACTGTGTTATGAACCCTTAACGTAAATAGTTCGTATCGCATCCTAAGGGGTACGAACAAGTAAATCCAGTTTCGTAATAAATTGTTGAAGAAAAAAATGTTCTGCTCATTTTACTTCAATAAACTAAACATTTTAAATAATATTGAAAGATTTTTTAGGGGTGTTCTTGCACCTGGCTTGCAGGCTGGACCACATTCAATTGCTCATGAACCATAAACTCGTTATGCTGGATTCTGCGTCTGTAATTTTGCTGATAAGGCAAACCAGAAGTAGCCGTCCATTGAAAGATAGGAGAAACCCATGAATTATCATTATATTTGTATTTATATTGTATAACAGAAATAATCATGAAGGATCTTTAGTATCACAAACATTTTGAAGTAGCAATCGTATATGTGTGTGCATATAAAAGAGGGATCATTGGAACTCGTATAAAATATGTATATTGTATATTGTGCTTAACACTCAACCAACAGTAGGTCGGAGGCCATTGCTAGCTATATACGTACATAAGGGGTTGAACTATGACCATGTGTAACCTTTGCTTCTTGTATGTAATAAGTGTAGGTAATCGAGGTTGGGTATTTTGTCTGACAGTTTACTATTAAAATTATTTGTTTTGGTACAGTTGTAAACTATTGGTACTGCCGTGGTGTTAGTAGATTTGGCGTTATAAAATTTAGTATTTTATACAGCGCAAGAAATGCAGGATGGTTTTAAAAGTAAATGAAGAAATAAACGATATACTTATAGATATTGCGTTTATTAAAGAAAGAAAAGAAAAAAAAAATGGGGCTAATAATATTAATTAAAACTAAACAGAAAAAAAAATTCTATCGGATGGCTAAAGCCATTTACTAAGTCCTTTGTCTCAAATGTTTGTTCGATAATGTCTTATAAGTTTCCATTGAAATTAAGCATGATATACATATGTTTATATGGATATTATCCCTTTTTTATTATCAGCGATCCTTATAGATCATCGATTCACATGCACTTACAACAACAACATGAGATCCTGATTTTCATCGAGATCACCAATATGATCTGAAAATGTGGTGTCATTTCCGGCTGCGTTGTTTCTTTCATTCTTGAATGTTGGTGTGTCTGTAAACCATAGCCACACAATTGCATTGCCTGACTAAAAAATGGAACACAAAAATTCAATGGATTTTTTCGCATTCGAATAATCCAGACCAGCCAAACACTTGATAAACAATTAAATATTTCTAAAACATTTATTAAAGAGATCAATTTTTATGAAATGATTCACTGGTCTGGATCTGGACACCAAAAAAACATTTAGTTTCAAGGTTTTTCAATCGTGATGGGAAATAATTTTTCTTATAAGTTTCCCTGCAGAAAGTGAGTGCTGTGTTTGATTTTTTTTTGTAAATAAAATTAAAATGTCCAGAAAAGCTTGGAATACCTAATGAGAAAGTGTTTCATTTAATACGATTCATTACATTTCCCCAAACCCGCCTCATGGTTGACCATATGGCGGGTGAATGGGGAGATGGTACCAACAGCTCCATATTTTTTTCAACCTGGGGTAGATGAAAATCTTTGAAAAGGCACTTTTCGTCCTTACTCGACGAAAAATTAAGGAATGTTGCAATTAAAGCTCATGTTGAAGGAGTTTCCGTAGAAATTCAAGCAATGCAAAAAGACAACGCAGAACTAAGTCAAAAATTTCAAATAATGGAAGCTTGTTATTCAACGTTGGCACGAAAATGGAGATGTTAAAGAGAAGATTGAAAGCAATGTTGTAGGCATATGCACTGGATTCCAGCATTAATCCAGAGGAAAAGGCTAAAAGTCTATGCCTGCAACTCCTGTGGAGCGACAATACATCGTTAATATCTGACGTTCGGGAATTACGGGCAAACAACAACTTTGCTAACATCATCGTAAAATTGCAAAGGAAAGATGACGTTCGACCCGTGCTAAAAAAAACATCAATACTAAGAGGCACCAAGGTAATTATGCACAGAGACTACACTGAAGTTTCGCGTAATCGAAGAAGCGTTTGCTAAAGTTAAAATCCGACATCGAGAGCAAAATAAAAACACGAAAGCCTTAGTCAGTGGACAAAAGCTAAAAATGAATGATAAAACATTTTACTTCGAAAACACTAACAATCAACGATGTGTGGGTTAATACAGCGAATGTAGGATGTCACGCCTGCAACAGATCGTCGATGGCAGCTCTATAGTGACAGGTGGAGCTATCAGAAATGTAAATACCGAAGGTGGAAATGCATTGGTTGGAAACGCAATGGGCGGAAACGCAAGAAGCAGCAGTTCCTCATTTTTGGTGTCTCGTCCTAATTTTTGGTACAAATGCCGTCTGCCGAAATAAACTAAAAAATAGAAAAATGTTTAACAATGAGAATGAAGATTATAGTAGAAATGAAATTAAAACCCATAAAATATTGTCGTTTAACATACACTCCCATGCACTTGAATAGGGACAAGATTTCTTGTTATACCCTCCACAGGAAGGTATATTCACTTTGTCATTACATTTGTAACGCCAAGAAGGAGTCACCGGAGACCTCATAAAGTACAAGGTGGGCCAAAAGAAATCACTCAAATCTTTTTTGACATTTGTGAACTAGACTAGAATACAAGTGAACAAGCCATAGAGTGATTCACTCCCCAAGAACGCGGAATAATCGTTTCTGTTTTTTTGCGTAACAATTCGTCTGTAGTGTTGGCGCAGCGCGAATTCCGTCTCACCGATTCCACGGCCGGCCGACTGCGCAAACACTCCGCCGTTTGGCCACCAACCTTGAAGAGTATGCGACCATACCAGACGTTGCCAAGAGTGGCCGGCCCCGGCGCGCCCGTTGTGCCGAGAATATAGCCGCTGTTGACGAGGCCATTTTTTTCGAGAACGCCGATGGTCAAACGACAACAGTGGACGGTGCGCGCTATAGGGCTATGTTAACCGAGTTTTTTCTGCCGCAATTGGTCGAATTAGGACTGGAGGACATGTGGTTCCAACAGGACGGAGCTACGGCACACACTGCGCGAGCCACAACCGATATTCTGAAGGCGGCGTTCCCGGGTCGCCTCATCTCTCGTTTTGGCGATTTGCACTGGCCCGCAAGATTGCCCGATTTAACCGTTCCAGACTTTTTTTTGTGGGGTTTTTTGAAGTCCCGTGTTTACGTGAACAGACCGAGACCCTAGAAGCACTCAAGGATAACATTCGACACGAGTGCGAGAATTTGTCGCCCGAAGTTCTCGCCGAAGTGATGAAAAATGCCACAAAACGAGCCCGTATGGCAAACAATTGTGACGGCGCCCATTTGGCCGATATCATCTTCTCGACTTGACCAATAAAATTATAAAGATTCAAATAAACATAATCAAAAAATCGAATCGAATCGAAGTTTTAGAAAAAAAATGAGAGCCAAACAACATCGGACGACTTCTTTTGGCCCACCTTGTATATACGAGTATATTCTGTATCAGGATCACATTCTGAATCGATTTAGCCATGTCCGTCTGTCTGTTGAAAGCACGATAGCGCCCAAATGAATTGGCATAGGCGAATGAAATTTGGTGAAAGGACTTCCTTTTATCGTCGTCAGGTTGGTATTAAAAAAGGGGATATGTCGGTCAAGTAGTTCTGGTACCACCCATACAAAATCAATGTTAGGCCCATGTGTCTCTCTGTCTGTTGAACACAGAATAATGTCGAAACAAATCGACCTAGGCAAGTAAAATTTTGTGAGAGGACTTGCTTTTATCGTTGTGATGGTATTAAAATTGAGCTATACCGGTCATGTAGTTCCGGTACCTCCCATACAAATCCAATTTTGCATGACTTGTATGCAGTGGAGGGTATCAAAGCATCGGCCAGGCCGATGATAACACTTTTACTTGTTTTTCTTTTGCAGTTTTCCAATAAAACAACATAACATTTGTATAGTCATATATTATAATTATGTAAACAAATGGTTTTCAAAAGATTGTTTAAAAAATGCGTTATTCTATTGCCTCACATGAATAGGGACAATATCTGGAAACAAGGATGTTTAAGAAAACGTTGCAAAATTCAGTTCAAATTATTTTATTCTAAGATTAGTTAATAATGAGTGTAGCCGCCTTTGTTGGAAATTGCTTCATAAATTCGATTTGGAAGTGAATCATACAGATCCTCCAGGTAATTCAAGAAAATGTAGCTCCATGCGGTATATGGCTGCTGTTGATCATTCAACATTTGAAAATTGTCTATCGGACTCGTATAATTTCCGTGTCAACTATTCCCAAACATTCTCAATTATATTGAGATTATTTACCACGCGTGACTTTTGTGTCTTAGGAAGCGAAAATTAAAATACGTCTTTTTAATACAAGTGAAGCGTTTAGAATGACAAGGGGTTAAGTGACATTTTTTAAATTTTTTATGTTTTTTATCCGATAAAGGTGTTATGTGACGACTTGAATTTTGGTCTATTCGCCGATACTCTACTGTACTTATTACAGGAGTTAGCTTTGGATGAAGGTGGTATATACACAACTTTTTCAGGTTTCGTAGCGTAAGAAAGTGTTAAAATCACTTAACACAATTGTACGCTCATAAAACGATGTGTAACAAATCTGGTTTGCGCATAAAGGTGCTTAGTGCTCACTTAACACCTTTATGTAGTTTGACTTTACATGTTATACATACTAGCTCAAGCTCATTCACGTTTGTTCATGCTTCTACATTCTACAGGTGGCCGTCTGGAATAGTGAACAATTAACGGTAATGTTTGTTCCTTTTTGTTGTTGTCGACAATATTGGCGTATTGCGATATTTTAGGCAGTTGTTTCTTTGATTCCTATCGCCGAGCTGTGAAGTTAATATTATACTGTGCTCGCGCGTGATTACATTAATCCTTTTCCATACGAGTATAGCGAAGTGCTGACACAATAAAATATTTTGAAAATGTTACAAAGAGGAAAAATGTTGTACAATGTTTTTAAAGCAAAGCAAGAAAACAGAGGAAAGATAAAACTTCCACTGGCAAAAGGTATCTCATAGCTTTAAAGTTTTGTTTATTTGTACCATATAAATTTGTTTTTATTAGGAAATGAAAAAGAAGAAGTTGCAGGTGGTACAAGTTCAACGTTCGATAGCGTTGATCCTTCTAGTAATATACCTTATCAGTTTTAAAATCTTAAAATATACTTATTTAGCTTTTGATCTAGATGTTACCGTTGAATTGAATAAAACACACGATATGGAAGAGAGTGATACTGATCAGGATTTTTCAGCCGGCGATAGCGATGAATATATTCGCGATAATGAGGACATATTAGTAAGCAGCAGTGAAAGTGATGTAAGTTCTAAATGTACAAAATCATATAACCGAAATGCTGAGGAAGTAGCAGATGATACATCTTCTCTTATAAAGAAATCACCACAGAAATCGAAAAAAAAGCCTAGAAATCCTTACAAATGGAAACAACGTAAATCTGCTCTTCTCAGAGAGCAAGGCAAAGAGTATGTGACAAAAAGCGGAGTTATTGTGAAACAAAAAACTGTTATTTCGGGAAACCTCTGTGAGCCCAGCAAAAATTGTCGATTTCGTTGTTCAGAAAAATTAACGTTTGACCAGAGAAATGTGCTATTAACAGGTTTTTATAAATTAGATATTAACTCCAAAAATGCTCTGCTTTTTAAAAGTATTATAAAGAAAAGTCCCAGTCGGAAAAAAGCTATTAGCACCAAGCAAAGGAACTTTACTTACGAATACTACGTCGTTGTCAATGGAAACTCTATTAAAATCTGTAAAGGCGCTCTTTGTTCACTTTATCAGATTGGCAGAAAAAAAATAGAGATCATTCAGAATAAACTGAAAGCCTGTGAATTCGTTCCATCTTTGGATCAAAGGGGTCGTCATGAAAGCCGACCGAACAGAATTCCAGAGGAGGTAACTGCTTTTGTTACTGAGCACATAAACCAGTTTCCGTCCGAAGACTCGCATTACTCTAGAAACAAAAACCCTTGTAAGCGATATCTCTCACCTTTGCTTAATATTTCGAAAATGTTTAAGCTGTATATAGAAGAATGTACAACAAAGAATAGAGACGAGCACTTTTTTGTAAAAGAGTCTTTTTATAGACACATATTTGATACTAAATTTAATCTGTCATTTCGACATCCACTAAGCGATACTTATAGTACATGCGATGCAGGAAGCAATACAACAAAGCATCGGTTGAGCTACAAGGCAGCATTTGAACACCAGAAAATTGATCGTGAAAAGGTTCGTACTAATTCTAATGTGTGCTACCTAACAGTTGATTTACAGCAAACTATGCCTTTACCTAAACTTACGACTTCGAAAGCTTTCTACTTAAGACAGATGTGGTTTTACAATTTGGGAATCCATACCATTACATCTGATGGTGAGAAGCCCCTCATGATGACATGGACCGAGGACGTAGCTGACAGAGGAAGCACGGAGGTTGTTAGTTCTCTTTGGACTTTTCTCCAACAAAATAACGATCTCAAAAGAAGAAAACATTTGATAGTTTGGTCAGATTCATGTGCTGGTCAAAATAAAAACTTTAACATGATTTGCTTATATCAAGTGCTCATTTTGCAGGGCTATTTTGATGTCATTGACCATAAGTTTCCAGAAGTGGGGCATTCCTTCCTGGACAGCGATCGCGATTTTGGCAGAATCGAAAAAGTTTTACGCAAACATGAAACAGTGTACACAGCAGAACAATACCGAGACATAATAAGGGCTGCAAGCTCCCGAAATACGGTTGTAATCGATACGGAAAATCATTTTCGTTCCCTAAACGATTTGCAGTTCAAACTCAATGTAAAAAATGCAACCAAAAACGAGTTAAATGAAAAAGTACAATTCCGAGACACAGTTAAGTGGATACGTGTCGAAGAATACGGATCTTATTTGTACAAAGAATGTTACAATGAAGAAATACCCTTCAGCAAAGTTGTCATCGCTAAAAACAAAAAACTACCAGAAAAAAACACAGACTTTTTACCACGCGAAAGAAAATCCAAGCAGCTATCAGCAGAAAAAACAAAAAATTTAGACGATCAAATGAAGTTTGTCCCACTGGAACACCGTTGGTTTTATGAAAAGGCCATGGCTGCAGGTCCTGACGTTAAAAATGTAAAAAAAAGAAAATAAATAAATAAACAAAAATGGCACTTAACACCTTTTTCTATTTTTTAACAAAAATTAATAATAAAATGTTTGGCATAAAGGTGTTAAAGGAGTTGATTTGTAAAAAAAATACCACTTATCATTAGTTTTAATAAATGAATTTTTATTGTCGAAAATGATATTAGTTTTATTATTATTTTGTTGGTATTACCGAATTCGTATTGCTTCAACAGGGAAAATTCTGAGCAAAAACTTTAAATGCCTGTAACTCGAAACTTGAAATTTGTCACTTAACACCTTTTCATTCTAAACGCTTCAAGTGTCAAAGCACAACTGACTCAGGTCAAGTTTTATTTGTCATCGTAAAAAGTACATAATGTTATAACAACAACGAATGATGCTGTTCCGGTTTCACTTGTTGACATTATCTTAACATTACACTCGATACCTTAGCAACTAGAACTTAAGAACTTAAACTAGGTTATATACAATGGGGGCCAAAGAAGTCATCCGATGTTGTTTGGTTCCAATTTTTTTTCTAAATGAAGAACTTCGATTCTGTTTTTTGATTACGTTTATTTGAACCTTTAGAATTTTATTGGTCAAGTCGAGAAGATGATATCGGCCAAATGGGATGTGGGTAGAGAGGGAACCGCCACATTGGAATTTTGCAAAACAAACTAAATAGGATTTAATTGCTAATTAGTTGCTCTATTCTTGATTTTTTCGCTCTTCGGGAAGTGGGAGATTTTGTGGCGGTCCCAGCTTACCGGTAAAGCTGGAACCGACACATTGGCTTTTAAAGGATTTTTTTGCGCATACCAATCACCGATATAATCGCTCTAGGAAAATGTACATTTTTTTCCAATCGGGAAAGCCGTTCGAACGCAATTTCAAATTTACGTTTTTTGTAACGGTCAGTTTACTATAAAACTATTTTGTTTTTCAAGGAAAAGCAAATAAATTATTAAAAAATTAATCCTTTCGAGTTTTACTATGCCATATATCTTAAAAGAAGCGAATATTTGTAGGCTACTATCCGTTCCAATCAAATATTTTGTCGCTTTTTTCTAAATGGGCCAAAACAGTAAGATAGAACCACTATAAACCAACTTTTTGAAAAATTAAAACAAATAGATTCCGCTACAATTAAAAAAAAGCTATATAGACCAAAAGAAGCGTCTATTCATTACGCTCAAAAGTCATATACACCGTTCGAATCCTACTATGTCACATAGCTCATTAGAAGTGTGTATTCATTAGCTATCAGCCCAATCCATAAAACTATTTGTCGCTCTTCTCTAAACGTGTAAAAGGCTAACAAGTTAGTTTTGCCAAAAAAAGGCCAACTATTCCCATAATACCAAAAAAAAGTTGGAAAATTAAAAAAAAAAAAAAAAGTTATATATCCCGTTCGAATCCTTATATGCCACATAGCTCATTAGAAACATGTATTCATAAGCTATCAGCCTAATCCATTAAATAATTTTTCGCTCTTCTCTAAATGTGTCAAAGGACAACAAGTTAATTTTGCCAAAACAAAAACCAAATATACCTCTAGGACAAAATTAAATTGGAAAATTTGAAGTCATATTGTAGGCCACAAAGTAGGCATCAGATTTGGTATGTCGTATATCGTTGCCTACCAATTTATGTAAACCCTGAAAGTAAGCAAAAGTCCTACGATCAAATTTCGCTAACCCTGAGCATATGCATTCGAAATATTCATATTATGTGGCGGCTGATTAAAATTGGATCGTAGACAAACTACACTATCTCCATCTACATCTAATCTGCGCAACTGAGAGCCAATAATCGCATCACTCAGCATTACTGGATAGTTTTACCAATAAACTATTGCAAGAAATATTGATAAAGGAAACACTTTAATCTGAATCCGTAAATACTAGCTTCGTCAGTAAAATCATTTTACACAATTAAAAGTCGAATTATCTGGCACAATTCCACATTTGTACAAGTTGTTTAGCTGTTACTTCGCTTTTTCTTCTTCTTATTTGACATTGACGTTGCCGCGAACTATTGCAGGTTGATATTTCAACTGTCCTTTCCAAGACATTTCATTGTGTAAAATGATTATACTGAGGACGCTAATCAGAGTTGATGTTGGATTCAGAGTAAAGTGTTTCCTTTATCAATTTTTTCTGCAATGGTTTATTGAAATTCTTACCTTATTAGACACAAAGTAAATGTATATAAATAGTGTTTACCTAAACAACGTCGTAGAGGCGTAGAAATGGAATCTAATATATACGGCTGAATTTAGAGACACTTTACTGGTCAAAAAAACATTCGCTTGCTGGTAACACTATCCACTAATGCTGAGTGATGCGATTATTGGCTATCTGTTGCACAGATTAGATGTAGATGGAGCTAGGGAAGTTTGTACACGCTCCATTTTTAATCAGCCGGTGTATAATATGATTATTTCGAATGCACACGCTCAGGCTTACCGAAATTTGATCGTAGGACTTTTGCTTACTTTCAGGATTTACATAAATTGGTAGGCAACGATATACGACATACCAAATCTGATGCCTACTTTGTGACTTTTCAAATTTTCCAATTTAATTTTGTACTAGAGGTATATTTGGTTTTTGTTTTGGCAAAATTAACTTGTTTGCCTTTGACACATTTCGAGAAGAGCAACATTTTATTTTATGCATCGGGCTGATAGCTAATGAATACACGCTTCTAATGAGCTATGTGGCATAGAAGGATTCGAACGGCATATATAATTTTTTTAAAATTTTCCAACTTTTTTTTGGTACTATGGGAATATTTGGCCTTTTTTTGGCAAAATTAACTTGTTAGCCTTTGACACATTTAGAGAATAGCGACAAATTATTTTATAGATTGGGCTGATAGCTAATGAATACACGCTTCTAATGAGCTATGTGGCATAGAAGAACTCGAACGGCATATATAATTTTTTTCAAAAGTTCCAACTTTTTTTTGGTACTAGGGGCATATTTGGATTTTTTTGGAAAGATGAACTTGTTAGCCTTTGACACATTTAGAGAAGAGCGACAATTAATTTTATAGATTGGGCGGATAGCTAATGAATACACGCTTCTAATGAGCTATGTGGCATAGAAGGATTCGAACGGGATATATAACTGTTTTTAAATTTTCAAATTTTTTTTTTGGTACTATGGGAATATTTGGCTTATTTTTGGCAAAATGAACTTGATAGCCTTTGACACATTTAGAGAAGAGCGACAAATTATTTTATAGATTGGGTTGATAGCTAATGAATACACGCTTCTAATGAGCTATGTGGCATAGAAGGATTCAAACGGGATATATAACTTTTTTCAAATTTTCCAACTTTTTTTTGGTACTATGGGAATATTTGGCCTTTTTTTTGGCAAAATTAACTTGTTAGCCTTTGACACATTTAGAGAAGAGCGACAAATTATTTTATAGATTTGGCTGATAGCTAATGAATACACGCTTCTAATGGGCTATATGGCATAGAAGGATTCGAACGGGATATATAATTTTTTTTTTTTTTTTTTTTTAAATTCCGACTTTTTTTTGGTACTATGGGAATATTTGGCCTTTTTTATGGCAAAATGAACTTGTAAGCCTTTGACACATTTAGAGAAGAGCAAAAAATTATTTAGTGGATTGCGCTGATAGATAATAATACGCGCTTCTAATGAGCTATGTGGCATAGTAGGATTCGAACGGTATATATGACTTTTGAGCATTCAACATTTGTTTTTTGTATTTTTTGCTTACTTTCTTAGTTTTAAAATAAACTTTTTACTTTTTGCAACAGTTAGAGAAGAGCGGAAAATAATTTTATTCTATGTGATGATAGGTAATGAATAGACGCTTCTTTTGGTCTATATAGCTTTGTTAAATTGTAACGGAATCTATTTGTTTTAGTTTTTCAAAGTGTTTGTTTATGGTGGTTCTATCTTACTGTTTTTTTCCCATTTAGAGAAGAGCGAAAAAATATTTGATTGGAACGGATAGTAGCCTACAAATGTACGCCTCTTTTAAGATATGTGGCATAGTAAAATTCGAAAGGGTTATTTTTTTTTATTAATTTTTTAATAATCTATTTGCTTTTCCTTGAAGAACAAAATAGTTTTATAGCGAACTGACCGTTACAAAAAACGTAAATTTGAAATTGTGTTTGAACGGCTTTCCCGATTGGAAACATTTGTATATTTTCCCAGAGCGATTAAATCGGTGATTGGTATGCGCAAAAAAATCCTTCAAAGGCCAATGTGGCGGTTCCAGCTTTACCGGTAAGCTGGGACCGCCACAAAATCTCCCACTTCCCGAAGAGCGATAAAATCAAGATTAGAGCAATTAATTAGCGGTTAAATAGCAATTAAATCCCATGTAGTTAGTTTTGCGAAATTCCAATGTAACGGTTCCAACTTTACCCACGTTACAAAAAAGCATGTTGCTAATGGCCGGTCAACTTTTTTTTTTTTTTTTTTTTGAATTCATTTTTTATTTATTCAATCTTTAAACTTATATCCTAGACAAAAACGATTAAATCTAATTTAAAACTAACATTTATCTTATTCTAGCTTACTGGCCCTTAGCGAGCGCTCTAAACTTAACTATGCTTAAAACTATTGCCTTTCGGCCTTAAATCTATCAATATATATTTTGTTTTGTTTTTTAATTTTCAAGAAACTTTTAAAAACTTGAATACTTTATAATTTTATTTTTCTTAAAACTACTTAAGACTACCTAAGCTACTTAATCTAAACTAACTATAATCAGGGAGGTGAGCAATCTCTCGATTGGTCACCCTCCTGATTGCGTCCATGGGCGCCAGACAGCCGCCAACAAGGTGCACATACGCGCCGCCGAGACTGGAGAGAGGCCTTAGCGTCGGTCCAATCTCGGAAGCACTCTTTCATGCTGGCTAACCCGGCCCCTCCCAAGGACCCCCTACTCTAAACCTTAACCTACAAAACAACAACTACAAACTTAAAACTAAGGAGGATGCTACGTAAGTAGCGCACCGGCCCGGGAGAGCGTATCCACCCTCACCTCTTCCTCAAGCCACCAAAATTCGGTAAACTGCTTTAGAGTATCGACCTTGTCCCGATCCGCAATTGCGGTACTAAAACGGAGGAGCTCCTGAGCATTGGCGGCGTACCCGTCGTGGATGAGCCGCTTATCCCTCGCGCCGCGGTGGCTGTGGTACAATACCGGCACACCATCTTTTTGTTGCACTAAACCTTTCATGTCTACATGAAGAAATGCCTCAGGCGGGATAAAGCCAGACCGAAGCGTACGCTCGTGGTACATTAAATTGGGGTAGTAAGCCCCTGAGATCAGGTTATTATCACTGGCCATCGCCCTTGCAACGTGCCTTCGAATCACATTAATAAGGAAATTGTCAATCCTATTCAGTCGGGCCCCATTGTATAGGGTCTTGTTGGGATAGTATTTTATGTACTGAGATTCGGGAGTTCTAAACAACCCTAGACAGGCCCTGAGACATTGTCTCTCAAACACCCGAATCTTTTCCATATAGGACGGCGCTATATTGAACCACATAGGACAGCCATAAGCGATGATAGGCCTTATAAGGGCCACGTAGCAGATGACCTTCACCCTGGTGTCAAGTTGACTGCTGCGAAACAGTCTCCTTACCAGAGCGTAAGCCCTCCTAGCCCCAGCAAGACAAGCATCTATATGTTTGTCAAAATACAGATACTGGTCGAGCCAGATGCCAAGATACCTGACCACGTTTCTCACCGCCAATGGCCGCCCCTGCTGTCCAATAATTGTTAATTTTCTCCAGTTTTTTCTGGTATCCCTAGAGGCCCCAGCCAATGTAGCCCTGAACAGGATTGTTTCCGATTTTTGGAAATTGATTTTCAACTTCCAATCATCGCAATACCTCTTAATTTGCTCGAAGTCACGCTGCAGAAGGATGTTGATGACCTCGATTTTTGTTCCTGATCTGTACGCCACTAAATCGTCAGCGTACGCTATAGCATGTCTGAGGGAACCCACCAGATCACTTGTGTAAATATTAAACAGAATCGGAGAATTCACTGCTCCCTGTTGTAAGCCGTTTTTAATTTCGAAAACCCTGCTCGAAGTCACATTGCCAGCTTTGACAACGAACTTCTTTCCCACAAGCATATCGTAAATCATATATAGCAATGGTTTTTGAATGCCCATTCTAGTCAACTTATAGAAGAGCCCCTCCAACCATACGGTATCAAAGGCCTTCTCAAAGTCGACCAGGCAGGCACCCGTGCATTGGTTCTTACTTTTATTCCACTGAATGTCGGAGACCAGTTTCGACGCGGCATGAATAGTGTCATGCCCCGCCCTAAAGCCAAACTGGTTGTCCGGAATAATCTTTTTGTCCTCAACCCATTTTAAAAGAGATCTATAGACGACCTTCTCAAATACCTTGCTAACATTCGGGAGCAAACTAATTGACCGGAGATTAGCAGGGTTTGTCCTATCTTTATCCTTTTTCGGGATAGGGTGTACCACCGCTATTTTCCACTGCGCCGGATAATATGCATTATTCAGCGCATTGTTAAATAGCGTGGCGAAAATATCTATCGCTTCTAGTGGCAGGTGTCTTAATACGACGTTTGGGACACCGTCAACTCCCGCCGACTTTTTGTTCTTCAGTGATTCAAAGATGCACCGGAGTTCATCCTTTCCCACGAACAGATGAGAATTTACATCGGCGATTGTGCCATTTGCACGGTTGTCGTCATTGAACACGGTGAAACCGTTGTTCTCGGATCGCCAATTTTGGATTTCGGTCCGCAGATAAAAGTGGTTAAGAAAGGCCCTCTCCTCGAGGTCGCGGTTCCGGTGAACAGGGTTGTTCACCGTATACACAGCCTCAAAGAAAGCTCCCATCAAATCCACCCTCTCCTGCGGGTCTTCGACCACGAAAAAACCGTCGTTCGAGTCAGCACTTTCCGGACTTATGCCAGCAGTCAGTAGTGTCTGTCTGTTCTCGTTCGTCCGAGGTATTCGAACACATGAAATGTCGTTATGATCTTTCCGCCTGAACAGTTTATTTATTTGTGGGAACATATTCGGACTACTGGATTTTATAGCCCGAATTTTATTGCCCCAATACAAACTTACAGATTTTCTGTAATTCTCGGTGATCAACTGTTTCAAGTTTTTGATCATCGACTTCAGTGTTCTTAACTCGGGATCGTTCCTGTCGGTAAACTGTCTGTGTAGCCGTTTAAGCCTCGAGAGCAGTCTACTTTTATGTCTGTACAGAGCATCGATTGTCGCGTTTCGATACTTTTCAGTTTGTTCTTCGTCTGTGGAACGTCCTACCCGAGGGATAGTCCGCTCCATTGTCTGTTTGATGACGACATTCATTTGCCGTAAATGACTGTCGATCTCATCGTTCGTTAAGTTCCTGTTTGTCGGTGGGTCGATCTCGCATGAGCGTATGTCTCGCTTTAAGACTCTGGAGAAGCGCGACCACTGCGCTTTTCGGTAATCGAAAGAACGCAATTGGTCGTACTGCTCCAGCTCCGTTTGCTCGTTCGGGATCCGTATTACGGCGGCAAGTCCGTAGTGATCACTATCGTACTTAACCGCACGTAAACAGTTCCGCGTGCTTAGATCACTGTTTGTTAGTTCTAGTCTATCGTCGACTAGCGCCAAGTCCAAGAAAGAACCGTCTCTAGGGAAAGACGGGATATCCGTCGCGTACAATTCGAGTTTGTACTCAATCATATTATGACGCCACCAGTCGTAAAACTGGTTGCCCCTAGGGTTCGGAATATTATTTCCCCATGCCGCATGTTTAGCATTGAGGTCTCCGCCCAAAAAGTAATAATTATCTTCCGATTGAAGCTGTAAGCAACGAAAAAGTGTCTCGATCTCATTCAAAAATTCAATGCGAAGAGGAGATTCAGGTGCATAAAGCGACACCACATACACCCGCCTCTGGCTATTGAGGGGAATGCATACGATGCATGCTTCCAACACCTGGAACCTACGCACGTCCCCGCTATATATGACCTTATTGCGCAGGCCTTTACGTATTAAGATAGCGACACCCCCTCCTTGTGTGGAGAGGGGCCGGTCTCTTCTAACTACATTGTAATTTCTATAGCCTAATTTGCGCTTCGGAGTTAGCTTAGTTTCGCTAACCAAAAGAACATCTGGCTTTTCGGCTTCCAACAGATTGGAAAGATTGATCCTTCTCTCGATCCGGATTAGTGAATTAACATTCACCGCAAGGATCTTTAAGTTTACCTCATCCAGCGTACCCATCATATTTAAGGCGCGGCAGACTCGGCAAACAGCGTCGCATAGATAACGTCTATTCGAGCCGCTTGCTCATTTAATTGTTTCTGGAAATGATCGATCTTTCCGTGCAATGACAGGAGGATCGTTTTCAAATCCAGATCCGCTTCCGGTGTAGGAACCTTCGGCGCGCTTTTTGTTATTGTGCTACCCGGTCCAGATACCATTTGGGCAAAGGACACATTGGGTGCAACAAAATTTGAGAACGAGCGACTCTTTCGACCCTTCTCTTCTTCTGACTTCTGTTTTCGAGCCTGCACATTCTGTTTAACCTGCTGATACTTGGGACAGCCCTTGAAGTTAGCGGGATGTCCTGAGCTCTTGCAGAGTACACACGAGAGCTGGCCTCGATCTTCTACCCTATCGCTAGCTAAAGCACATTCCCCATGTTTGTGGTCGTTGTTACACTTCACGCACCTGAACTGCATATGGCAGTTAGCTGCGGCGTGCCCGAACCTTTGGCAGCGCATACATTGAAGTACGCGATCTGACCTTTTTAATTTTTCCCAACGTACTGCATGATAGTACAGGAATCTGATCCTTTTCAGAATGGTAATTTGCGGCTACCACTCCTGTCCGCAGGCGAGGAAAACGGCTTGACCCCCACGGACTTAAGGTCGTCGCACTCATAATTTTTGAGCTCGTTTTCAAGCTCCTCTATTTTAATATTAGGGTCTATGCCCTTAAGCAGCACCGTTTGCCGTTTCTCTCCTTTTGGAGTATACGTGAAGTATTCCGTCTCTGCTTTCTCCAGAGCGGTGCGTACTTTTTTGTGCTCCTCCATACTATTGCACATTATTATATGTTTTGTGGCGTTTAGCCTTTTTATATAAAAATTCTTAGTAATTAGCCTACATAATCTTATGCTATCACTTATATCTAAATAACTTACATTAATTGGAGGTATCTTCCCCCTCCTCGTCTGTTGTTGTTGTAGTTGTTGCTGCTGCTGTTGCTGTTGCTGTTGCTGCTGCTGCTGTTGCTGCTTCGGTTGCTGCTTCTGTTGCTGCGTCTGCTTTTGCTGGGGTTGCTGTTTCTGCTGCTGTTGTTGTTGCGGTGGCAGCGGCTGTTTCTGTGCCGGCTGCTTTCTCTGTTGTTGTTGCTGTTGTTGGTTTTTATTTTGTTTCTGCTGTTGCTGTTGTTGCTGCTTAAGCATGACTTGTTGTTGCTGTTGCTTCAGCAGTTTTTGTTGTTATTTGTGTTCTTGCTGCTCAGCCTGAATTTGCTTCAGCCTTTGTTGTTGCTGAAGCATTTTTTGCTGGCGCAATTTCTCCCTCTTTGCGAGGAGCTCTTTGATTAGACGATCGAGCTGGGCTTCTTCGTCTTCTTCGTCTTCGGCATCTTTTTGTTTTTGTTTTCCTTCTTCCTCGTCGGCGGCCAGTAATTCTTGGAAGGAATTACCTTCGCCCACATACCGGCCCTCACCCCCTTCGGACTCGTATGAGTAGCTGAGTCCATCGGTATCATCGCCGTCCGACTCTCGGGCCGATGACGTTGCTATTGACGTCATCGCTTCCTCATTTGGCCTTGTCTTTCGTTTGTATGACATGTTGGGCGTGGGCTTCAGTCTTCTTCGCCTTTTCTCCACTTTTTTCGATTCCATCGACTGTACATCTTCTAATGCAGCTGCACTTGTTGTTGGCACTGCTTCTGCTGTAGATGTTGTAGTTGTTGTTGTTGTTCTGCCTTCTGTCCCCATTTGCTGCACTTTAGCTGTGATTTGCCTTGTCAAGACTCTCTTCGGCAACGGGGCACCACCTTGCGGGACCTTTGGCTGGCCAGTGTCCATCGCGTGATTGCCTTGCGGCACTTCCTCCACTTGTTTTTTGCTTTTATTATTTATTTTGTTAATAAAAGGTTTTCCCCCACTGGGACTCGAACTCGGCTCCTTCTACGTCTGAGCCGATGGTTGCTCCACTGAGCCAAATGGCTTATTCGATATTGTTGTCCAAAAACACTACTTTACTTTTGCTTACACTTGCACTGCCTCACTATCAAAGTCGTCTGATCACCATGGATGTTGAAGAGCGACTGCCGGTCAACTTTCCTTTTGCTTTTATGTGCATCGCGCTGCTCAATTGTTTTGTGTTTGGTATTGAACTTATTTGGTTTTTGTTGAGGCTTCGATTAAAATAAAAAAAAATAGTGAAATATACATATCAGTAGTATGGAAAAGACGGGTTTCAGCACAGTTTTCAGACACGGATAAAATATAGGATACAAAGCCAATATTTTAAAAAAAATATTGCTAAAACATCAATAAAAATTAAACTACCATATACTTAATAAAAATTATTGTTCCAATATAGAATATGCCTACAGTATAAATGTCCAATATTTTATAAAAATGGAAAGTTGGGTTATATTCTATAGCCCACTTCTTGTTTATTTCAACCATAATTTCTTTTAAATTTTTTTTATATGAATTGTCTCCCACCTATCACGAGGATTTATGGTAAAGTAAATCAAAGAAAGTTACTACTTTTAAATGAAGGGTGATGAGTATATGTAGGGTGATGAAGTATATGAGGCTAGATAAAATTTATTAATCAAAGATAGTTACTACTTTTAAATGAAGGGTGATGAAGTATATGAAGCTAGATAAAATTTATTAATCAAAGAAAGTTACTACTTTTAAATATAGGCTGATGAGTATATGAGACTAGATAAAATTTATTAAGAAGTTAGTAGAAGAAAGTTACTACTTTTAAATGTGAAGACTGATGAGTATATGTAGATAAAATTTATTAAGAAGTTAGTAGAAGAAAGTTACTACTTTTAAATGAAGGGTGATGAGTATATGTAGATAAAATTTATTAAGAAGTTAGTAGAAGAAAGTTACTACTTTTAAATATAGGCTGATGAGTATATGAGGCTAGATAAAATTTATTAAGAAGTTAGTAGAAGAAAGTTACTACTTTTAAGTTGATTGTATACCACTTCTAATAGAATGAGTAGTCCACCACAAATTTATCAAGACTCCCTCATTTAGCAAGAATTTTTTAAAAAAAGAAAGTTTTTTTGAAAGTTTAATACTTTTTTAAAAGGTTTAAAACATTTTTTATTTTCTTTATAAAAATTTAAATTAATAAATACAATTAAAAAAAATAAAAAATAAAAAGATGGCAAGTGGACTTGAAGCATATAATAATTTTCTTTCTCCCGAAAATAATGATAATAATATAGAGGACGGTGATTTCATTCAGTATAGAAAGCTTTTATCCAAAAGATTTAAAAAAGACACATTTTTTGATGTCATGACTGTATTTCAGGCAAACAGTAAAAGATTCCGATTTACTTTCTATGATAATGGTGAAATACAATACAATAACTATTTATATTTAAAAGATATTAATGAAGTTAACAAATGTTTTATGAAACTTATGAAAGTAAACGAAAAAAAAATTAAAGAAATTGAAAGAAAATATAAAACTACTGTTGAACCACATAAGCAAATTAATTACACTTATATAAATAGTTATTATTTATTAAATACTCTATCAGCTTATTTAATAGAAAAATATGAAAACGAAGATGATAAAGAAATGTGTGTAAATAAATTATTTGAATTAAATTTTACAAAATTAATAAAAGATCCAATATTTATTAAATATTGTGAAAAATTTAATGAAAATGAAAAAAATAATAATTATAATTTATTGAATTAAAAAAAAAAAAAGATATTCAATACACAATTTTACTTACAAAATTATATTATTATATATACAATAGATAAAGTTTACTACTTCTTTAAAAGGTTAACACTTTTTTATTTTTCTTTATAAAAATTTAAATTAATAAATAAAGAAATTATGGTGGGATCAAAAATCTCTAAGAAATTTACTAAAAAACAAAAGGTTACAAATATTTTAGACAAAATAGTTATTGATACTATAGGTGAAGAAGCAGAAGAAGAAATTGATGAAGTTATTACCAATAGTGAATGCTTTGAAGATTTAAAGGAAATATCTAATCGTAATATTGATATAAATAAACTAAAAGATGAGCTAAAACCTTTTATTAATGATGAAGAAATTATAGATATTCTAACTGATGCGTTACGTAAAATGTGTAATTACTGTACAGTTGCACGATCAAGTTTTAAATTTCTTTTAGATAACTACACAGAATCGTAGAATAATTAAAAAAATATTTTTTTTAATTTATATTAAAATTCAGTTTTTTGTAATTCAAATTTATAAAATTTACCTATAATTGGTTCATTATTCAAATCTTTTATTGAATAAGTAATAGGATGAGTTAAATGAATTTCATTAATTACAAAAATTTCATGAGTCCAATTATTTTTATATTTATTTTCAAACATTTTTTTAAAAGCTGAAATTCTTACTCTATCTCCAATGTTAAAAACTTGTTTTTCATTTAATTCTGTAACAGGATACATTTTATTCAAAATTTCTTTTTCATTATCTTTGTTAACTTCACATGGACGCATCCCAATAGTTCTATGAACATTTTTATAATTATATTCATGTAAAATGTTATTAATAACATCAATCCAATTAGTATTTTGTTGAATTTCAAATTGAATTTTCAGTTTTTCATTTATTGTTCTATTAAATCTTTCAACAATTGAAGATTTTTTCTCACTAAAAGTTTGATACATTTTTATATCATATTTATTCAATACTTTAGTAAAATTTGAATTTAAAAATTCTTTCCCAGAATCAGTATGAAGTAATTTCGGAGGACTAGGAGCTTCTTTAATAATTTGAGAAAATGCATCTGCGACACACTTCCCATCTTTCATTTTTAATGGTTTTATCCAAGCAAATTTTGAAAACGTATCAATAACGTTTAACATATATTTATACCCTTTATTTATTTTTGTATCAACAGTTGTCATAATAAGTAAATCAGCAGCCCATAATTCATTTATACCTTTAGTAATTATTTTTCTTCGCTCAAAATTTTTTCTAACAGGTTTATGTAATTCTTTAGCTCTTTCTAATTCCTTATCCATTATAAAAAATTATTAAATTTATTTATAAATAAATGATGAATAATAAAATTTCGGATTCGGATTTAAAAACATATCTTAAAACTGCAATAGAATTGAAAAATAAATTCAAAGAACAAAATCTTAACAGAGTAATAAAACATGATAAGATAAAAGAAGATTTTCAATCTATTATATCACCATTAAATCAATCTACTGAAAATAGCCACAATTTAAATGAAGGATTAAAAAACTTGAAAATGAGTTTAAATGAAGCTTTACCATCAGCAAATAATTATTTAAGAGCTATTAAAGAAAAACAGAATGAACAAAGTGATCAGGTAAAAAAACTGCAATATGATTTTTCAAAATTACTACCATCAACATCAAAACAGCCACAAAGTATTGAAAGTAAAGAATTTTATTCACCATTGTCTAGTACTCCAATTTCAAAGAAAAGCATTGAATTTGAGGACGCATCAATAACTCCAATACCATATATTGAAAATGGAATCGGAACTATCGCAGGGAAATATTTGACTTTAAATTCTTCCCATGATAAAGTTTGTGATAATATATATGGGATAAGAAGTGACATTGACGGAAAAGGTCTTTTAATTGGAGATTCTAAAATTAAAATAAATGGTAATGATATTTATATAAATGGTAAAAAATATATAGGTACTAAAGGTTTGTGGGAATTAATAACTTTAAAAGAACCATCAGCAGCAATAACAAATGATGATTTCGAAAAATATGAACAAATTATTTTAACAACAAATGCTTACAAACAAGGCTATGATAAATCAAAGAGAACTAACTCAAATGCTGGTAATAAATATATGAATTATATAAGACCAATATTAATAGAAAATAATATTTTAAAAGATAAAACTGGATCAGGAATTGAAACAAATTTTAAAATTTATACAAAATCTCCAGTTGAATATGTTTATTGGAATGATATTGATGAATTAAAAGCCAGATTATTATTACTCATTGGTGAAAATGAGGCAGGCAATGATAGCCCTAAAATCCATAATGAAATTATGAATATAATTGAAGAACTAAGAGAAGAAAATATAATTTAATTTTTATATTATATAAATGGGTATTGATAAATTCGGTAGAAAAAATAATCATTCGAATAACCCGGGTACTTCTATTTTGATTAATAAAATAAAAATATTGGAAAGTGAATTTTCAAATTTAAAAACAGATATTAATAAAGACATTGAAATTTTAAAGAACGATATGCAAAATTTAAAAGTAGATCTTAGTAAAGACATCAAAAATTTTAAGACAGATATTCAAAATTTAAAGGTTGATCTTGATAAAAATATTAAAGATATAAAAAAAGATGTAATTGATAATATTGATAAAGTAAACAATATTTTTTCAACCATAGAAAAATTGGAAATAAATATTCAAAGAGGTATTACAGAAAATAAATATTCAATTACAGACATTGAAAAAAGAATAGATGATATGGTACAAAATAAAAATAAGATATCTAAATTTACATCATTATAAAATTATAGCTTTGTTTTATTACTAAATGAGAAACGTTCTTATTAAATGAGAAACGTAAAATGCAGCGTCTATATTAAATGAGAAACGTAAAATGAAACGTCTCCTTAGACGCTTGTTATAAAAGTGGGTTCTAGCTTAAGATTTTAGTTTTATGACCCTTCACATCTTTTCTAATTCTTTTATTTTAAAATGTCCGTGTGCTAATTTCAAAATATTGTTTTCATTATCCCTATACAAATAAAATTTGTCATCATATGGTGATAAACCAATTTTTTCTTCTTGTATAGTATATAACTTCAATTTAATCGATCTTATACCGTAAATAGTTTCCTTTTTAATTTCCAAATTGGTCAAACAATTTTTATAATCGTCAAATTTCAATGCTTTTATATTCAATTTCTTAATTCCTTTACATATTTTTTTATCACTATTATCAGTTCTAAATGAATACATTTTTGATCTCAAACCACAAAATTCTCTAATAGGTATTCCATTATATTCGTCTTTGAATTTTCCTGGTGTTTTCTTATTTTTGTTTGATTTTAATCCATCTATAGGGAAATTATCTATTAAATCACTAGTATCATACAAATCTATTTCTTCTTTCATATCTTCATAAATATCAAATTCAGTATCGTCTAATGATTTCGCTTCAAAATAAATAATAAATGAATCAGTATCTGTACCTAACAATTGCATTCTATTTCCATATTTTTTCTTTAAATGAACATAATATTTAAACATTAATAATTTTGCTAGATCAAGAATAGCCATTCCTCCAAATAGTGGTTTATTTAATTTAATACTAGTCTTTTTTCCAAAAACGATTACCAAGTCATTATCTACAATTTTTCTATTTTGATAACTAGCTCTACTTATTAATTTTTGCATAATTTTTGAACTCCTTACAATTCTTATATTTAATCTATTTCTTACGTTCTCCATTTGTTTTCCAAATACTGAATTATTCATTAATTTAAAGAAGTCTTTTTCAAAATCATTATTGGCCTGTTTTCTCAACTCAGTATTTTTATCAATATATGGTTTTAACCATGCTTTTTGATTAGATGCAATACCTCTATGAATTTTTAATAGTTTAACTCCTTGTTTTAAATATTCTTGTAAAAGTCTTATATTTATAACATATTTTTCTTTCTTTTCTAAACTACAAATAAGTTTTTGAATTCTCTGACTAGGTTTTGAACCAATTTTATTAGCTATCATTTCATGCTGTAAACTTGATAATATTTTTGGTGTTTCATGATTCGGTGCTGGTGCATAATCATTAAAGAAATTATGCAATTTTTCTGGAATTTCTAAATCAACTTCAAGATCAATAGAAATTTTACTTTTTTCAAAGTCCCCATTTTTAATATATTTCTTTGTGATTGTTTGGAGTACTCCATTAGATAACCATTGGTGTCCTCCAATAGATAATTTTTGACTCATCGCCCAACCATACAAATTATTTGCATCCAAATATAATATATAACTAGTTAATTTTTTGGAATCATAGATTCCTTTTTCTTCTGCATCTTTTTTACATAATTTATAAACTTGTTCTATTTTATCATTATAATAATAACAATTATTTGCTTCAGCATGATCGTGAATAATTTGTGATATACCTCCTCTTATACCTTTTTCATAAAATTCATACATCTCCAAATCAGACAATAATTCTAATTTTTGTCTAGTAAATTTCAAAGCAGCGTTAATACTTAAATGCGGAGCGCTTACATAATGAATGGGATCTAAATTATAGTTTTTGTGACACATTTCTCTAAAATTATCAAAAACATCTGCCAATAAAATTACATCTAATTTTAGATATAAATTATGATAATCTTTAAAACACCAAGAATCTCCTGTTTTGTTTTTAAAATAATTCCATAATTTTTCAGCAAATTTATAACTTTTCTTTGATATATTGCCGGATAATTTTGAATTGAATTCTTCATATTTAGGTAATTCTTTTATTTCTAATTTACTTATATCATCTATAAATTCATAAGGATAAACACCTTTCCTCAACAAAAAACATATTTCTTCTTTTGGAATATCTTTAAATACATAGTTAAAATTTTTAAGATGATCATAATTTACTTGCTTTTTAATTTTACATTCATTACAATACATACAAGAGTCATATGCATAAATTTTATCATTAATTACTTTAAAAGATGGTTCCTTTAATTCCCTTATTTTTTTACAATGTGAACAATATGCAGAGTTTATGTTTAATAAATTTTTAATTGCTTTATCTAAACTACAGTTTATAAATTCTAAAGAATCTATAAATCTTAATTCAATCAGATCATCAGTTATATAATCTTTCAAATTAGTTGATTTGCATTTAAAACAAGCTTCACTTTTTGGAAAATTATATTTATATTCACATTCATGATTTAAACATTTCTTGCTTTTAGTTTCACCAACTTTAATTTTTTTTCTAAATTGTCTAAACTTTTCAGTACTAGAAGCAAAAACAACAATTTCTTTAGCTTTTCTATCATCATCAGAATCAGATTTTATATTATCATTATCTATTTTATCCAAATTTGATAAAATAAATTTACTATCATATCCCTTTAAATTATGAACTACAATGTTAAAGGCTTTCGGTAATTTACATGCAAAATTACAATCTCCGCATAAAGCCATTCTATAGGCCCCCGTTAAATGATCATGATCCCACATTTTAACAACATTTTCATCATTAAAATTTGTATGACAAATTTCACAATTTGTAGCATTTTCAAATTTTTCTATTGATTCTTTAGTTTTATATGCTGGTTTATTGATTTTAATTATTTTGCTATATACTTTAGCTATTAATTTAAGATGACTATGAAAATTTTCTACCAACTCTGACCCTTCTGTAATGTAGGAATGAATATTTTTGAAATAATTATCATAAATTCCAAAACTATTTGGTACATGCTCATTAATTAATTTTGTTTTCTTTTTTACAATATCGCATTTTTTTAATGAACATTCAAAATCAAGATATAAAGTAAATGGATGATATATCTCTGCTCCATATGTTTTATATTCTAAAATGTTATTTTCTTCTGTTGGTAATTTACAACGTTGAATTATATCATTTGATCTATTGTCAAAACAATCTCGTTTATGAGTTTCAAGTGCAGCTTCAGATTTAAACTTTGTAAAACATTTCTTACAAATAAATAATTGACGTTTCGCATGATGAATTTTTCCACTCAGAAATCCAGATAAATTTTTAATGGGAATAAAATGACATTTATCATCTTTTTCTAAATACAATACATCAACATGTAATTTATTAACATTTGGATCAAAAGATTTACTTATGTATAAACTTTGGATTTGCTCAAAATCCTGATATGATTCATCATCCTCAAAATGATAAAAATTCATAGTTATATTAAAATAATCTTCTAATTTTTTTATATTTTCTTCTTCTATTTCGAAGGGGTATGTTATATTTAAATTTCTATAATTTTCATCATTTTCTATTTCCCTCAAATAATTTGTATATTTTGATGGCCTTTGAGGATTTGTTATAATATCCCTTTGATGTATAAAATAAAGAATAGTATATAAAATACATTTATCATCATTATTTTGAATATTTATACAATTTTTATTATTGAATTCAATAAAATCACCTCCAATAAGTGGTTGAGCTACATCTCGTTGAACACCGGATTCAACAATATAACGAAATTCATAGCCTGTATTTTGTGTTATTCTATCCTCAAACTTTTGAATAATGTCTGCAACCATTTGATCAAACACTTCTAAATAATTTTGTTTATTTACTAATCTTATAAAGGATTGAATATAGAAATCTTCATCTTGTCCATTTCTAGTATTACGTTTTATTATACGAATAAATAAACAAACTCTAAAATTTGTATATCTATTATGATCTCTAAAAACATAGTTTGTATAATAGTTTCTAATTCTTTGAAAATGCAAAAATAAATCCCTATTTTCATCATTTCTAAAAGTAATATCAGTAACAAGATTCCCAAATGCTCTTCGTTGTTCTGGTACACGTACTTCAACATTTACATTACGAATATTTTCCGCTGGAAAATCATATGAATCAAAATTATTAAAAAAAGATTGAATTATGGATTCATTATGATTAGTGATACAATTTTTAATAAGCATTATTAAATTATCCTTTCTCAATGCAGCCCACCCCGAAGGCGGATTAAAAATATTTTTATATCGCCTCATCACTTCTCTTAGTTGTGAGACTGTCTTGTTAGATGTTAAATTTGGTTCTATAAAATTTTTCTCCATTTATTATAGAAAAAAATTTATAAAAGAATTAGGTTTACAACCATTTTAAAAATATAAATAAATTTTCAGTAAATTGTGTAAATTAAAAGAAAAATGTGATGATTATGCCTCTACAATATGATCTTCTTTCTTACACTTAGCTTGATGATATTTTGTAGAAAAGTGTCTTGCTTTAGAATATCTAACATATTCTCTTCCACATTCGCATGAAATTTTTTCTGTATTATATTTTAAATATCTACATTGTTTACAATACCCCTTACCATAAAACTCAGATAAATCTTTTTCAATTAGGCATGTTAAACATATTTTTTTGCCATTCATTGGAGATAATAAAACTTTTTCCCCATTTACAGTTCGGTAGTGTAATCGTTTCTTAACTGTTTTGTCTTCCATTTTTATTTTTTATTTATGTTGTATATTTTTTGTAAATAAAAAAAAATTTAAACTTCTAAACATTATTAAAAATAATTCATTCTCCTAATCAAATATTTCTTTAGTAAGAAATATAAAATTATTAAAATACTTATGATTATAAAAAATATAATTAAAAATAATTTATGCTCATAACCAAATATGTCATTATATAAAATTATATCAATATAATCAAAAAAATTTAATAAAGTCATTATATATTTTATTAGTAATCCAAACATATTAATTTAATTGGTAAAAAATGTGAAATTTAAATATCATTTTTTTTATCTAAAACTTGTGAGCCCCCCTTTGAACTTGGTACGTTAATAGTAGTTACTTTATTAATATTATTGAATCGTGGACCAATTCTACCAGACTTCATTTTCTTTAATTCTTCTGCTGTATATTCCTTTACGCCTTCTTTAGAAAATAAAGGTTTAAAATCATCGTAAAATTTAATATCATTCATTGTTTTAGTCATATATTTAGATAATTTTTTATCTTTAGGTTCAACAATAATTGTAGAAAACATTGAATTCAACTCCTTTAAACCTGTATTATCATTGTGTTTTATTGCTTGTTGTCTAATAATATATCTATATTTTTTTTCTCTTTCAATAAATTGTTGAATTATATCTTGATTTTTAAAATTTGCAAATTTATATACATCAATTGATATTTGTTGATTCTGTAAAGCCGTAAACACATATTTAAAAGTTTTTTTTAAATTAATATCTAAATTAGGGACTTTATCAATTTTTTCAACTATCATATCTAAGTTGTTATAATGATTAGTTACTAGTTCTTTTAATTCTTCATGCTTTGATATTAAATCATCTAATCCTTGTAATGCTTCATCAGTAGGAATGTAAGTTTGTATTTGTTTATCCATTTATTATAAAAAAAAATTATTTTTTTAAACCATACTATTACACCATATCATTACACCATACAATTACACTATACTGTAACACCAATAAACAATACCATTACACCAATAAAAAAATATTCATTAAATAAAAAAAAATGTCTAGAGAAGAAGAAATAAGAAATAAAATAAATACATATAATTTTAAAGAAGGCTCAGTTAAAAAATTTTGTAATATTAATAATGTTAGTGAAACTTATGTTTTTAAAAAACTTAAAGAATGGAATATTGAATACAATAAAAAATTATCAGTTAAGAGGAATAAAGATGCTTTAGGGAGATTTACATTCAAAAATAACTCACTGGGTAAAACCCCTAACTTTAATAATTTTAATAAACCTGAATCATTTAATAAAAATAAATATACATCATGTATTGAAATGAAAAACAAAATGATTAATAAAATTAATGGACAATAATTTTAATTAAATTACTTATTTTTTTTATTCAATAAATGGTAAGACATTACGGAAGCGGTATTTTAAATAGTTTTATAAATAATCTCCCATTTGAATTACATAGTCCAGGTTATAATTATTTAGGGCCTGGTACTAATCTTCATTTGAATGAAGAGAAAGATATACGGCCTATTAATAAACTAGATGAAGCTGCAAAAGAACATGATATTGCTTATTCAAAGCATAAAGATTTAAATAAAAGACATGAGGCTGATAAAATTTTAGAAGAAAAAGCTATGAAAAGAGTTTTTGAAAAAGATGCTTCTTTAGGTGAAAAAGTAAATGCTTATTTAACAGCTAACGCAATGAAAGTAAAAAGAAAACTTGGTATGGGAATTGATACTGAAAATTTACAGTTTAAACAAAAACATGGAAAATATTTTAAACATCCTATTTCATTAACTGATGATCAACAAAATAAAATTTATGATGCAATTAAAAATAAAAAACCTATTGAAATAAAACTAGAACCAATTCAGTTAAAAAGAACTAAGGAAAGTGTAATGAATGAAACTTATTTACCATTATCTAATCAACAAATAAATGCAATTAAGAAACATATTAAAAACGATATGAAAACTATTTTTACTTTAAAATTATCAAAAACCCAGTTACAGAGTATGAATAATAATGAAAAAATTGGAGGTTTTCTACCGGCATTAATTCCTTTAATTCCTGCTATAGGAGCAGCAGTAACAGCTGGTACTTCTTTATATAGGGCATACAATGATAAAAAAACTAATGATAAATTATTAGAAGAAAAAATTCGTCATGATAAAGCTTTAGAAGAAAATGCTAAAAATGGAAAGGGTTTATTCCTTAAAAAATCTGGTGAAGGCATGTTACTAAAAAAAAATTTGAAATAAATTCAATTCCAGTAAGACCTTTAAGTAATTATGATTTAAAAAAATATGCAAAAAAATTAAATATTTCTAATTTTCGTGGTGTTTTTATGAAAGATAAATTACCTAAAAAAATTAAAGATCAGGAATCTGGTATCATAAATTTAGATAATTTTTCTGGAAATGGTACACATTGGGTTGCTTATAAGAAACATTTTGATTGTATTGCTTATTATGATTCATTTGCTTTAAATAAAATTCCAATCAAAATTGAAAAATATTTTGAAACAGATAAAAATACTATTCTTTTAAATAATAATATTGACCAAAAAATTAATGAAGTTATATGTGGTCATCTTTGCCTAAAATTTTTGTTAGAATAAATAAATAAAAAAAAAATATAGCTACTATTTCTTTGGATGGAAATTCTTCGAGAATATCTTGTGAATTTGATGAACCCATAAAATTAGATAAAAATTCAAATTATGAAATATGTTTATTAAATTTTAGTACTTATAATTCAATTCCAAATATATCTGAATTATTAAAAAATAATGTTTTGACCTATTTAAAAAATGGTCAATTAATTGATATTATTTTTCCAACAGGGTCTTATGAGATTGATGATATTAATGATTTTATTGATGTTGATTTGAAAATTCTAATAAATCCAAATATGACTACTCTAAAAGTTGAAATTTTTAGTCAATATGAACTAGATTTCACAAAAGATCAATCAATTGGTTCTCTATTAGGATTTAGTAAACAAATTATTCCAGCAAATACAGTAGTAGAATCTGATTTGCCAGTAAATATTATGAAAGTTAATTCCATTCGAATTAAATGTAATATTGCCACTGGTAGTTATGAAAATAAAAAATTAACAAATGTAATTCATGAGTTTTTTATATATGATAAACCAGGTGAAAAAATTAATGAAATTCCAAATAATTTAATTTATTTTCCAGTAACTAATAATTCAATAAGAGAAATCGATATAAGAATTGTTGACCAGGATGATGATTTAATTGATTTTAGAAATGAAAAAATTAGTATTAGATTACATATTCGTAAAATAAATTAAAATTGTTAAATTTTTTTATTAATAAATGAAATCAAATATTGTAAGTGAAGAAAAAGATATCGAGAGTTATCAATTTTATGATAATATCCCAGCTAATACTACCCAACTTAATACACCTGGTAGATCAATTGTAATTGATATTAATAATCAAGACATAAAAACATTTCCTCATAAGAGTCTTTTGATTATTAGGGGGCAATTAATTGTGAAAGATGCTACTAAAAAGATTTTAGATAAAATTGATACAAAAAACATAAATTTTGTAAATAATGGATTATTAAACATGTTTAGTAAAATTTCTTATTCAATTAATTCAATCGAAATTGATTCAATTGAAAATCCTGGTATTACAACTACTCTTAAAGGATTATCATCTTTTTCTAATGATTTAGCCTTAAATAATGCAGGTTGGCAAATATGGAATAAAGGAGCAGTATTTTACAAAAAAGGTTATTTTTCTGTTAGTATTCCCCTGAATACTGTAATGGGATTTTTTGAAGATTATAAAAATTTTATTTTTAGAATTAATCAAAAACTAGAACTTATTAGATCGAATGATGATAATAATTGTTTATTTACCGATCTTACTGATCATACATTTGAAATTAATATTTCTGAAATAATTTGGAGAATGCCACAAGTAAAATTTTCTGTTGAGCTTGAACATAATATAAATAAACAAATTTCTAATAATACAAATTTCAACATGTATTTTAGAAATTGGAAATATTTTTATACAAGCTCTATTCCTAGTGTAAAAGAATATACTTGGAGAATTACAACCACAAGTGCAAAACCTAGATATTTTTTGCTTGCTTTTCAAACAGATAGAAATCGTGATATTAAAAAAGAAAATAGTAAATTTGATTTATGTAATTTAGAAAATGTACAAGTAAATCTTAATACTACTAAATATCCTAATTCCGAATTGCGGCTATCTTATGAACAAAATAAATGCGATATTTTATATGATATGTTTTCAGAATTTAAAAATTCATATTATGGACAAAATGAGCATAATAAACCAATTATTAATTATAATAAATTCTTAAGTGAATATCCTGTTATTATTATAGATACTTCTAAACAAAATGAAGTAATTAAAGAAGCAGTAATTGATATTAAAATTGATTTTAAATGGTGTAATACTTTTCCAGCTAATTCTATAGTTCATTGTTTAATAATCAGTGATGATAGTTTTTTCATATAATCCATTAACAAATCAAGTAATGCATACGCAAGTATAATTTTTTTATTATTAAATGAGTTTAATTAAAATCAAATCTTTAGACAAAAAGTCTAAATTAACTATTAAAAATTTTGACATCTTTAAACCACCTGAAAGGGTTAATATTTTGTTTCCAAATATTATTAGAGCAATTATTTGTGGACCAAGTAATTGTGGTAAAACTAATGTTCTATTAAGCATTATTACAAAAATTTACCATACAGATGTTATCGTATGTTCAAAAACTTCTTATCAAGACAAATATAAATATTTAGAAAATTTAATTGAAAATTATAATAAAGTATGTGAAAAACACAACTTAGAGTCTAGAAAATTTCAAAGCTTAACATTGAATTCACTCCCTCAACCTGAAGAAATTCCATCTCATTCAGTTGTAGTTTTTGATGACATTTCCACTGAATCTCAAGACATAATTTCTAATTACTTTGCCTATGGCAGACATAACAATATTTCTTGCTTTTATTTAAGTCAAACATACTCTAAAATTCCTAAACAACTCATTAGAGATAACGTAAATTATATCATATTATTTTCTCAAGATAAAACTAACTTGAAACATATTTTTGATGATCATATAACTGATCTAAATTTTGAATGTTTTAAGAATTATTGTAATGTCTGCTGGAATGAAAAATATGGCTTTCTTACAATTGATAAAGAAAAAGAAACAAATAATGGAAAATATAAAAAACTATTTGATGCATATTTATTAGCGCAGAATGCAATGGAATGCATTATGTAGAAAGAGCATATTTTTTCCTTCAATTATAATTCATAGTATTTTTTTCCCTAATTTCTCGTTTTATATACATAAATTGAAGTACTCATTTTGGAATGTCTTTCTGGTGTGGTTTTTCTGTATCCACTTCTTGGATTTTTAGATTCTAAGTTCAAGCCTTGCATAGCATGCTTTTTTAATTTAATGAATGATGTGGAAAGAGCTAAATGAGAAAAAAATAATTACTCATGGCTGATAACAAAGTAAAACTGTGGCATAGATTTATGTAAACAAAGTATTCTTGTTTGCATGACTATCCAATAAAAATATAATTTATCAGTTTATGACGTGTATATTATCAGAAGCGTGAAAATGGAATGAGTTGAATGATTAGCTGTCTTTTGTAAGTAGAATTGCTTAGTAAAAATTCATTTATCTATTAGTTTATATGCCAGACCACAAAGGCATTTTTAATAATATTTTCATGTTGTGACGTCACCACACAAACAAAAAAAAATCACTACACATCAGCCTATATTTAAAAGTAGTAACTTTCTTCTACTAACTTCTTAATAAATTTTATCTAGCCTCATATGCTTTATCACCCTTCATTTAAAAGTAGTAACTTTCTTTGATTAAGAAATTTTATCTAGCTTCATATACTCATCAGTCTTCACATTTAAAAGTAGTAACTTTCTTCTACTAACTTCTTAATAAATTTTATCTAGTCTCATATACTCATCAGCCTATATTTAAAAGTAGTAACTTTCTTTGATTAATAAATTTTATCTAGCTTCATATACTTCATCACCCTTCATTTAAAAGTAGTAACTTTCTTTGATTAATAAATTTTATCTAGCCTCATATACTTCATCACCCTACATATACTCATCACCCTTCATTTAAAAGTAGTAACTTTCTTTGATTTACTTTACCATAAATCCTCGTGATAGGTGGGAGACAATTCATATAAAAAAAATTTAAAAGAAATTATGGTTGAAATAAACAAGAAGTGGGCTATAGAATATAACCCAACTTTCCATTTTTATAAAATATTGGACATTTATACTGTAGGCATATTCTATATTGGAACAATAATTTTTATTAAGTATATGGTAGTTTAATTTTTATTGATGTTTTAGCAATATTTTTTTTAAAATATTGGCTTTGTATCCTATATTTTATCCGTGTCTGAAAACTGTGCTGAAACCCGTCTTTTCCATACTACTCATATCGGGATATGGAATTCTTGCTTTAAAGTCCAATTCATGAACTCACATATACTAGAAAAGAAATAAGCATATGTGCGTGACTTCATGAGTGGAAACTGTAATGTCTTAAAGTTAGGTATCAGAGGAATGCGCGGCACGAATACTTTATCCCCTTGAGCAACCCCGGTCAATATAATAGCTTTGATTAAATTTGTATGCAAAGCTTTGATTTGCATTCTAATGTCATTGCATTGTTTTGGTGGTTTTAAGTTCCATTCCGAAGAGTAAGTCTATCTATGGTATGAAACTATCGGGTAGGTTTAAGGTAATTTAAAAACTATACCGGATAGTTAACGGCTCAATCAGCATTGCAAATAGTGTCTTTCTAATAAAACGCACTCAAAATTAATTAAATAGGAAGATAATAGGTAGATATTTTATCAAAGACAAAATAAAGTAAAAGCTAATTCAAATTAAGTTGAAATTCAAATCAATTTTGATTTAACCTAATAAACCGAACAAACTACAAAAAGGCTTAAAACAATTAAACGAATGATTTTTTTTCGATCAAATGAAATGCAAAAGCTACGCAAAACGAAAATAAATTAAGAAGTACACTTACGCTACGCTACATATCCATTCCATGACCTCACCAATTCAGCCAACACCAAACCCACAGCCGCCAACAGCAAATAGCCATGTAGGCATGTACGCACGCACGCAATGGTTGCTTTGCTATGGACGTGAAGTAGACTGTGATTATTATTCATTTCGGTCATACTCGCATGCCTGGGCACAAATCCTCATTTTTTAGTACTTCACGTGCGCCCGCCTGAAAATGGCTAACCAGTAAAATAGTTAGTGTCAGCCAAGGATTTACGCTAACGCTTCAATCGTTTGTCGTGATCCATTTAGTTTGAGGTAGGAGTTAACCTTTAAATCCAACCTAATTCCAGTGGTGGAATGAGCAGATAGCAAACGGTACCGAAGGATGAAAGGCTGGGGGTAGAACCAGTCGCGTACGAGTTCCCTCAGACGCCATTGCGAGGGTCAGTTGTATTTAGCCTTAAGGAGGGAATTTAAGGAGGTAATGCTAGCTAGTGATAGTGAGGATGCAGACTGCACACTCACTGACACTAACGTAGCGGGAAGTGAGGTGGCTGGTACTCTCACTTCCGTAGATAGGGCATGCGATGGGACAGCTGGTACTCCCACCAAAATTGAACAAGGCAAAGGTGACTTGGCTGGTACACTCACCTAAGCAAATAGGGATGGCAATGAGGTGGCTGGTACTCTCATTGATATCTTTAAGGGCAAAAAACCGCCGAAGAGGAAGGGAGGCGCAGTAGGCGAGTACTCTGCTGCTTCCGGAACCCCCGCAGTCGCAAAATCAGGGTCGAACAAAAACGCACACCAGCTGAACAAGCTGCTGATGCGCAATGCCCGACGCAAAGTCGAGAGTGCGAAGCGCAAAGTAGAGCAGTTCTGCGGGTGTGATGTCAGTTCACTTAGCGCCTGGGATAGGAAGCAGCTAGAACGGGCCAAGGAAACCATGGCCGCGGAGGCTGCCGAGGCTGCCAAAAAATCGACAGCCGCAGCGGTCCGAGCTGGGGAAACAGGCCAGGCGTCCACTAGTGGATTAGCATCTGCCACAACAGATCAGGGTAATAAGGATGTGGAGAATTCCGTATCTGGGGGGGTCAGGGAGTCCCTGCTAAGCAAATGGGGCAGATCCGACGATGTCGTTGAGCCGAGTGACGCTAAAAAGTTGAAGGCTGGTATTTCGGCCGGGGTGCACCCGGTTTATGAGGCGAAAGACGAGCTCCTTGTCGCCATAGTGAACGAGCAGGAGCCGAGCGGACGCTTGACCATGGAACAGTGGTTAACTGTCGAGGGGAGGTTCCAGGACGCTCTGTGGAAGAAATTGTCTTCCACGATGGGATGGCGGTCGCAAAGTTGTTGCTTGTGGAAACAAGGAATCCGTTGGCTTCCTCAGGGAGTTTGTGATGGGGGTTGGCGAGGTATGGAGCGGGGCTCAACTCAAGTGTGTGACTGTGGCGGAGTTGGCCAAGTACTCTCCGCCCAAGGCTTGGGTATAGGTTCCGCTGCCGTTTGAGTCGACGACGGTGCCTTCCGACAACCTAAGGCCGCTGCTGACCAGGGACAAGTGGCTTTTCGTCCTAGGATGCGATGCTAATGCACACAAGGAGTTAAACTCCAAAAAAAGGCAGGTTAGACATTTCTACAATAGAGCCAAAGTTGTGGGGGGCGACATTACATGGGATCTGTACATAGAAAGCAAGAAACAGTTTAAATACTTGATCAGGCAATCTAAGAGAAAATCTTGGAAGCTCTTCTACGATTCGATCGCAGATACTAGCGAGGCTTCCAGACTTCGCAAAATACTGGCCAAATACGCGGCTGTCCCTAGCTTTATCAAGAAATCGGACGGCTCGTGGGCTGAAAGCAGCATGGAGGTTCTGGAATCACTAGTTGAAGCCCATTTTCCTGGAAATATCGCGCCAATGGTTCAGTCACCTAATGACCATAACACTAGCGCAGGAATAGACGTAAGGGTTGATAGCAACATCATAACTGGGAACAAACTGCGTTGGGCCATTAAATCCTTCGCTCCGTTCAAAGCACCTGGCCCTGACGGCATTCTGCCGGCCATGCTTCAAAGGGCTCCAGATTCAGTTACAAATATAATCGGAAATATTTTTATACACTGCCTACGATTAGGCTATGTACCTAGGGCGTGGAGAGAAGTACGAGTGGTCTTCATACCTAAAGCGGGTAAACCAAGTCATACGTCAGCAAAAGACTGCAGACCTATTAGTTTGTCATCATTTCTCCTCAAAACACTAGAAAGGCTTATTGACATTTATATAAGAAGCAAGTGTTGTAGCGGATCCCTATGTAATGCTCAGCATGCATATTTAAAGGCAAGTCAGTTGAGACCGCTCTACATGAAGAAGTAGACAAAATAGAGAGCAGCCTTCACCAGAAAGAATTTGCACTAGCTGCCTTTCTGGACATTGAAGGGGCCTTTAATAATGTCAGGAGAGATGCAATCAAAAATGCATTGGTGAGGATCAATGTCGAACAACGCATTACCAACTGCTTATGCGAAATGCTCTCGACGAGAAACATCAACTCCACTCTCGGAAACAGTTCAATAAGGAGATCTGTCACTAGGGGCACCCCCCAAGGAGGAGTCATCTCCCCCCTTCTCTGGGTGCTGGTCATAGATAATATACACAAAGAACTAAATAATGCAGGATTCAGCGTCACTGCTTATGCGGATGACGTAGTCATCATTGTTCAAGGAAAGTTCCTTAATACGATAAGTGAACTTATGGAAACAGCCCTTAACAAGCTCAAAATATAGGCCGAAGGGTGTGGACTACCGAGTCAACCCGGAGAAAACCCAACTTGTACTATTTAGTACAAAATACAAAATACCGCCCTTCTAGCTGCCCAGACTTGCTGGACTGGAGCTTTCCCTTTCGGAGAGCGCAAAATATCTTGGTACG
The DNA here is from genome assembly GCA_916610125.1 of Cheilosia vulpina. Lineage (NCBI taxonomy): Eukaryota > Metazoa > Arthropoda > Insecta > Diptera > Syrphidae > Cheilosia > Cheilosia vulpina. The sequence goes on along the minus strand of OU744276.1, from coordinate 59,536,239 downwards.
GTTTTAGACAGAAAACTAAACTGGAAACTTAACGTACAGGAAAGAGTCAAAAAGGCTCACAATGATGTGTTGACCGGGGTTCAAAGAACAGCCTGCATTGCCGTTACGGGTGCTTTACGTACCACACCAACGGCTGCACTGGAGGCGTTCTTGCATCTTTTACCACTGGACTGGCAAATACAATCAAATGCAGGTAATAGTGCGCTACGACGCACTAACGCAGGGCTTTTTAAAAACAATAGGATAGGGCACAGTACTATCTTAACGGAATCTTTCTCCGAAATCCCGGAAAAAGCGGATGAAGGTCTTGGTACACTTGATTTTGACACTCCATACGGCGTGTCGTACCCTGACAGACAGGACTGGAATAGGAACTTGGTCTCGAGAGAAAATGAGACCTCAATATACATAGACGGTTCCAAAACCAGTGAGGGTACGGGGTCAGGTATATACTCCAGCGAGTTGGACCTACATATGGCCTTAAGACTTCCGGACACATGCAGTGTGTTCCAGGCAGAGATTCTGGTCGTACTCAAAGCTGCGGAGGTACTTTTAGTGAAATCGATATCCAACAAGTATATCGCCATCTACGTTGATAGCCAGGCTGCGCTCAAAGCGCTAGAATCACATACCACTAAATCTGAACTAGTCAGGAATTGCCGCGCAGTGCTTAAGGCATTATGCTTGCAGAACCGTCTCAGATTGTGTTGGGTACCTGGACATTGCGATATTGAGGGCAACGAAAAAGCCGACGTTCTGGCTAAGGAAGGAGCGGAGCTCCCACCTAATACAATGATTGAAGGTATCAGACCACCTTTGGCCGTTGCTAAAAGGGTGCACTTCGAGAAAACCTCTAATAAAGCAGCCACAAGATGGAAGCATGACATGAGACTAGGCTTATCTAATACGGACATATGCAGGTACTGTGAGGACCACAAGTTACGGAAGATATCTCCCACCTTCTTTGCGAGTGTCAAGCAATTGCTCGGACCAGAAGGAAGCACCTAGGCAGGTACTTCTTTAACAACTTAGAAGAGATTGGTTCGTCAAACAATATTGGAACAATAATTAGATTCTGTAAGGAAATCGACTGTTTGGGCGATTTGGTTTAGGCTTTGACCGTAATGGTTCCCTGGGGATGGCGATGGGGCCGTCTTGATGCCTGGTCTTTTGTGACGATGTTACAACCCCACTCAACCTAACCTAACCTAACTTACTCGCCCGCCGCACACAACCCAAAGTCCAAAACCGATACGGAATGGTATATGGAACGTCAAGTCGTAACAATATTAGCCATTGAGGAACCGAAAAGCACTGTGGCTGTATGTATGTGTAAACATCTGTAATGCTTTCCATGTGTACAGTGTACGATATACTCAACCCACTCACCCCCCAAGCATAGCTGGCAATCGAGAAATCAATCTTAATTTCTTGCTGATTAAATGAGAGCGGTCTTCAATTTCCTCTAGCTCATCCTCTGGAAGTAGCAGAAAGATAAATTATGTCTTAGAATACTCGGGGATAAAGAGCATTTTAAGCTTTTTTGAATTGACCAAGATTTATGAATGTAATAGCAGGTTGAGTGAAGTAACGTTAAAATAAAAAAGTTTGCAACCTTTTCAACCTTTATAAGGCGAATTTTGAACAAAAAAGGCGAAATAGGTATTCGATCATTTTGTATTTTCTATAAACATACAAAATTTCAATTTTATACGACAAACGGTTCGTGGGTAACAGAAAAACCTCTCTAAAAAGGGCAGGGAGGGTTGTATCAAAAAATGCCTTCTTAGTGCGCGTCTACACAGCTAGTGCAACATATCCTGTAAGTTTCATGAACATACAATTAGCGGTTTGACCTGTACGATGTCTGTCAAATCAATCACACTACTCTTTTATGTATAGGGATAATGTGTAAAGTCTTATTTCAGGTTTATATTTTATTATAAAAACTGTCGTTCAAAGGACCTGCTGCATTCAAAAACTAATAATAAATCGAAGTCTTCATAAAACGGATGGAATTATGCGTTTAAACTAAAGCTGAGTTCCATTTATAAAAGAAAAAAGAAGTTACAGATCAAAAATTCGAAAACATATGTTTTTATGAGACTTGGAAGCAAAAAGTGTTCAAGTACTCATCCCTATCTACTCACTGCTCTTGATATTTATAGCTGCCCGTCTGCATGGTGATTAACGCAGGTAGCTAACCTTTCTTAATTACAAAACCGTGCTGCCAAATCCCAGGCATCTTAATGAGTTTTAAGCATTGCCTACCCTTTTGATGTCGATGGAGCCAATTCCTTAGCTGCGGAATTTAGGGGTATAACACAACGGCTGCTAATCGCCACATCACTCCTCCCCAAGTGTTAACGCTGATACATTTATAACTCAAAAGATATTTGTTTTTTTCTTACTGGACATGTTTTCAGTCTTCCAGAAATATTTCTTGATGTTGAAGGTTGAGACGATCTGGATTCTGTTGTTGAAGAATTGCTGTTGGTTTGTGTTGTTGGCAATGACTCCTGTCGCAGTGAACTGGTTGTGAGTCTAACTTCGGCAAAGTTTTCGTAGAATGCCGGTTTTAGTCGCTCTGTAGATATGGTTGTCGGTTTTCCATCAACGTTTATTTTAAACATGTAATCCGAAATACGTTCAAGAATTGCATACGGTCCTCACATGGTTTCTGAACTGAGTCAACCCTGACAAAAACATGAGTACAGCTTTAGAGCGTTTTGTGAACAAATGGTTTCCTATGGCAGTGATGTGCTGAAGGCGTCGACTTTAATTGCGCATATGTTCTCGGAACGTTTCAACGAATATCTGCGGCCCTGTCGTCACTTCTTCATATATAAAAAATTCGCCAGGCAAAAAGAATTTGACAATCGTTTCTGCAGTGAGTGGTATCACCTCTGGCCATCTTATGCAGCGGTCGATCATTGTCAACAGACACCTGTAGTTTTGTACCAGTGGCATTATGACGATATCGATGTGAATATGATCGAATCTGCCACTAGGAATCGGAATATGCTGTGGAGTATTTTTGATGTGTCTGCTTATCTTGCTTCGTTGACATTGCATGCATGATCTGGCCCGTGCCAGTATGTTCTTACACATTTTTGGCCAATCGAATTTGTTGCATATCTGTTGTTTTGTCGCTCGTCCGCTGGGATGAGAAAGTTCATGTGTGTTGTCGAAAACTTTGCTGCGTAGACTTCTTGGCACATATGGGCGGATGTCCGTGCCTCCCACGTCGCAATAACAATAAGGTCAGCGTCGTCGATTCGTAGTCCTCGGAGCTTAAGTGAACACTTTTCTGGAGTTGCAAGAAGAAGCTTCAGTTCGTCGTCCTCTCTCTGCATCTGAGCCCATTCAGTCGTGCTGATCCTTACCGACATGTTGATGATTTCAATGCGACAATATGCATCTGCCACAACATTCTCCACTCCCGAAACATACTCCATTCTTTTTGAGAAGCGACCAATTTCCTCCAGTTGTCGGGCCACACCATCAATGCGTGGTCGGAATTCTGATCGAATGCGTACACCAGCGGTTTATGGTCGGTTAAGATGATTTCACGATATTCGATCAAATGTCGGAAATACCTCACTGCTCTGTAGATGACTAGCAGCTCTCTGTCGTAAACTTTGTACCTGTGTACTTTCTCTTGGGTTTAGTTTTTTCGAAAAGAAACCAAGTGGCTGGAGTTGATCTCCGATGCGTTGATCCAGAACAGGTCCTATTGCATTATCCGAGGCGTCACATCGTAGCACTAGAGGCACATCTGCGTGTAGATGAGCCAGTTGAACGGAGTCCCTCAACTTAGCCTGCATTCTTCAATTTGTTCTGTCCATTTCGGGTGTCCACAGAATTGGTTGCTTGTCGCCTTTCCTTGCTCTGACTGTCAAATTGACTAGAGGGGCTTGTGTAGTAGCAGCACGGGGCATACAACTTCGATAAAAATTCCATGATTCTAGGAATTTCCGCAGCTTGTCAATTGTCAGAGGTTTTAGGTAATTGACTCATGCCTCTACTCGATCCGTGGGACGTTTGATGCCTTTCTTGTTGACGGTACCCCAGGTATTTCACCTCAGGACATCCGAAGAAACACTTGGATATGATAATGACCAAACCAAATTGTTGAAGTTTGCCCAGTATGATGCGTAAGTGTTGTCTATGCTCTTTTTCGTTGCCAGATGCAATAAGGATGTCATCTACGAAGCAGACCCAAAACTGAATTCCATTCAGCACTGTATCCATTAAACGTTGCATAGTTTGTGCAGCGTTGCACAAGCCAAACACCGAAAGGTGTTATTACAGCCGTCTTTGATCGATCCTCCGGTGCAAGTGGTATCTGGTGATACGAGCTCTTCAAGTCCAGTGTGGTAAATATGGTGCAATAAGCTAGTTTCTGATTGAAATCCCTAAGATATGGAATGGGATACCTGTCCGGAACTGTGCTTCGGTCGAGGCGACGGTAGTCACCACATGGCCTCAAGTCACCGGATTTCTTCTGTAGCATTTGCAGAGGAGATGCCCACTCTCTTTTGGATGACTGACAGGCAAGCCGGCGAGCTCGTTCCGCAACTGGATGTCCCCTGACAATTATGTGATGCTGGACATGATGTTCGTGAGCATTGTTATTTTTATTAAGTGTTATGTCCACGAAGTCCAGGATATCAGCAAAACGGCTTGTTTCGTCAATCGTCCTAAGAGTTGGATGAGAACTTTTGATTATGTTACCTCGATTGTATAGATCAATGATGTTGTCGCTGACTTAACCGGATGGTCAAATGGTACACACTGGAGTGGTGTATGAAATCGACACCGATGATTGCTTGTTTGATATCAGCGATGGTAAAAATCCAAAAAAAATTCTCGACGAAGTCCCAGGTCAAGTACCATTGTTTTAGTACCGTACGTTTGTATGGCACCACCGTTGGCAGCGTAAAGCTGTGATAACATTTATTTCCGTGTGCTTTTGTTGGCATTTTTGGGAAGGACGGAAATATCCGCACCCGTATCGATTAGGTACGATATTCCACTACTTCTGTCGGTAATTTGCAGACGGTGACGTTTGTTTTCGTTGTTGCCGTCGGCGACCGCCTGTACGCCCGACGGCGATCCTAGTTTTCCGTCCAGTTTAGACGTCCAGTCTTGCATTTGAGAGCTTTCTCCGCGAACTTTTTATGGAAATAGCACATTTCATCCGTCTCGGTACTTCGGGTTCTGCTAACCGATCTGTTGCGCGATATTGACGTGGTGCTTTGCTGATTAGTCATCTTAATAGCTTGGACTTCTCTGCGCAATGCATCCACAGATTCCTTATTTTCCTCTAACGTTGTTGCAGTATTATTTTCCATATACTTTGTTTGGCGAAATTCCAATGTGGCGGACAGAGCTCTACCCACGTAACTAAGACCATTTGGGTGTTTTTGGTTATTTTGTTTTGTTTATAATTGAATTCACTCATCACTCTCCAATATCCAAAATAGCTTGAAACTTTAAATACAAAAATATTTCTGTCATATAAAAAAATAATAATATTGTTTAAGCTCTCACAAAAAAATTACTTTAGAACAAACATCCGATTAATTAACCAAAAACTATGAACACATTAAAAATCGATTTCCCAACTTTTTTTACTGTTTGCTAAATGTTCAACACAACTGTTACATATGTATACCTATTTCGAAGATAAAATCATTGCATATTTCTAGGGCTCGTGAAATTGGGTCGCATGTAGGTAATGCATACTTTCAGGGTGTAGACTAATCGGTAGGCTACGCAGTACAACATTCCAAAGGTGATGCATAGTTTGTGGGTTTATCAAATTAACTATTCTCTTTTACCTACCTACAGAGATTATTTTAATGAATTTGTTTTGTTTCTTACAAATTGCTTTCTCGAGGTTTTTCTCGATTTTGGATAGTAGGTATTCAAAACTTAAAATGTCGATCGACGCTATAACTTACCCGTACATTTTTTTTTTACTTTTTGACTATAATTTAGAATAGAGTGAATAATTATTTTGCAATCTTAAAAGCAGATCAATTCGTACGGGTAAATTCGTGTTTTAGAGTTTTCCACAGAAAAACAAAAGATGTATAAATATGTGAACTGGCTTTCTCTTAAGCTACATGTTTTTTGTTCGAATATTTCGATGAGAGTGCATTTTTTTTACCGGCCAAATAAAAGTTTCTTTGTAAAAATGCAATAAAATAAACAAACAAAGCAAACATTTCCATTAATTATGGAACACAACGTCGTTCAAGTTGCTGCCTCGGCTGGCTTCGCAGTAGCGCATTCTGTCAGTCCAATGTAGCTGTAGATCACGGATTGCTTGGATATTGGCCTTAAGTGCGTGAATCGTTTCCGGATTGTTGGCATAACATCGGTCTTTAACGGCTCCCCACAAAAAAAAAAGTGCAAAGGGGTCAAATCGCAGCTCTGAGGCGGCCAATTGACATCGCCAAGATAGCTGATAACACGATTTGGGAATTTGGTGGGCAAAAGATCAATTGTGGCATGGGCTGTGTGGCATGGCGCGCCATCCTGCATCCATGTCATCAATTTCAATAAAAGAAATAAATCGGTTAACATGGCTTTGTAACGCCCACCGTTGACCGAAACATTGTTCCCAGCTTCATTTTCGAAGAAAAATGGTCTCGGCTACAGCAGCCACATTCTCATCTGTGCGCATCGTACGAAGACAGGGGGACGTGGACTAAGAGTGTCCCCTAGCATACCAGTCTCACAAGCTTGCGTGAGTTACGATATGGACCCCAATATCATCGGCAACGCTCAACACTTCCTGTATGCAAAACATGCTCATACGATACGCTACATAAGATATAATAAATAAAGCATAGAGAGAGCTGTCGTTACTATGGGAATGTCTCCAACGCTTGCTTAGCATTCCATCTTAGCATATACATTATGTTACATTATATGGACCATCTCTAAATTCGGTGGCATTACTCTCTGCATTCAAGACATGCTGCATTGATAGGATACACAAAGCAAATATAGAGAGCTGCTGTTGCTATGGGAATATCTCCAACGCTTGCTTCATTGTATCTTAGTAAATATATTATAATATTTTGTAAATGCATAAATATATATAATATAAATACATATATATATTGGTTTTCCTATGTCTCCTATCTCTAAAAAAGCAAAAAATAAAGTGAAAGTTGGCTTCTTGAATAGTACTAATTGGAGAAGAGTACATATAAATTTATCCAAAAGTGTAAATAGACATGCAAGTGATTCAGATTCTAGATTAAATAGTAGTGAAGTTAAAAACTCAAACTCGCGTTTTTTGATTTCCGAAGTTAGCGTATCTGCAAATACAGATTTGGAAGATATGGCTTACGGTCAAAATCCTTTAAACCAAGCTTCGATAGCGGTAGACATTTTTAATTCACTGCGGATTCCCGATGCCGTTAAGGATTTACCATCATTTGACGGAAATCCCAGACTTTTATACGTCTTTTTAACAAATGTTGACGAAATTCTTAGTCTCATGCCTCAGTTAGATGGTTCTACTTATCAAAAAATTATTTTGAGAGCCATTAGAAACAAAATTATTCGACAGGCCAACGAGGTACTCAATTTATAAAAAAAGATAAAAAATAATTTAATAATACACTACTCAGACAAAAGAAACGAGTCAAGCTTAATTCGTGACCTTCACAAAATAAGACAAAATCAAAGCACTCTTGAGTATTATTATTCTAAAATAATTGACATTTTGTCAGCTATGTCAAACCATGTGAAAGTCCACGAAAGCGATAGAAATGTTATTATAGCTAAACTAAATTTATACGAGGAAATGTCCTTAAACACGTTTTTGTCAGGTCTAATAGAACCATTAGGCTCCACTGTTAGATCGATGAGACCAAAAAAACTTTCTGAAGCGTTCCATTTTTGTCTTCAAGAACAAAATTGCCACTATTTCCAAGAACCTCAACGTGCACCACAAATGCCCTCATATAACAGAATCACAAATAAACAAACTTACAATAATTACCAAAATAGACCTACTCACAACAATATCCGTAATTCTTTCACTCCAAACAATCTTCAGACACTCCCGAAACATACCCCAATAAATAGTACTGTACAACGTGCACCCTTAAATTTTCCTAACAATTTCCAACAAACTTACCATAACACAAACTGCAATAACTCATATCCCCAAGCAGACAATATTAATCTTACAATAGTAATAGGTATTCAGCCCACAGACAAATTCCCCCACCAGAACCAATGGATACTTACAGCGGCAATTCTAACAGAAATGTTACTGGTACCCCTAACAATGTCTCACTAAACTCAAGGCACAATAATATGTATAATATTGAGGGCAGTAACAGTGTCTATGTTCCAAGAACAACAGAATCAGAATATCACAACCAACAACAACAACCAATCTACAACCCTTATAATGCAAACCATTTGCCTACATTTCAATCTAACGAGAATGCTGGAAATTACTACCAAAATTTAGATACCTCTGACTCATTTCCACAAGGTATCAACCAGATTTTCCATTACCAGCCTCGGAGAATCAATAGGATACCTAGATATCAACAATTATAATTCAAATCTTTTACCATGTTATATATGGCATATACAGAGTTTAAATAACCAACCACTGAAATTTTTGATCGATATAGGCAGTAACAAATCATTTAGAAGACCAGACATAGTTGTTAACGAAAACATTAATTTAATATATCCAATTCAAATCAAAACTGTTTTTGGGACTAAAGTCATTAACCAAGAGCTAATTTTGAATGGATTACCGGAATTAAATACTGACTTTCTTTCCTGATTTTCAAGTTTCATAATTATTTCGATGGCCTTATTGGCACAGAAATGCTAAAAGATTTGGGTATGACCATTGACTTGAAAAATTCAATTTTAAAAAATAGCAATACCAGCATTTGCTTAAGCTATAAACCCAACCTGATGTCAAAATCGTATAGTGTTCCAGGTTTAACCAAAGTTGTTGTTAGTCTGCGGGTTGATATCGAGAAAGGAACGATCTACATAAAACCAGTACAGATAACGCAACATCTAACTATATCCGAGGGCATATACAATTCATGCAAATGGTATTCTCTAGTAGAAGTGGTGAATTGTTCAAATTCATCGCAAACTTTCGTTGTGGAACAACCTGTAAAAGCCCAACTCGTAAATGAAAATGAGTTTTTGGAAATTAATAATTTATCAATTCATAATGAGAAAAATTTGAACCACTCAAATATATCTGAACTCATCTGCACTGATCACTTGAATTCGGAAGAGAAAACGGAGATTCTGACCTTATGTCGAAAATACGAACACATTTTCTTTAAAGATGGGCAGAATTTAACGTTCTCAAATAGTATTAAACATGAAATAAAAACTAAAGATAACGTCCCTATTTACGCAAAATCATACCGATACCCGCACATCCATAAAGAGGAAGTCCAGAAGCAAATATCAAAGTTGCTTAGCGAGGCTATAATACGCCCAAGTTTTTCCCCCGGTCTTCACCTATATGGATTGTTCCGAAAAAGACGGATTCAAGCGGTCAGAATAAGTGGCGGTTAGTGATAGACTACAGTAAACTAAATGAAAAGACTGTAGACGACCGATATCCGATACCAAATATATCTGATATCCTATATTCAGAACCTGGAACATGTATTTCAAAAACTTCAAGATGCAAACCTGAAAATCCAATTGGCCAAATCGGAATTTCTTCGAAGTGAAGTATCGTTTCTGGGACACGTAGTTACGGCGAATGGGGTCAAACCCAATTCAGATAAATATCTGCCATTAAAAAATTCCCTATTCCTAAAACGACAAGACAAATCAAGTCATTTCTAGGGTTAATCGGTTACTACCGAAAATTCATAAAGGATTTCGCCAACTTGACAAAACCTTTAACTGAGTGTCTGCGCAAAGGTAAGAGCATCGTGTTGGACTCAAAATATGTCAACAGTTTCGAAACCTGCAAAAGCTTACTTTGCAATGATCCCATTCTGCAATATCCAGATTTCTCCAGGCCTTTCAACGTCACTACAGATGCGAGTAACGTTGCCTTAGGTGCTGTGTTATCTCAAGGCTAAATAGGATTCGATAAGCCGATTTGCTATGCAAGTCGAACTTTATCTGTATCAGAACAAAACTACAGTACGATCGAGAAGGAACTATTGGCTTTAGTTTGGGCTACTAAATATTTTAGGCCGTACCTATTTGGAAGACAGTTTAAAATAATAACTGACCACAAACCACTAACATGGCTTTTTTCATTGAAAGAACCGAATTCCAAGTTGGTACGTTGGCGCCTTAGGCTCGAGGAATTTAACTATACTGTAGTGTATAAGAAAGGGAAGTTAAATTCAAATGCAGATGCCTTATCCCGAATTGAGCTTCACGCAAATGCTTGAAGTGCAATCTGAGAACAACTCTGATAACCTTTCTCTTGAAAATAATATCGATGAACCCGAACCCTTGACCACAATGCATTCCGCTGAAGAAAACCTTAACGACGGAATCCCGATTTCGGAACGTGCGATTAACGAATTCTCAAATCATCTTATAATAACATACAATGAAAAAATACCCAAATTATATGCAAGTCTAAAAATTCTATTCAAAAGGAAGAAAAGGTACCTGATAGAGAGCAATGACATTAGGAACCAATCCATTATAGTTCAAATTCTTAAGGACTATGCAAACACAAAAAGACAAACAGCCATTCTAACCGATGATGACACTTTCAAAGAAATTCAATCCGCTTATTCTAAATTTTTCAACCATAGCCGTCTCAAATTAATAAGATGTACTGTGCTTGTACACGATGTGATAGATACAGACGAACAGGAAAACCTAGTTACTATCACCATAATTCCATTTACAGGGGAATAGTTGAAACTCTAGAACACTTAAAGAGAGAGCATTACTTTCCCAACATAAAAAATGTCGTCACTCGGATCATCAACAACTGCGAGATATGTAATAAGCACAAGTATGATCGATTGAGAAAACCCCTAAAATTCGAGCTGACTGAAACCCCATCCAAACCCCTAGATATATCACATTTAGACATTTACTCAATACACAAAGAACATTTCCTAACAATAGTAGACAAGTTTAGTAAATTCTCCAGCGCATATCTGCTTCCAAGTAGGAATAGTATTAACCTTGTGAAATCGTTAAAACACTTCTTCTCTCACCATGGGATCCCTCAAAAAATCGTCACGGACAATGGAAGTGAATTTCTGTCTACAGTCTTTAGGGACTTTTTAAACATATATGACATAGAATTACATCCAATATGTGCAAAAACGTCAACTGGAAATTCACCAGTAGAAAGATTCCATTCCACGCTCACTGAGTTAATAAGAATCATCAAATACCTAAGTCCAAATAAGTCCATATCCGAAATTGTCGATGAGGCTGTCATTACTTACAATAACTCCATCCATTCCGTAACAAAATTATCTCCCTTCGAAATTTAACTGGCCACATTAAAAAACATAACTTATTCCCTTCCAAAGAAAACAAAAATAGAACAGAACAAGACTACTTAACAGAACATACAAAAAACTATGACCTTCTAAGTAAGTTAGTTCATGAGAGAAGCTTAGAATACAAAAACAGGATTATAAATAAACGAAACGAAAATCGTATTGACCCACCTGACTTCAGACCAAATTAGAAAATATACGAACAAGATGAAAGAAGAAATAAGCTCGCTGCACGATTTAATGAACATGTAGTTGTAACCAATAACAAAATCACAGTACGCACAAATAAACGCAAAGTTCATAAGCAAAAAGTTAAGAAAAGAAAAATGTTTGTTAATCAAAACTAAAAAATTTGCAGATACCTACGAGAGAAAACAGAAAAGCATAAGAAACATACATTAGTTCCTAATAAGATAATATGTATACGTTACTTTAGAAATTAGGAATGTTATTATTGATTTCTCATTGAATTTTAATACGAAACTGAATCAAAGTTTAGTTTAATTTCGATTTACATCAAAAAAAAAAAAAAACATGAAGAGCAGCCAACTCTCATTACTATTTAACTATTTCATCCTACCATTTCCCCTACCCACAACCAATGAGTGAGATACATTTAAATATGGACGAGTCCCCAAAAGACGATTAAGGAACAATCCAGCCCTCATTCTGATCGGAAGAAGGATCCAGATAAAAAAAAAAATCTAATTCAACATCATCGTCGGGAGGAGTTACGATATGGACCCCAATATCTACATTCGGTCCCGTTATATCAGCGCAACATGCTCATATGATACACTACATAAGACATAATAAATAAAGCATAATAGAGAGAGCTGTCGTTACTATGGGAATGTCTCCAACGCTTGCTTAGCATTCCATCTTAGCAAATACATTATGCTACATTATATGGACCATCTCTAAATTCGGTGGAATTACTCTCTGCATTCAAGACATGCTGACGCTGATAGGATACACAAAGCTAATATGGAGAGCTGCTGTTGCTATGGGAATGTCTCCAACGCTTGCTCCATCGTATCTTAGAAAATATATTATATTATTTTGTAAATGCATAAGTATATATTTCGTTTTGGCGCATTATGTTCGTTTTTAGTTTTAAGAGAGTAGTCTGTACTAGTAAGTGGAAGAATAAAGTTATACCTACTCTGTATAATGGGACTTGGATATTATTCAAGAAGCTGAAACTCATAACTCGTGCAGCAGGCGCGGTGAGTACTTCATTTCGGCCAAAACTTCTTTTTTTAAAACGCACTGTTTAGGCTACACAGCACTCACTTTGGAAATAAGTTTTTAATATTTCCCAATGTTGTTCAAGCGTAAAGCGACTCACTTCGTTCCGCGGAGGTATGATACTGACTTTCTGTCAAGATTTCAAGCGGGAAATAGCTGTAAGTGTCAAAATAACCTATGATTTAAAAAGAAACCACTAGATGGGGAAATGTTTTTTAATACCTACTCTCGGATGTACCGCCGAATTCAAGGTTATGCCATAAACAAGTCTGTTAAAAAATAAAAATTAAATAATATTGTGTAAACAATGATCTACACCCAGAGTCATAATTTAACAGTTAATTTAAGCTATGATTCTGGGTGTACGAATCTTCTAATATAAAACATCCTTGTTTTTCAATATGAGTAAAACACTTGCTGAAACAACAACAATGACGATATAAGATCTACATTATGTGCTACTTTTTATATATCAGTAAATGGCTATTAATGTCTAAAATATCGTACATATAACAAATTTCTAAGAGCTCGGTTGTAGAAGATAAACGAAATGGTATAGCTTTCTGGTATTTCGAAAATTCCAAACGAAATACTAAAATAAGATTATGAATTAGAATTCCATGGCTTTGCTAAATATTTTAAAAGGAGTCTTTAGTAAAATAACAACACAATGAAGAAGAACGTGGTGATAGAGATATTAAATGAGGATCTACTCACACCTTCATTATGAAAACTTCATCGTAGTCTTGTATATAACGGAATGTAACACTTGGCTTATATATATATATAGATTTCGAGAGATATTCGAATCAGACCACCATTGTCGGGTCTCTTTTCGTCTCTCTACCCCTGTAAATCTTACTCAAAGAGACTCTCTGGATTTCTCCACAGTTCTTCTCTGGGCTTAATTCCTAGTGTTTACGCTGTTTATGGGAGATCTCTTTCATCGACTGTGTCTCGACATATTGATGTCCCAAGATCCTCATTCTTCTGCCAGCCAACGCTGGACATTGACACAGTATATGTGCCGCTGTCTCAGATTCCTCCAGGCATAGTCTACAGGTATCATCCTCTATAAGGCCCATTTTCCTTAAATGATACTCGAAATTACCATGTCCTATAGACAAATCCACCACCCATTTCAATGTTCCTCGACTCATACTTAGAACCCTTCTTTGAGTGGAGCAGGTCGGCCACTTTATTGCCATTTTAGCTTGTCTACATTGTTCCACGGTTGACCACCTTCTCAGGTGTTCTGCCGTGATCCATTTGTGAATCAGCTGTTCTACCATTCCTCTGCCAATTGAAGAGAATGGTTCTGGTCCCAGCAACTTTTCAGTTGACCCCTGTTTTGCAAGGAAGTCCGCCTTTTGATTGCCTTCGATCCCTATGTGTCCCCGTACCCAAGTCAGTGTTACTTTATTTTTAGATGAACACTTATTGAGCTTAAGTACACATTCCAGTGCCAATGATGTTGTGATGTTTGTTTGTTCCATGCATCTGATCACCGCCTGATTGTCCAGTGCTATAAGGATAAATTTCTTCTTTCCACCTGACACTCAAGTAAGTAGTCCAACGCATGAAGCGAAGCAATCATCTCAGCCTGGTATACTGAAATGCATTTCCCGAGGCTAATGTGACGGGCAAATTCCAGCTCTTCTGAATAGATACCGGCCCCCGCTCCGCCATCCATCATGGATCTATTCGTGAAAATCACTATTTCACCATTATTTTTTCTGGAAGTAATCCGTTCTCAATACGAGTTTTGTGATTTCTTTCCATTATACGCACCCTTGTTATCGATCCAAAGGCATGTTTAGCTCCCTAATCTCGTTTTTGACAAGTTCCAGGATCTTCCTATGTCCATAGATCGTACCACGATTGTGCCATTTCGCATCTCGATGCAAACGAAGGGCCGCTGTTTTCTTAATAAATAAGTCCAGCAGTAATATCCCCATGATGACCACTAATGCGCATGTTTGGGTTGTACGTATTGCACCTGTAATTGTTATACATGCTAATCGTTGCACCTTATCCAGGTGCTTTCTGACGGTTTTCTGAGAGGCGTACGTGATAATGGGTCTAGTTATCATCGTATACATCCAGTATGCTGACCTAGGCGAGAGTCCCCACCTCTGTCCACATACACGTTTGCCCTGATGTAGTACCCTTCTTGCCTTCCGGACGTTCTCCTCAATATGGTAGTTCCAAGTAAGTCCAGTATCTAGATAGACTCCCAGATACTTAACCTTCTTAGTCTTTGTTAGTTCCGATCCGAAAAGTGTTAATGGCCGAAATTCCAAATTTTTCCTCTTCCTAGTGTAGACTATTATATCTGTTTTCCCCGCACTAATGGAGAGCCCTTGTTCCAGACAGCACCGCTCAACCACTCTGAGTGCGTTCCTCATGATATCTGCGGTGACGTCCATGAACTTCCCTCTGGCCATTATTGCTATGTCGTCGGCATATCGCACTGTGTGAATGCCAGTCCTCTCACATCTGTCGAGAAGAGAGTCCACAGTGATATTCCACAGTGTAGGTGAGAGAACACCTCCTTGTGGCAGCCTCTGCTAACCCTTCCTCTGAGTTTTGAGGTTCCCGTCTGAATATTAATCGCTCTTGTATTCAACATATTGTCCACCTATCTTACCACCAGTGGGTTAACCCTTCGTTTTTCCAAGGCTTGTTTCAGACTATCAAAGCATATCTTATCGAAGGCACCTTCAATGTCCATTATAGTGGTCATCGCAATGCCCCCGGTATTGAGCTCTTCCTCCGCAACGCGTACTACTTGATGTAGCGCTGTTTCTGTGGACATGCCTACCCTGTATGCATGCTGTCTACTATTTAAAGGATACGTCCTAAGCGCAGTACTCTCCATATAGTCCACTATCACCCTTTCCATTGTTTTTAACAGAAAGGATGTTAGGCTGACTGGTCTGAATGACTTTGCCTCGGTGTAGTCCTTTTTCCCGGTTTTGGAAGGAAGACCACATTTGCTTCCCTCCATGTAATCGGGATATAGCCCATTGCTAGGCATGCAACGTATATATTCCTGAGCCTTGGTGCAATTACGTCTATACCCCATTGCATTAGACCTGGAAATATACCATCTGGCCCGCAGGTTTGAAGGGTGAGAATGTTTCTATCGCACCCTTGACCTCTTTTGGTGTCACGATCCGTTCTGGTTCCGTCCTATCCATCCTGTTTGCTCCTTTGTTTCCTTGGAGCCCAGGGCTGATCTGACTTATAGCTTCCTGGAAAGTGTACCTCCATTAGGACCTCATTTGTGTGATCCAGTGTTTCTACCATCTCCCCCGCTCTATTACGAATGAGTCCGATCTTGGAAACTGGATCTCTCGAGACAATCTTTAAATGTGTCAAAGGCTAACAAGTTCATTTTGCCAAAAAAGCCAAATATATCCCTAGTACCAAAAAAAAGTTGGAAAATTTGAAAAATGTTATATATCCCGTTTGAATCCGTCTATGCCACATAGCTCATTAGAAGCGTGTATTCATTAGCTATCAACCCGATGCATAAAATAATTTGTCGCTTTTCTCTAAAAGTGTCAAAGACTAACAAGTTCATTTTGCCAAAAAGGCCAAATATACTCCTAGTATTAAAAAAAAGTTGGAAAATTTTAAAAAATTTATATATCCCTTTCGAATCCTTCTATGCCACATAGCACATTAGAAGCGTGTATTGATTAGCTATCAGCCCGATGCATAAAATAATTTGTCGCTCTTCTCTAAATGTGTCAAAGGCTAACAAGTTAATTTTGCCAAAACAAAAACCAAATATACCTCTAGTACAAAATTAAATTGGAAAATTTGAAAAGTCATATTGTAACCCACAAAGTAGGCATCAGATTTGGTATGTCGTATATCGTTGCCTACCAATTTATGTAAATCCTGAAAGTAAGCAAAAGTCCTACGATCAAATTTCGGTAAGCCTGAGCGTGTGCATTCGAAATAATCATATTATATGCCGGCTGATTAAAAATGGATCGTTACAAATTTCCCTAGCTCCATCTACATCTAATCTGATGTTACCAGCAGTAACACTATCCACTAATGCTGAGTGATGCGATTATTGGCTGTCAGTTGCACAGATTAAATGTAGATGGAGCTAGGGAAGTTTTTTATATCCCGTATATAACTTTTTTTTTCAATTTTTCCAACTTTTTGTTGGTACAAAGGGTATATTTGTTTTTTTTTGCCAAAATGAAGTTGTTAGCCTTTGACACATTTAGGGAAGACCGACGAATTATTTTATGGATTAGGCTGATAGCTAATGAGTACATGCTTCTAATGAGCTATGTGGCATAGAAGGATTCGAACGGGATATATAACTTTTTTTTCAAATTTTCCAATTCTTTTTTGGTACTGGGGAAATATTTGGCGTTTTTTTGCAAAATTAACTTGTTAGCCTTTGACAAATTTAGAGAAGAGCGACAAATTATTTGAATGGATTAATCTGATATCTTATGAATACACGCTTATAATGGGCTATGTGGCATAGTAGGATTCGAACGGGATATATAAATTTTTTAAAATTTTTCAATTTTTTTTGGAATTAGGGAAATATTTGGCTTGTTTTTTTGGCAGATTTAGAGAACACATTTAGAGAAGAACGACAAATTATTTTAAGGATTGAGTTAATAGCTAATGAATGCACGCTTCTTATGAGCTATGTGACATAGTAGGATTCGAACGGTATATATGACTTTTGAGCATTCAATATTTTTATTTTTGTATTTTTTGCTTACTTTTTTGGTTTAAAATAAACTTTTTCCTTTTTGCAACAGTTAGAGAAAAGCGACAAATTATTTTATTTTATGTGGTGATAGGTAATGAATAGAAGCTTCTTTTGGTCTATATAGCTTTGTTAAATTGTAACGGAATCTATTTGTTTTAATTTTTCAAAGTGTTTGTTTATGGTGGTTTTATCTTACTGTTTTTGGCCCATTTAGAGAAGAGCGACAAAATGTTTGATTAGAACGGATAGTAGCCTACAAATACTCGCTTCTCTTAAGATATGTAAAATAAATAAATAAAAATAAAAATAAATAATTGGCGCAACAGGTCCGTATGGACCCAAGCCTAGCTTCTCACAACCATTCGTCTTGTGTGAGTTTTTATTTTTGGGACGAATGGAAGGGATCTACAATTTTATGCCGAGTCCAAACGGCCAATTGAGAAGCTCTTTCATGACAGTTATACTCTCGGATGTTTGTCAGACGTTCGCGAGAGGTGGCGCAGTGAAAAAAACCTTAAGTTGGAATTTGGGTTTTTCTCGGGATTCGAACCTGGGTCCAACACACTAACCACTAAGCCACTGCGCTTTTCCTTGAAAAACAAAATAGTTTTATAGCGAACTGACCGTTATAAAAAATGTAAATTTGAAATTGTGTTCGAACGGCTTTCCCGATTGGAAAAATTTGTACATTTTCCCAAATAGAATTAAATCGGTGATTGGTATGCGCAAAAAAAAATCCTTCAAAAGCCAATGTTCCAGCTTTACCGGTAAGCTGGGCCGCCACAAAATCTCTCACTTCCCGAAGAGTGAAAAAATCAGGAATAGAGCAATTAATTAGCGATTAAATAGCAATTAAATCCCATGTAGTTTGTTTTGCGAAATTCCAATTTGGCGGTTCCAACTTTACCCACGTGGTAAACTGGAGGTAATTAATATATCCCTTCTATTATAAAACTGAACTAAAATTAGTACCTACCTCCACATAATTATTCCAAATTCAAAATTTGTATAAGTTTTTTAGCTGTCACTTTGCTTTTCCTTCTTTTTATTTGACATTGACGTTGCCGCGAACTATTGCAGGCTGATATTTCAACTGTCCTTTCGAAGACATTTCGGAACTGTGCCAGTTAATTCGACTTTTAATTGTATAAAATGATTTAACTGACGAAGCTAATCACAGTTGATGTCGGATTCAGAGTAAAGTGAGTAGTGTAGATTGGTTGGGTCTGGCGTATGTAAAGTGGTGCCTTTGAGGTGTACCACAGGTTCCGGTTGTTGTTCTAGCTTAAAGTTAGTCAGTACACTAAACTTCCTGTGGAAATGGTTGGTGTATATAGTATTCTAGACAAGACCCACTTCATGCTGGCCACCACTTGATGTCGGTAGTAGCCCCTCCCAACATTTATGTGCTAAGATCCAGTTGAGATAGTTGGTTTTCTAGTGCTAGCTGCCACTAGATGTCATTAGTAGCCCCTCCCAACATTTATTTGCTAAGATCCAGTTGGGATAGTTGGTTTTCTAGTGGGTTTGTGTAGATGCTAGCTGCCACTAGATGTCGGTAGTAGCCCCCAGAGACAATACTGAGACCACCAACTCCGACCGATTCCCCTTTACCTAGCCTACAAGCTATATTTTTATTGGGTGGCAAATGCTAAGTGCGCTTGTATTGTTACATAGAAATTCGTATTGACAAATGTCACGTAACTTCAAAAATTCCGCTTCACCAACACACTCGCACCTTGCGTATGCCACTTCCGCTGTGGGCAAAGTTGCTGACAGCGTTCATAGAACTTGATCCGTTAAATTTGAAATTATTCGTTACGTGTGCATAATATTTTTTTTAAGGAATAAGTGGAGATTTGCTTAAAATATATATGAAAAATGAACAATGCAGATTATTTGAAGTAAAATAGAAATATATTGAGCAAATTTTCTTCAGTTTTCTAAGAAAAATTTACGCTTGAAATCGAAGTTAATGATATTCAAAAGCGCAAAATACGCAACCATGTTTGTCATAATAAGTTTTTAGTATATAGAACATCTCATTTAGCTAGTTTTATTAACCAAAGAAATCAAATTATTCGCCTTTTAACAACATATAATTACTAACCAATGGCATTCAGTAATGTAAAAATGTGGTATTCCCGAATTCTAGCACATTTCCCCACCGTTGTCGAGGTTGGCAGCATTTATTTTTGTATTTTTTGTATGTTTTTGCATGTGACACGGATTCTTAATTGACACAACACCGATAGGAAAACAAAATGGTGAATTTGAAAAAAAAACTGAGGTGCCTAGCGGCAAGAGGATTGTCAGTTGGGGGTCTCAGTATCATTTGTCTCTGGTAGCCCCTGCAAACATTTATTTGCTAAAATCCAGTTGGGATAGTTGGTTTTCTAGTAGGTTTGTGTAGATGCTAGTCTCCACTAGATGTCGTTAGTAGCCCCTCCCAACATTTATTTGCTAAGATCCAGTTGGGATAGTTGGTTTTCTAGTGGGTTTGTGTAGATGCTAGCTGCCACTAGATGTCGGTAGTAGCCCCTCCCAACATTTATTTGCTAAAATCCCGTTGGGATAGTTGGTTTTCTAGTAACCTTTGTATGCGAAAGCATGTCAATCTTAAACTTCAAGAGGCAACGACTGCCTTATGTGTTTAGTGGAAAAAAATGTATTTCAAATAAAGCCATCTACCATTCAGCAATATACAAACTGTTTTAAGCAGTTGCGAAATCTAAAGTGTTATACTCGGCCCAAGTTTGGGGCTACAATGAGTATGAGGACGTGGAAAAATCTCTCCGTTACTTCTTATAACGCGCTTTTGCTCCTACTTCGTCTACGCCAAATTACCTGCTGCACATTGAAACGGGACTGCCACCTATGTTTGTTTACTCTCTTAAAATCCACTTTGACTACATCCTCAAGATACTGCAAATGAACCCCTTACGTTTAGTCAACAGGATCCTAAAATTTCTAATTTCAAACCAACTCAACTGTGTAAAAACCTTTTTAATTCTCTGGGTGATTCTATGAATCTAAATATAGAAGACTTGATGAGTTTCAAAAAACAACTCTATCTACTGTTCTCTAAATTGGACTCAAAATTTCGGAAGGACTTCATCACTCATCCCAATATAGGGAATATTATAGTAGATTGGAGTTCGATCTGGGAGAACTATATTATTTTAACGATAAGCATCCTACCGAAATGATAGCAATGATACTAAGAGCCAGAGGAGAAATACTTGCTATGAATTTTATTCCGCACAGGCCGGATCTTCCTGTAGAATGTAAGATCTGCAACACTCACGAAAGAGAAAATATCGCGCATTTCATAGGGTCTTGCCCCATTCTAAGAGAAACTCGTCGGAACATTTTGGGAAGAAGCAAATTGGGAGTTGAAGAAGTTTTACAAATTCTAAATGGTATGGTGGGGTGGGTGAAGCTCTACAAATTTCTTAGACTAGCTCTGGGATATAGAAATAGAATTTTATCAGAAAGTTTTTGAGTTAAAATTAGTTCACTTTATTTTTCTTTTTGTTTTGTTTCTCAAGTAAAGTAGTTTGACATACTTTTGTTACCTATCACTTTTTTTTTCTTTCTCTCATTTTCGCTCCTTCCTTTTTTTTGTTTTTTATTTCTTTTTTAATTTGCTATAATGAATGATTTCAATTCATAATCTGTTATGTCGTTTTCCATTGGGACAAAATATCAATCTTTTTTTTTTTATCTAAATCACTTTTGGCGTTCCAGTGGGAAAAAGTCAAGTAAAAGGCTAGTAAATGTACTTTTGTAAACTCAGTTTAATCCAATAAAGTCTATTCTACTACTACTACTACTACTACTAGTTGGGTTTTGCTAGTGTGAATGAAAAGACAATTTTGAATAAAAACTTTTTGGTGAATCAGTCAACCCAAAAATGTCAACAAACATCTTCGAAGAACCCCAAATTCTTGCATTGGGATACCCTCCCACTCATGCAATTAAGTCCTTGGTTGAAGATACGCCCTACGATATACGGGGCATGAAAACAGTGACGACCAAATATGGTCTGAGAGTTATCGCGGACCTGGGAGAATTTCAGGTATATTTGTTTTTCTTAATAACGCAATATTATCGAAAGAGTAAGAAAATGTTTTTTTTTTAAGTTTTCCTGCCTGAAAGATACATGGCAATGACTCAAGAGATTCTTGATAAATTGAATTTAAGGGGCTGGACCCAGACCTATCAAGGTCTCTGGTATAAAACCGTCAAGCTGGAAATCAAGGCAAAATAATCTAAAAAGAAAAAATAAAGCGATTTCATTTAAATGATACCACATAAAAGATTGTCTATTTTCTTTTATTGTTTGCTTGGTGATTTTCTCATAGAAAAGAAGAAAACATGTTTAAACTTGCTGATTCAAAATTATTTGCAATACCTTCAAGAAAATAAAACACTCTTTGTTGTTAATTATGTTTCAACTTTTATTTTTTTGATTCGCTTCCGCATAAGAATTTATGCAATAGGTAAATATTTTGCAGTGCACAGCATTTGTCATGGCAAAAACACTTTACTTCATTTGGATAGATACACTTTAATTATTTTAGACAAGGACAAGCAGCTTCTTCAATATTCGTCACGTCAACATTTTCATCAAGCAGTTCTTTCGTCCATAGAGTTTTTTCAGTTCCCTTAACATAAACAATTGAATTTTTGATAATTTTTCGAAGATATTTTTTATCTTCTTGAAATTCTGTGAGTCCGCCATCCCAGTTCAAGCCATGATGATTCTGATATAACCATCGAGCTTGTCTTCTTAGTGATGGTGGAAGTTGATCAGAGTTATATGGAGGCTTTAATATGAAATGGTGATGGTGACCGTTGTGCAGTATAGCTATTTCCTTTGCGATAAATCTATTATTTGTTCCTTTAAAGCCTTGAACATCGAGAATAAAATACATTTTGCGTGCGTTCCTCTCTAAAATCTTGCCTTCAACTATGACGATTACATTTCTCTAGAAACTATCTGACTCAAGGGATCGTGTAACATCAAACAGTAAGCTGACGTATTGTTAGGGATTATTTTCGATGTTTTGATTTCCATTCGAATATCAACTGGACCGTTTTTTATTATTTCACTTTGATGTCTGCAGTCTATTACGAAAATTGGCGCCTGGGACTTGAATAAGTCTCTGGATAATAATGGTTCAGCAAATAGTCGGTTAAAGTAGTTTTTTTGAAAGCCATAATACATATTATACAGTAAACTATAGTTACTTTTATCGAAAGCTAGGTTTAAATCCTCATATGGATATGCATCTGAAATTAAATAGGCTTTTACGTTAGTAACATCACAATGATCGAAATGAGTTGGATTTCCTTTCAGCAAATTTCGCTTATTAGTTTGTAGGGCAATGATAATGTAGCGTGGTTTCTCCATTTGCGAAGTTGTCTTGACATTCCAAATATGATGAGAGGTACTAGGTAATACTGGATATTCATATAGATCCCAGTTCCGAAAGGAAATCCTTATAGATTGTGCATTATTGATAGTTGTGTATAGCTTCAATTTATAAGAATCCGACAACGTAATATGAGGAATTTTCCATTGTACTTTGATCAAGTTTATCATTGCTGTTTCGTTTTCTTCGGCAATTAAAGAATTTGTATCAGTATGTGAGCGTGTTAAAATTAAGTCATGACGTCCGTTCGGAATAATTCTCCTGTAGTCTTCGGCAAAACCCAATAATTTATTAAGAGGAATACAAAAATTAAAGTACTGTGCACTTAGGTCGATTGAAGCATTGGGCGACCAAGATGCATTGAACAAAATATCACTTTCATTTTTGTTTAAAGAAATATAGTTTTGAATTGTAGATGTGATGCCAAAGTTGCGGTTGCTATCAATAGCTGTTTTTTATTATCAGCTATGATCCATATAGATCATCGATTTACATGCACTTACAACAATAGCACATGATCCTGCTTCTCATCGAGATCACGAATCATGATCTGAAAATTATTTCTACTATTTCCCTCTAGATGGCTTGTTTCATTTTTAAATGTTGGTGTGCCTGAAAACGATAGCTACCTAATCACGTTGCCAGACAAAGAAATGAAACAAAAAATATCAATTGATTTTTTCCCGCACGAATTAAATCCCCATCCGTATTCCGTGTTATTTTCTTTTTATAAAGGTATGTTCAGACCAGCCAAACACTTGATAAACAATTATATACCTACATGTTTTATAAAAATTTGCTGGTTTGGATCTGGACACAAAAAAAAAAATTAATGAAATGTTTCACAGTTTCCAAATCGTGGTGGGAAATCATTTTTTTTTTACAAGTTTAACTGCAGAAAGTGAGCGCTGTTTTTTGATTATCATTTATTTTTTTTAAATAAAATAAAAATGTCAAGAAAAGCTCGCTGCTAATAACCCTACCACATTATTTTCTTTTAGTTGGACTAGAAAAATAAAATTGAAATATTTCATATAAATGTGTATGAAATGTTTCCGATTTGCTTCAGAAACATTTCTGAAATGTTTCGCTGGTCTGGACACACCTTAATATGCCAAGATAAACGGATGTGCTAGCAGCAAAATATTCTTCATGTATTGCATATTTGAACATAAAATACTAAATTTGTTTCTAAAAAATATGGAAAAGAAAAATTATTAAAATTTGATTCAAATATGGTAACACCCCCGACATTGCAAGCGAAATGACATGTGCCTTGTGTGACGTCACGTTGAGCAGAATATTTGCAATATGGCTGGTGGCAATGTGAAGTTTGTAATACCCTGTATTATCTGTTTTGTTTTTGAAAGCAGCTGTTGCCACAACTCAAAAATTAAACTTTTCAATGATCCGTCTTGTTTTATTTTCGTGATCGGATCGGGATCAGATCACGCTGATAATAAAAAACAGCTAATTTCAACACCATTTAATTCGTAAAGAATTTCATCAAACAGGAATGCTAAGCCATTATTTGTAAGTTCTGTTTTAGTGACTGCAGTTCCATCAGTTTTTGATACAGTGCCCTTAATATAAATGTAACTTTCTGAAGCTAAAACATTAAAATTTTGATGCTGGACACAAATTTGAATGATGTCATTTTTTTCGAAATTATTCAAATGCGGTGAGTATGTATGAAATTCCAATTTTGAGATACTGTGCTCAAACGTTGGTTCCTCAAAAATATTCAACATTTCACTTTTTCAATCCGTATCCCAGTGATAATAGAAATTGTAAATTTCGTGCAGTAATTTATGATGTTCCCCTGTCAAATGTCGATTGTATATTGACTCGATTAGTAAAGCTTTCGGTTCTTTTATAAGGATGATGTATTATCATTATTGAGGTTTGAGATGCAATCGAACTGTTATGGTTTCACCTCGAAAATTTATAATATTTCCGTCCTGATCAAAGAGATTCAGTGTTATAGAACTTATCCTATTGGCGTTCAAAAGCAAATAGATGACATTTCGAGGAACTTCAACTGTTTTATAACCTGGGCTTATATTCACCGAAAATGCATGAAGCGTATGGGCTAATGAATTAATGATATATGTACCATCGATTAAATTACAATCAATTCGGCTAATATTCACTCTATTGATGTCAACGTGAAGGTCAGATTCATGCAATTTATTGGCAGCTAACTTTTTCTTGCTGAATCCTAAAAGCGATCCAATAGAGTTATACCATGTTCCCACCAACGTGATTTAGCCAAAGTGATTTGTAAATCACGACAGGCGTTTCCACCGAACTTTAAGCGTTTTATTGTGACATTCACGTCAACTTTGACATTAGGTGAGTTGGTCACCTATCGTAACTATCAAAGTGCAAAAAGAAAATTACTTACATCAAATTAAAAGTTAAAATGAGTTCAAATGCTTTGGAAATCATTTCCATTTATCACCAAAAAGCCAAAAATGATATAAGCATTTTACTCTCGGCATTTTCAACCAGAAGAAATGCTCTCCGAAAAAAGCATAAAAAAAATATTCTGAGACTAATACACCTCCTAAATAGTCACTTGTTTTTATCGCACAAAATGCTTATATGTAAAAAACCGAGAAGAGTCTGGACCAAGGTGAGTGTAGTTTAAATTTGCACGTAAATAAAGTTAAAAGCCAGAACGCATTATTTGCAGATACGTTCAAGATCTTTCTGGGAAAAAGATGTGCCGGAAAATGATGATGCCTTTTTCAAAGAATGGTTCCGTATGTCTCGGGAAAATTTTAATACGATATGCCATGAATTAAGAAGTACGGAAAAACAAAACACGAATTACCGTAAAGCCATTCCCTTGAGAAAGAGGGTTGCAATCGCACTGTACACTGTTGGATCTTCAGCTGAATACCGAAGCATCTCAAATCTTTTTGGAGTCGGAAAAGCAACAGTTTGCAGCATTTTGAAAAGCTTTTGCCAGGAAGTATGGAATGTGCTGCGTCCAAAATATATAACAGCTTACCCACTTACTGAGGAAGTTATAGAGGAAAATGTTAATGGGTTCAAAAAGTTGGGCTTCCCTCAGTGCTTCGGAGCTATCGGTAAGTAACCTGAAATATTAAAATTTAGCTAAGAATAATTTTATTTCAACGATTTTTAAGATGGCTGTCATATCGAGGTAAGCCCCAGATCTGAAGACGCTGTTGATTACCATAATTACAAAGGTTGGTATTCTACTGTACTATTCGCTGCAGTTGATTTCCGGTAAGAATAGCATTATGTTTTTAAAATACGATTTTAATTATGATTATCGAATCTAGATACAGATTTCTATACATCAATGTCAGGACGATGCAACGATTCCCAAATTTTTGAAAGTTCATCTCTTAAGTTGCAACACCAAAATCCCATACTTCAAAGGTTGTCAAAAAGAATATGTGGTGTAGACGTTCCGGTCCTGTTGATTGGAGATTCCGCTTTCCGATTTTCGGATAGAGTTATGAAGCCTTATCCATTTAATGCCGTTGCACCGGCAGAACAAAAAAACTTTAACTATGTCCTATCCAAATGTCGAAGGGTGGTAGAAAACGCCTTTGGTCATTTGAAGGCCAGGTTTAGAAGAATTGGGAGAGGATTGGAAAACCACATATACAACACTTCCCTAATTATAAAGTCTTGTTGTGTACTTCACAACTTTTTAAACGTTCACAACGATGATATTAATATCCAATGGATGCAGAATGTGGATGAAACCACGTTCAGACTCAGAGAGCAGCCGGAACATACATCGTCTATCAGCGACAACAATCCCACAGCAGTTAATATACGAAATGCGATAACCAGATACTTGGGTAAGAACACATTTATTAACATAACCAACTTTTGTTTTTTTTTTATTTTTTATTTAAAAGTGCAATCAAATCAGTTTGAAACTGATCGGAGGAGCTTACGAATCTTTCCAAAATTGCATTTCGCTCTCTTTCTATTTGAATGAGTTCCTGATCCGTATTTCCTCAATTTGATTTTTTATTCTGTTTTCCGATGCACGGAAGTCAGCTGCATAAGGATTAACTGGTTTCCTTTTCTGTTTCCTTGCAGCTCTTGAAGTGGATGCAACAAGCGTCTCTGGAATTTCAACTGATTCCGAAATCAGTTCGGAGGCTGAAGAACTTGGCGATATGCGCGACATTGAAAGTTCAGATAGACATAAAAATATAAAAAAAAGTAATACTCTAATATATGTACATATCAAAGTTTTTGTTTACCTATTACAATGCTGTCTTCAACGATAGATTCCAGGTTATTAACTTTCAACTGCCCAAGGATAGCATGCACTCTGTGGTACAGCTTCCATTCCGACGGCGAACCTCTCGATGGACCGACTATCTGCTTTTCCTTTCTAGAAGATTACGATACAAAAAATACGAATAACGGTTACAACAAATTTGCTCAAAAAGCGACGTACCTGTATCGACTGGTAAGGTTGTGAATTTTAACCCTTATCTCGTCGGGAGAAAACAAAGAATTCCTGCGTTGGAAGGAAGTTGCCATCTCCTTATAGATATGGTTATTTTTCCTGTTTCCCCGCAGCTCCTGAAACTTTTCTTCCCAAAGCTCCAGGAGAAAGAATTCGTCCACTTCGGACCAAATAGTTATTTTTTTAGTTGTTTTTGTTTTGTTGCCATAACTGCTAAGAATAAAACCATTTTTTATTGTATGTACTTAATAAAAATATAAAAAAACTCACCGAAAAACAAAATTAGAAAATTGAATTTGATTTTATTTTGCTAATTCGTTGGTTGCTGAATAAAGTTCTGACGTTAATAACAGGTATGTTTGATTTTATTTGCGTATGTTCGATTTTATTTGTGTATGTTCGATTTTATTTTGTGTGGATTTGCGATGACAGATACGTAATTAAGATTTAAACACGTATAAATCACGTAATTACAAATCACGAAAATGTATGATAAATCACGTAATTTATGAGATGATTTAGCTAAATAACGTTGGTGGGAACATGGTATTAGGTTGTGAGAAATCGATATCTATTGTGCTATAAATTTCACATTTTAAAGTATTATTATTGGCCTTTATATCGATAGATATTTTAGTTTTTGGATGATGCGTATTGTGCACTTTAACAATCTTTGTACATAGTTGTTAATATCCTCAATTTCATTAGAGCCAGTAGGAAGTGTTATATCTATATCGACAATATGAAGTGTATTTCGAGACCTAATATACATTAGGTATTGAATTATAGGTCTGGAAGTCAACTAAGCCACATACGTAATCTGTGTTTAGGGTAATTGGTGGAAAATACTCTGCAGTTAGAGTAGATTGGTTTCCGGTTAACGTTAGTATTAACGACATTGTGGTTTAAATAGAAATGAATACAATTTTTTTAATTTTCTTTATTTATTTGATCTAATAGAAACTGCCAACACAAATGACCACACACATGTGTGTTAAAATGTCGACAGTTGTCATAGTTGTAAGACATATTTTTTTTACCCAAATATCTAACAACTTCTAAAGGTGGCTTCAGATTACCAAAACTATCAAAATACTTTACGCTTTTATTATTTTTAATATATGCTACCCAATGTATACCAGGCCCACTGTCAGTGTCCAAATTAATTACTCCCCATTCCTTGTTTCGGGGTTTGCTCGGCAATGTATCTCGCATGTAGACACCACGAAAATGAGGTATATTGTTTGTTCCGAAATGCATAATATCAATATTGGTTAGAGGACGATTGGGTAAAATTTTTTTTAGTTTTTTGAATCTTGTAGCTTAAGAAAAAGTCCAAGTCCACTTTTGTATGGTTGTAGGTAAAGGCCTTTACCATGTTGGATTTTCATTGCTTCCATGGCTTGGTTGTGTCGTTTATTTTCTTCCAATTGCTGCCTAGCAATCTTCGTATCTTTTACTGCTTTTGCAATTGCAGCAACTCCTCCAGTTAGAGATCCAATCGCTGATAGCCCATTATTGTGCAAGATAAGCCATATGAAATACGATACGACGACCGGCGTGTGGTGACAATAATTATAATTGTGCATCTTGCATGCGGCATGTTTTAGAAAATACACTGTAGATCAATGCGACCTATTGGTTTTAAGACCCAGTACTCAGAGAAAAAAAAATACCCATGTTATTTAATAAAAAGTTTTTTTTTTTCTTTTTACAACAATTTTGTTTTATTTAACTAGGAATTATGTTCGCTTGGAAAGCCAAGCCATTTAACATAGACTTTGTCGTCTTTTATTTTCAAAACTTTTTCCACAAGGAATGTATCGGGAAATTTACTTTGTTTTAATTCTTGTTCATAGAAGCTACCCCTGATTGGTTGATTTTGAAAATCTTTAAGGAGATACGTGACCGGGTTTGTCAACTTTACTTTTCTTATATTGAATATTTCCGTTGTCCAGTTGGGTGTATAGCCTTTTTCGAAAACATGTTTAAACTTGCTGATTCGAACATTGCTGCCGACTGTAAATTTTCTTTTATGAACAGCTTTAATATGATTATAAATTCTTGATAATAATTCTTTTTCATTTTTCTTAATTACATCAACTGGTCGCCTTTTAATGGTTCTGTGCACAGAGTGATTGTATGCATGCAAATCTGTGTCCACTTGTAAGTACCATTAAAACTGAATTCTTTCCACATAGAAGATGTGTCCGATTGAAACGTTCGACAATTGATGCTTTCAACGCACTATATGTTGAGTAATGATTAGTTTTATGTTGTGTCATTAAATTTCTAAAGTGTTTATTGAAAAATTCGGTACCATCATCGGTTTGTAGGTACTTTGGTGTTAAATGGGAACTGACAAAAATGGATTTCATGGCTTGTGTAACCGACGACGCGGTTTTATTTTTCAATGGAATTGCCCATGCATACTTTAAAAATGTATCAATAACAGTCATGATATAGTTGTATCCGTTGTTTTGTTTACTGTGAGGTATCATTTCAACCAAGTCTGCTTGCCACAAGTCATCGAAGCCCTTAATGAAGACACGACGTCGAGCGAAATTTCTTCGAGCAGGTTTGTGTAGTTCCTCAACAACCTTTCTCTTACTCATATTGCAATTGAATGAATAAAAATCGCCACAAATTCACATTTAAATAGGTTTATTTTTCAAATCTTTTATACAATGACATAACCTTCTTAATTCTAATCAATCTGCTTTCAACCATATAACATGCGCAAGTATCTGGTCCTTCTTGGCAAAGATTTGCAGACCAGGGACAGTTTATAAAATGACACCCATGAACCGAGGTGGTGGAAGATACGTTTTCAAAGTTCCTCAGAAAAGTAATACAGTCAATAAATTCACAGAAATGTTCCTCAAGATTATTAGTTTTTAGAAATTTTAAAACCTCATCGAAGATCGTAGACGTATTTACTGCAGACATGATTTCAAGTAGAGTTCCGAATGCTTACTAAATTGGTGGAAAGCTAATTGTTGCCCTGCCAGCAGGCTTACCCTCAATTTTATACTTCTGGAAAATATACAACATATTCTTTCGAATTTTGTTTAATAATTCAAGAGTCTTCAAATTTTGTTCATCAGTGTATGATCGCAAAGACGTATCCACTTTTTCCAGTTTATCTTCGATGATTTGTAACTTCAGTGCCTCATCATTTATAGTTCCAATGAGTGCTTTAAAATTGTTGTCTACGTATCGTCGATGATTTAGCATGCTTTTATCTTGAAAGTCAATGTTTTTATCTACGTATTCCTTATTGGCTGCTTGCTGAGAGGTTGTAGGTTCGCCAACATTATTTAGACATTTACCTTCAATGTCGAAATCTCCAATGGGCAATAGTTTAAAACCTCTACCAGGTGGTCCTTGAGGACCAATTACTGGTCTGCGAAAACGGTTGGAACTTCTTCCAAACTTGTCTACGCTCATTTTGCTATTAATGGTATACTGTTGGTTGCAGAATTTAATATATGATATTTGATTCACGCAGCTCTTCCACAATTGCGTTTATTTCATTCTGAAGAACAACGGTGATCAATTGCGAGTGATAAGACGTGTTTTCAAAGCGATCTGCGATTTTTTAGTTTTTTGCCCAGTTTAGAAATTATATTTTCCCAAGTGCGAAAAAAAACAACAATTAAGACAGTTTATTGAAGTGCATTCGATTTATTATACGCCAAAGGTACCACATAGCATATTTTTTCGTTTTTCTCTGTTTAATTCGATTAGCTGCTAAAAAGAGCACTCTCCCAAAATGCCTGCATGTGCTTCTTGCGGTGATTCTCTCCCAATTGAAGGAGATTTCGTTGATTGTTCCTTTTGCGAGCGCAAACTGCATTTCCAATGTACAACGGTCTCAGAAAAAACTTGGAGGACCATGGGTGCTCGCAAAGAATCTTGGAGATGCCAGTTGTGTAGGAACACGAGCACAACCGAAGGACCCATCAACGCAAATGCAGACCCACCTAGATCGAAGACACCAGATGTGCAAGCACCGAAGCGAATAAGACCGATACCGAAACAGCCCCGAACCAGCACCTCGAATCAATGTCAACGACAACCAAATTGTGCTCACTGAGATTCGGCAGCTGAGAGATCAACTAGTGAAAATAACTGCGAGCTGTGAATTCCTGGGAAATAAATACGATGACATTAATGCAAATATGATTAAAAACAATGCTCTTATTGAAAGTTTCACCAAAGAAATAAACGAACAAAAAGAAACAAATAAAAAAAAAGACATTGTTATAGAAAACATGCAAACACAAATTCACACTTTAGAACAGCAAATGCTTAACAATAACATAGATATTAAAAACATTCCTATGACTCCGCAGGAAAATTTGATAGAAGTTGTAAAAGGAATTGGGAAAACAATCAACAATGTAATAAACGACAACGATATAACCGACGTTTACAGAACGAATATTAAAAATCCCGAGAAATCAAACATAATTGTGAAGTTTACATCAAATAAGTGCAAAACACAATTTATCAAACAAGCGCGAGCCGTACGACCAATTAAGCTTTCTGCTGTTAGGAATAATACCAACAACCATAACATAAATGCTATGCCCGCTGAATTCGATGCCACAATTTATGTAAATAATCAACTTACAAGGCACAATAAGTACCTCTTATGGCTGACAAAAGAAAAGGCAAAACAAGAAAACTGGAAATATGTGTGGGAGAGCGCGGGAAAAATATTGGCACGTAGAAGTGAGAACACACCATCGTTGATAATTAATACTGAACAAGACGTGAACAATATAAAGAGCGCATAATAACTGTAGTAGCTTTTTGTCAGAACAAATAGAAGTTTAAAACAGTACATAAAAATGGAGAGCACAAACGATACACTGGAACTAGAAGTTAATTTTAATTGTAGGGTAATACATGGCTTTAGCGGCATTGACATTAATGAATTAAAAAATATTAAAAGTTGCTATATATGTTTCAATATAAGATCGATGCGTCTCCATTGGAATATTTTCTGCTTAAGTATCAATCACTTTATTAATGAATTAGATGTAATTACTTTGGTAGAAACAAATATTAAAGATGAAGAGAGCGGATTTTATCAGCTAAATGGTTTTCAACAAGAAATACTAAATCGAAATGATCAAAGAGGGGGAGGAATAATAATGTTTGTTCGAAACAGTTTAAGTCATCAAAGAATTTCATCGCCAACGGTTTCATATGAAAGTATTAAAATTCAGTTTACGGAAGAGAATAAAACAACATACATGCTTGGAATATATAGACCTCCTGGCTTTAGCAAAGTCGCATTTATTGAAGAACTTGGCAATGACTTAAGAAAAATGAAGAAAAATGAAGAATACATTGTTTTGGGTGATATAAATATTGATGTTCAAAATAAAAAATCAAACTTAAGCTATGTAAAAGACTATTTAGAGATGCTAGCGTCATCGAGACTTATGAATGTCATAACAAAGTGCACGAGAGTTGATCCACGTAACGGTACTAAGTCACTGATTGATCACATCTTAGTTAGCAACGTCGATAATAAAATTTATACAACGGTTATTGAGAACGAGATTACCGACCACTATCCAACACTGTACTACAAAAAAACTCAAACGAATTCAGAAAAAACGGTTGTAAGTTCTTCACGTATATGTAATTCGAAACTAAACCAACTCATTCAAGAAGAAAATTGGAACTCGCTTCTTGAAGAGGAGAATGCTGAAAATATGTACAATAAATTTGCCAATAAACTAAAAAATATTTACATGAAATCAACAATCAATAAAAAAGTCTTAAAAATACGGAAAAACAATCCATGGATAACACCGGAACTCATCGCTGAATGTAAAAAAAGAGACAGATTATACAGGAAATGGAAAAATAATAGATTAAACAATAATTATGAAACAGAATACAAGACCTTACGGAACAAAATCAACAAAAATATAATTATTCAAAAATCAAAATTTTATAAAAAACAGTTTATGTAGGTCACAGCAGATCCGCGGAAAACCTGGGGACTTATAAATGAAATCCTAGGAAGAAAAAAAAAGAGCATTGACGAGACACTGATGAACAATTTCAAAGCGGGATTCAATTCGCTTCCTAACGATTTTGCTGAGTTTTTCTCTTCACAAACTGAAAATATAATACACAAATGTAATTTACATACATCAAACAACAGAAACTTGCATGTAGAAAACACAATCTTCGCATATGCTACAAATGTAAATGAGGTTAAAATTATTATAAAGTCACTTGGGCCGAATAAGTCACCTGGTATTGATGGTATCAGGGCAACTGACATACAAAAGTATGCTGATTTGTTTGCTCCAATCTTGTGTAAAATAATCAATTTAACTTTAACCGAAGCAACAATACCAAAACAACTTAAGACTGCTGTGCTAAGACCAATTTATAAAGGTGGAGTTAAGGATCGATTATCAAATTACCGACCAATTTCAATACTGCCGGTCTTCGAAAAGTGCCTAGAGGGCATTGTTGTTAGTAGATTACAGAGCTTTGTTGAAAAACACTCTCTCATTAACAATAGCCAGTACGGGTTCCAGAAAAACAAAAATACTGGACAACTAATTGGTGAATTTGCTAACTGCGTGAACGAGAGCTTAAATAAAGGTCACCATGTACTGGTATTGTTCATGGATTTCAGCAAGGCTTTTGATACACTCAATCATTCAAATCTTTTAGAAGCGTTGGAAAGAATCGGGATTCGAGGTGTAATGGCTGATTGGATGACAGACTATCTTCATAACAGAATGTTCTGTGTCAAAATAAAAGATGCTTACAGCGATGCAAAATATGTTAAATACGGAGTACCTCAAGGTTCTAATTTGGGTCCACTTCTTTTCATAATTTATACCAACGAGCTCCTTCGCATTTTTAAGCTAAGCATTCCATTCGCTTTTGCCGATGACACTGCAATTGTGGTACGACATAAATCTCTTGATACGGCGATGGTGATGATGCAAAAGGAATTCGACAAAGCTATACAATGGTGTCACGATAACGGGTTGGTAATTAACGCTTCTAAAACCAAACTAATGCATATTCGAAGCCCACATTTCAAAAAAACCGATAAGCAAATATACTGCAGGAATGCTTTATGTCCAAGCACGCCCAGTGAATGCATCGAAGCTGTTGAAAGTTATAAATATCTTGGAGTCGTTATTGACAGCCACTTCCTTTGGGACAAACATATAGACAAGCTACGCAATGATCTTAAGAAAGGCTTATATGCAATCTCACATTTGCGGTACCATGCTTCAGAGGACGTTCTGCGACAAGTCTATTATGCATTAGTAGAATCAAAGCTAAGATATGGAATACTTGCTTGGGGAAACGCTGCCAAAACTCACATCAACAAGATCCAAAAACTTCAGAAAACAATCTTAAAAACCATTCAGAATAACAGACAGCAAAATGGAAACAGTTTTAAGGTGCTTAAAGTCGAGGAAATCTTCAAAATGACTACAGTTCTACAATACCAAGATGACCACCGCTTCGTTCGACCGATACAACATCAACTTAACACCAGACAACGCGCACAAGGTATGCTTCAAATTCCAAGAAACTACAACACTTATGGTAGAAGACAGCTAAAACACACTGTCCCTTCAATAATAAATTCTTTGCCTCAAGAACT
Source organism: Cheilosia vulpina (assembly GCA_916610125.1). Classification (NCBI taxonomy): domain Eukaryota; kingdom Metazoa; phylum Arthropoda; class Insecta; order Diptera; family Syrphidae; genus Cheilosia; species Cheilosia vulpina. Next base: position 59,501,117 of record OU744276.1, on the reverse strand, counting down.
TAAACAAATTAGAAATTATAAAACAAGAAAAAAGCAATTAAAGCACTTCTTCCTAAATGAATCCAGATAAAATGCTATTGATAACTTTTATATATGTAATCTGTAAATGAAATCAAATTTTGAAATTGATAACTTTTTGTAACTTTAAATACAACTCACTTTTATTAGTTAAAATTAAATTGAAACACAATCTTCTGCAGAAAAGCCTAGGCTTCGCAGGAAAACATGAAAATTGTAATAATGTAATAATAATAATAATAAATAATAATAAAATTGGAAACAAAAAAAAAAATTATTATTGCCGGCTGCTTGGGATGCAATCAAAAGTCTAAGTCTATCTGTGAGCTCATTGGGGTCATCCCAATACACGTAATCGATAGGATTATTGGAATATATCATATCAGATGAATATGTTTTTCAAATTTTCTTTATAACTTTCTGTGTTAGTCGTTGTAGAAGAGGTCGAATAATTTGACGATACTTATGACCCCTATTACCTTTAACTTGTGAGTTACTATCGTGGCCTTTCAAATGTGCTTTCGTTTTTTGTAATATCCTAAGATATTCATTCAAGTCTGCATTGCCGTATCGATTTTTTTCTGGGGATCCTGCGAAAAATTAATTCAAAAAGGCCATCCGTTCCAGGGAAGATTTCATCATCAATGACGAAATTTTTTTCTTCGTTTATTAAAAAACTTGATCCACCCAATTTCGTGGAATTTGAACGAACATCAAAATATGGACCATAGGTCTTGTCACGATTTGAATCTGATGGCGATGTTCGGCTGACCGGTGTACTTCGATACGGACTATTTGTGGGTGTTCTAAATGAAATATCCTGCTCCGTGGACAGAATCGATTCTGAAGAATTAGATTCTTGAGATGAAAACTTTTGGAAACTCTTCCTTAAAGCGAGTCTTTCTTTTGGGGGGTTTTCTATTCGCTGTCGTACAGCAAGTGTTTCATTATCAGAGTTGTTTGCTGTTACATTTTTCACGATTTCTTTTAAAGGTTCAACAATTGGCTTAAAAGTATTTTCTAGTTCCGTTTCCTTAATAATTTTTCCAGTATTTAGAAACAAATACTTTTTTCTCAGGGCTTTCTTAGTTTCGATGAGATCTTTTAGTACGTTTTCATTGACATCCATATTTGAGTGGCGAAGGTGCGATTCCTAACAGGGCAGTTCCATACAGGACAGTTCCACACAGTGCAATTCCATACAGGGTAGTTCCAAACAGGGTTGTTCTAATCGGATGCAGTTCCATACAGGACAATTCCATACGGGGCACTTCCAAACAGGGCTGTTCTAATCGGATGCATTCGGGCAGACGTTATACAAATGCTATGTTTATAGCACTGCAATTTCCTCAAAGGCATTTCTGTAGCGAAACTTCTCTATCCTTATCGATTACTAAAAATCCATCTTTATCATTCTAGCATTTAGAGCACAGTTCCTTGAACTGATTAAATGACATATCTGAATTTATATGATCATTGTATATATGTTTCAGATTAAGCGCGTCTTGCTTAAGGAGTATCATATAGTCTGCAATGTCGCGAATCAAATGTTTTAGTATATGTGTATAAGATTGGCAAAGATAAAAACTGTCTACTCCATTATGTCGACCCATACAAAAATAATCCCGAATGTTATTCTGCTTATCACAGGCCACATCATCAAATATAAAAACTAAATTTCGTTTTGCTTTTGATGGAGACATAATTTCGCAATTATTTGAAAATTCATTGTAGTCCATTCCGCTAACTGATTTCACCAGCTTTCGTAGATATATATATTTGGGTTGATGTAAAGACTTGGAATATATGTAAACATTTTCAAATTTTAATCCATTCGGATCGAGAAGAATGCTCAACATAACATTTGTTTTTCCACAGTTTGAGGGACCCACAATTATTCCTCGAATACCTACTATTGGGAAACAGTGCTCCGTGTTTGCTCTTTTTTCGATTTTGCTATTGAAATTCCTTACTTTCTTGCTTTTTAAACTTCATTTTATCAAATGATGGTAATCAGTATAAAATATCTTGCTTTATAGACAATCATTTCATAATAGATCAGAATGTTGCGATATAAAAATGATAGTTTTTGAAGCTAATCCTATCAGTCGGAAATATACATTCCAGGGGTACGGGCAAGTAAATTCATTAATCAAAAAGTTACCATTTGAATTACATCTACCTTCGTACAACTTTTGTGGACCCGGAACTAAATTAAAAGAGCGTCTTGCTAGGGGAGACCGTGGAATTAATCAATTGGATGAAGCCTGTCGTGAGCATGATATTGCATATTCAAAGAATAAAAACTTAACCGATCGACATAAAGCTGACAAAATTTTAACGGAATCGGCTTGGAAAAGGGTAAAGGCTAAGGACTCATCGATATCTGAAAAACTAAATAGTATTTTGGCCACGAATACGATGAAGGCCAAAACAAAGCTTGGTATGAGCGTACAACCGAAGAAAACTAAACGAACTGCTAAGAAAGTTAATTTGTTTAAGAGGACAGTTAAAGAAGCAAGAAGTGCTATAAGAGAACCGAAAAACAAAAATCCAAATGAAATTGCACTTACAGCCTTAAAGGCTGCTAAACATATTTTAAGAATTAAGCCAAGGAATATTATATCCCCCCGAATAATACCATTACCAAAAAAGATTGGTGGCTTCCTACCATTATTACCTATTTTTGCTGGGCTATCAGCGATTGGATCTCTAACTGGAGGAGTTGCTGCAATTGCAAAAGCAGTAAAAGATACGAAGATTGCTAGGCAGCAATTGGAAGAAAATAAACGACACAACCAAGCCATGGAAGCAATGAAAATCCAACATGGTAAAGGCCTTTACCTACAACCATACAAAAGTGGACTTGGACTTTTTCTTAAGCTACAAGATTCAAAAAACTAAAAAAATTGTTACCCAATCGTCCTCTAACCAATATTGATATTATGCATTTCGGAACAAGCAATATACCTCATTTTCGTAGTGTCTACATGCGAGATACATTGCCGAGCAAACCCCGAAACAAGGAATGGGGAGTAATTAATTTGGACACTGACAGTGGGCCTGGTATACATTGGGTAGCATATATTAAAAATAATAAAAGCGTAAAGTATTTTGATAGTTTTGGTAATCTGAAGCCACCTTTAGAAGTTGTTAGATATTTGGGTAAAAAAAATATGTCTTACAACTATGACAACTGTCGACATTTCAACACACATGTGTGTTTGCAGTTTCTATTAGATCAAATATATAAAGAAAATTAAAAAAATTGTATTCATTTCTATTTAAACCACAATGTCGTTAATACTAACGTTAACCGGAAACCAATCTACTCTAACTGCAGAGTATTTTCCACCAATTACCCTAAACACAGATTACGTATGTGGCTTAGTTGACTTCCAGACCTATAATTCAATACCTAATGTGAATGTGTTTGATAATACACTTCATATTGTCGATATAGATATAACACTTCCTACTGGCTCTAATGAAATTGAGGATATTAACAACTATGTACAAAGATTGTTAAAGTGCACAATACGCATCATCCAAAAACTAAAATATCTATCGATATAAAGGCCAATAATAATACTTTAAAATGTGAAATTTATAGCACAATAGATATCGATTTCTCACAACCTAATACCATGTTCCCACCAACGTTATTTAGCTAAATCATCTCATAAATTACATGATTTATCATACATTTTCGTGATTTGTAATTACGTGATTTATACGTGTTTAAATCTTAATTACGTATCTGTCATCGCAAATCCACACAAAATAAAATCGAACATACACAAATAAAATCGAACATACGCAAAAAAAATCAAACATACCTGTTATTAACGTCAGAACTTTATTCAGCAACCAACGAATTAGCAAAATAAAATCAAATTCAATTTTCTAATTTTGTTTTTCGGTGAGTTTTTTTATATTTTTATTAAGTACATACAATAAAAAATGGTTTTATTCTTAGCAGTTATGGCAACAAAACAAAAACAACTAAAAAAATAACTATTTGGTCCGAAGTGGACGAATTCTTTCTCCTGGAGCTTTGGGAAGAAAAGTTTCAGGAGCTGCGGGGAAACAGGAAAAATAACCATATCTATAAGGAGATGGCAACTTCCTTCCAACGCAGGAATTCTTTGTTTTCTCCCGACGAGATAAGGGTTAAAATTCACAACCTTACCAGTCGATACAGGTACGTCGCTTTTTGAGCAAATTTGTTGTAACCGTTATTCGTATTTTTTGTATCGTAATCTTCTAGAAAGGAAAAGCAGATAGTCGGTCCATCGAGAGGTTCGCCGTCGGAATGGAAGCTGTACCACAGAGTGCATGCTATCCTTGGGCAGTTGAAAGTTAATAACCTGGAATCTATCGTTGAAGACAGCATTGTAATAGGTAAACAAAAACTTTGATATGTACATATATTAGAGTATTACTTTTTTTTATATTTTTATGTCTATCTGAACTTTCAATGTCGCGCATATCGCCAAGTTCTTCAGCCTCCGAACTGATTTCGGAATCAGTTGAAATTCCAGAGACGCTTGTTGCATCCACTTCAAGAGCTGCAAGGAAACAGAAAAGGAAACCAGTTAATCCTTATGCAGCTGACTTCCGTGCATCGGAAAACAGAATAAAAAATCAAATTGAGGAAATACGGATCAGGAACTCATTCAAATAGAAAGAGAGCGAAATGCAATTTTGGAAAGATTCGTAAGCTCCTCCGATCAGTTTCAAACTGATTTGATTGCACTTTTAAATAAAAAATAAAAAAAAAACAAAAGTTGGTTATGTTAATAAATGTGTTCTTACCCAAGTATCTGGTTATCGCATTTCGTATATTAACTGCTGTGGGATTGTTGTCGCTGATAGACGATGTATGTTCCGGCTGCTCTCTGAGTCTGAACGTGGTTTCATCCACATTCTGCATCCATTGGATATTAATATCATCGTTGTGAACGTTTAAAAAGTTGTGAAGTACACAACAAGACTTTATAATTAGGGAAGTGTTGTATATGTGGTTTTCCAATCCTCTCCCAATTCTTCTAAACCTGGCCTTCAAATGACCAAAGGCGTTTTCTACCACCCTTCGACATTTGGATAGGACATAGTTAAAGTTTTTTTGTTCTGCCGGTGCAACGGCATTAAATGGATAAGGCTTCATAACTCTATCCGAAAATCGGAAAGCGGAATCTCCAATCAACAGGACCGGAACGTCTACACCACATATTCTTTTTGACAACCTTTGAAGTATGGGATTTTGGTGTTGCAACTTAAGAGATGAACTTTCAAAAATTTGGGAATCGTTGCATCGTCCTGACATTGATGTATAGAAATCTGTATCTAGATTCGATAATCATAATTAAAATCGTATTTTAAAAACATAATGCTATTCTTACCGGAAATCAACTGCAGCGAATAGTACAGTAGAATACCAACCTTTGTAATTATGGTAATCAACAGCGTCTTCAGATCTGGGGCTTACCTCGATATGACAGCCATCTTAAAAATCGTTGAAATAAAATTATTCTTAGCTAAATTTTAATATTTCAGGTTACTTACCGATAGCTCCGAAGCACTGAGGGAAGCCCAACTTTTTGAACCCATTAACATTTTCCTCTATAACTTCCTCAGTAAGTGGGTAAGCTGTTATATATTTTGGACGCAGCACATTCCATACTTCCTGGCAAAAGCTTTTCAAAATGCTGCAAACTGTTGCTTTTCCGACTCCAAAAAGATTTGAGATGCTTCGGTATTCAGCTGAAGATCCAACAGTGTACAGTGCGATTGCAACCCTCTTTCTCAAGGGAATGGCTTTACGGTAATTCGTGTTTTGTTTTTCCGTACTTCTTAATTCATGGCATATCGTATTAAAATTTTCCCGAGACATACGGAACCATTCTTTGAAAAAGGCATCATCATTTTCCGGCACATCTTTTTCCCAGAAAGATCTTGAACGTATCTGCAAATAATGCGTTCTGGCTTTTAACTTTATTTACGTGCAAATTTAAACTACACTCACCTTGGTCCAGACTCTTCTCGGTTTTTTCCATATAAGCATTTTGTGCGATAAAAACAAGTGACTATTTAGGAGGTGTATTAGTCTCAGAATATTTTTTTTATGCTTTTTTCGGAGAGCATTTCTTCTGGTTGAAAATGCCGAGAGTAAAATGCTTATATCATTTTTGGCTTTTTGGTGATAAATGGAAATGATTTCCAAAGCATTTGAACTCATTTTAACTTTTAATTTGATGTAAGTAATTTTCTTTTTGCACTTTGATAGGTACGATAGGTGACCAACTCACCTAATGTCAAAGTTGACGTGAATGTCACAATAAAACACTTAAAGTTCGGTGGAAACGCCTTTCGTGATTTATAAATCACTTTGGCTAAATCACGTTGGTGGGAACATGGTATAACTCTATTGGATCGCTTTTAGGATTCAGCAAGAAAAAGTTAGCTGCCAATAAATTGCATGAATCTGACCTTCACGTTGACATCAATAGAGTGAATATTAGCCGAATTGATTGTAATTTAATCGATGGTACATATATCATTAATTCATTAGCCCATACGCTTCATGCATTTTCGGTGAATATAAGCCCAGGTTATAAAACAGTTGAAGTTCCTCGAAATGTCATCTATTTGCTTTTGAACGCCAATAGGATAAGTTCTATAACACTGAATCTCTTTGATCAGGACGGAAATATTATAAATTTTCGAGGTGAAACCATAACAGTTCGATTGCATCTCAAACCTCAATAATGATAATACATCATCCTTATAAAAGAACCGAAAGCGTCACTAATCGAGTCAATATACAATCGACATTTGACAGGGGAACATCATAAATTACTGCACGAAATTTACAATTTCTATTATCACTGGGATACGGATTGAAAAAGTGAAATGTTGAATATTTTTGAGGAACCAACGTTTGAGCACAGTATCTCAAAATTGGAATTTCATACATACTCACCGCATTTGAATAATTTCGAAAAAAATGACATCATTCAAATTTGTGTCCAGCATCAAAATTTTAATGTTTTAGCTTCAGAAAGTTACATTTATATTAAGGGTACTGTATCAAAAACTGATGGAACTGCAGTCACTAAAACAGAACTTACAAATAATGGCTTAGCATTCCTGTTTGATGAAATTCTTTACGAATTAAATGGTGTTGAAATTGATAGCAACCGCAACTTTGGCATCACATCTACAATTCAAAACTATATTTCTTTAAACAAAAATGAAAGTGATATTTTGTTCAATGCATCTTGGTCGCCCAATGCTTCAATCGACCTAAGTGCACAGTACTTTAATTTTTGTATTCCTCTTAATATATTATTGGGTTTTGCCGAAGACTACAGGAGAATTATTCCGAACGGACGTCATGATTTAATTTTAACACGCTCACATACTGATACAAATTCTTTAATTGCCGAAGAAAACGAAACAGCAATGATAAACTTGATCAAAGTACAATGGAAAATTCCTCATATTACGTTGTCGGATTCTTATAAATTGAAGCTATACACAACTATCAATAATGCACAATCTATAAGGATTTCCTTTCGGAACTGGGATCTATATGAATATCCAGTATTACCTAGTACCTCTCATCATATTTGGAATGTCAAGACAACTTCGCAAATGGAGAAACCACGCTACATTATCATTGCCCTACAAACTAATAAGCGAAATTTGCTGAAAGGAAATCCAACTCATTTCGATCATTGTGATGTTACTAACGTAAAAGCCTATTTAATTTCAGATGCATATCCATATGAGGATTTAAACCTAGCTTTCGATAAAAGTAACTATAGTTTACTGTATAATATGTATTATGGCTTTCAAAAAAACTACTTTAACCGACTATTTGCTGAACCATTATTATCCAGAGACTTATTCAAGTCCCAGGCGCCAATTTTCGTAATAGACTGCAGACATCAAAGTGAAATAATAAAAAACGGTCCAGTTGATATTCGAATGGAAATCAAAACATCGAAAATAATCCCTAATAATACGTCAGCTTACTGTTTGATGTTACACGATCCCTTGAGTCAGAGAGTTTCTAGAGAAATGTAAGCGTTATAGTTGAAGGCAAGATTTTAGAGAGGAACGCACGCAAAATGTATTTTATTCTCGATGTTCAAGGCTTTAAAGGAACAAATAATAGATTTATCGCAAAGGAAATAGCTATACTGCACAACGGTCACCATCACCATTTCATATTAAAGCCTCCATATAACTCTGATCAACTTCCACCATCACTAAGAAGACAAGCTCGATGGTTATATCAGAATCATCATGGCTTGAACTGGGATGGCGGACTCACAGAATTTGAAGAAGTTAGAAAATATTTTCGAAAAATTATCAAAAATTCAATTGTTTATGTTAAGGGAACTGAAAAAACTCTATGGACGAGAGAATTGCTTTCCGATGAAAATGTTGACGTGACGAATATTGAAGAAGCTGCTTGTCCTTGTCTAAAAGAATTAAAGCGTATCTATCCAAATGAAGTAAAGTATTTTTGCCATGACAAATGCTGTGCACTGCAAAATATTTACCTATTGCATAAATTCTTATGCGGAAGCGAATCAAAAAAATAAAAGTTGAAACATAATTAACAACAAAGAGTGTTTTATTTTCTTGAAGGTATTGCAAATAATTTTGAATCAGCAAGTTTAAACATGTTTTCTTCTTTTCTATGAGAAAATCACCAAGCAAACAATAAAAGAAAATAGACAATCTTTTATGTGGTATCATTTAAATGAAATCGCTTTATTTTTTCTTTTTAGATTATTTTGCCTTGATTTCCAGCTTGACGGTTTTATACCAGAGACCTTGATAGGTCTGGGTCCAGCCCCTTAAATTCAATTTATCAAGAATCTCTTGAGTCATTGCCATGTATCTTTCAGGCAGGAAAACTTAAAAAAAAACATTTTCTTACTCTTTCGATAATATTGCGTTATTAAGAAAAACAAATATACCTGAAATTCTCCCAAGTCCGCGATAACTCTCAGACCATATTTGGTCGTCACTGTTTTCATGCCCCGTATATCGTAGGGCGTATCTTCAACCAAGGACTTAATTGCATGAGTGGGAGGGTATCCCAATGCAAGAGTTTGGAGTTCTTCGAAGATGTTTGTTGACATTCTTGCGTTGACTGATTCACCAAAGAACTTACGCAGAGTTTTTTTCAAAATTGTCTTTTCATTCACAATAGCACAACCCAACTAGTAGTAGTAGTAGTAGTAGAATAGACTTTATTGGATTAAACTGAGTTTACAAAAGTACATTTACTAGCCTTTTTTTTTGGACCTGGTATAAAAACCGTCGGTCAGATTAATGTCGTTTTCCATTGGGACCACCAAAAATCTTTTTCAGATCTCAGATTTTATACGGGTCATGGAACATGCAACGAAATTGATCAGATCACTCGCTGTCAGATCGCCAAGTACTACAGGAATAAAGTTTATAACGTTTTTTCCCTAACGAGTTTTCTTTATTATCATCGATTGCCAAGCACCTCTTGTGCAATAATCTCAATCATAATTTCCAACTCGCCTCAGTTCGGAACAGCTTTTGTAAATGAATTAGTGCGTTATTTGATAACCTCTTGTGCAATAATCTCATTCGTAATTTCCAACTCGCCTCAGTTCGGAACATATGTAAATGTTGCGAGGGGCTACTACCGACATCTAGTGGCGGCCAGCATGAGGTGGGTCTTGTCTAGAATACTATATACACAAACCATTTTCACAGGAAGTTTAGTGTACTGACTAACTTTAAGCTAGGACAACAATCGGAACCTGTGCACCACCCTCAAAGGCACCAGTTTACATACGCCAGATCCAACCAATCTACACTACTAAAGTGTTTCATTTATCAATTTTTCAATAGTTTATCGAAATTCTTACCTTATTAGACACAAAGTTACCGCGGAAAATGTTTATAAATAACAATCAACTGTATACTTAAACAACGTCGTAGTGGCGTAGAAATGGAATCTAATAGATACGGCTGAATTTACAGATACTTTACTGGTCAAAAAAAACATTCGTTTGCTGGTAACACTATCCACAAATGCTGAGTGATGCGATTATTGGCTGTCATTTGTGCAGATTAGATGTAGATGGAGCTAGGGAAGTTTGTACACGATCCATTTTTAATCAGCTGGCACATAATAAGAATATTTCGAATGCGTACGCTCAGGGTTAGCGAAATTTGATGGTAGGGCTATTGCATACTTTCAGGATTTACATAAATTGGTAGGCTACGATATACGACACACCAAATCTGATGCCTACTTTTGTTTTGGCAAAATTAACTTGTTGGCCTTTGACACATTAGAGAAGAGCGACAAATTATTTTATGGATTGGGCTGATAGGTAATTAATACACGCTTCTAATGGGCTATGTGGCATATTAGGATTAGAACGGGATATATGACTTTTTTCCAACTTTTTATTTGTATTAGGGGAATATTTCTTCTTTTTTTTTTGGCAGAATGAACTTGTTGGCCTTTGACACATTTAGAGAAGAGCGACAAATTATTTTAAGAATTGAGCTATGTGACACAGTAGGATTCGAACGGTATATATGACTTTTGAGCATTCAACTTTTTTGTTTTTGTATTTTTTGCTTACTCTTTTGGTAAAATAAACTTTTTACTTTTTCCAACAGTTAGAGAAGAGCGACAAATTATTTTATTCTATGACGCGATAGGTAATGAATAGACACTTCTTTTGGGTTATATTTCTTTGTTAAATTGTAACGGAATCTATTTGTTTTAATTTTTCAAAGTGTTTGTTTATGGTGTTTCTATCTTACTATTTTTAGCCCATTTAGAGAAGAGCGACAAAATATTTGATTGGAACGGATAATAGCCTACAGATATACACTTCTTTTAAGATATGTGGCATAGTAAAATTCGAAACGGTTATTTTTGTTATTAATTTTTAAATAATCTATTTGCTTTTCCTTGAAAAGCAAAAGAGTTTTATACCGAACTGACCGTTACAAGAAACGTAAATTTGAAATTGTGTTCGAACGGTTTTCCTTCAAAAGCCAATGTAGCGGTTCCAGCTTTACCGGTAAGCTGGGACCGCCACAAAATCTCCCACTTCCCGAAGAGCGAAAAAAATCAAGAATAGAGCAATTAATTAGCAATTAAATCCCATGTAGTTTGTTTTGCGAAATTCCAATGTGGCGGTTCCAGCTTTACCCACATAGCCACAAAACCTTTTTGTGCTCGGTATTTATTTTTGTCTCTCTTTTTTTTAAAATCATCTTCGTACGTTATTCTAGAGGTAAACTGGAGGTAATTAATATATCCCTTCTATTATAAAACTGAGTCATTGTGTATTGTTTTTGGCTGCACTTCACTTATAGCAGCTAAACCGATGTTAATATAATATAAAATTTCGCGGAATGGGTTTGAATAACGCTAATTATTTTGTTTCAAATTTGAGAAGTGGAACTCTAATGAAGCAAGGCGAGTTTCATATAAAGAAACAATTCGATAGGGTCAATCTAGCAATCTTGTATACAAAATTTGCTTTCTTTCTCTAAGAGAAATCTAAAACGTGAAACTCCTTATAATACGACGTAAGTAAGACGACTTTTTTGTATTTAATTTATTTCTGATAATCTAACTAATTTAATCATATTAGGATATATTCTTCTGTAATACTGTAATATTTATTTCCTATATTATACTTGGAACTTGATTTATTATATTTCTACCTATTCATTGTTGGCATAAAGAAGAGTTTAAATAAGAAAACATTTTCTTGTGATTTTTTCGGTACTTTATTATATGCGTGATTTGAACTATCAAACCGCAGCATATTAACCAAACTTCGAATAATAGGCAATAGAGTATAACTCAACCCTTATGCACTAACGAAGGGACTTTTATTTATTTTAAAAGTTTTGGAATACAAAACTGGTTTCTTTATATCAGAAACTTAGTTTCTAAAAATGTTCCACGCACTATATGAAATTGTATACACATTATCTATTTGTGTATATACAATGCATATACAACATTCATATTCAAAGCCAGGGTTGTTGGATGAGAGACAAAATTAATACATTCTAGAAAGACGATCGCCTCATGTTTCTGAACTCTTCTTGATAGGTAACCGTATACTACATCGGTTGTCATGGGAAACTATTCCTATACATACAGAGAGCTTCCAGTAATGGAGTGAAGGGCACTGTGCTAAGCATTTAAGAAAGGGGTTGGTTATGGCTTCTGGTTTTGATAAAGGTAGGGGAAACTTGAACTTGCTATATACCGAAAAAACTCATTCCATTTATATAGTTCTGTGTTTTTCAAAAAAGGACTTATATAAAAGGGTTGTTTTGCTCATTCACCCTTATATTTTGAATGTAAATAGTTAGGGTGTTCTTTAAATTGTAGGCACGATTTCAAAGTAAAAATTAAATAAAATATGACAAGCAACGTTTAAAATAATGATTATATATATATATATATGAATTGTAAACTTTAAGGTATTATTATACTCTGATTCCTAAGCATCCCTTGCTCTCCCGAAAGTAACATACGATTTGTATAACCTGATGTCTTGCGCGCTTTATAGTCTATGCACCGTACTAATATCAAATCTTTTTTTTAAACTATATTTCTTCTCTATTCAAAAAATTATCAAAAATTATTCAAGTTTAACAATTGCTGTCTTAAAAACTGAATTAATTTAGTCGAAAATATTACCCCCATATTTTGTAAGATGTAGATTTCAGACAAGTAGTGTCGGGAGCTGGTTGGTTGGTGGCAAGCACTACCCTTTACAAAATTTAGAGGAAACTATTTAACATGTCAAGTTAATCGTAATGTATTCTATTTAATCACCATGCTATAGTACAGTTGAACGCATTCTAAAATGGTTTATTTGAATACATCAATGCTATAACGTATAACTGTTTGGCAATTGTTTGCTTAAGGTTTATGCAAGGTTAAAGAAGTAGACAATTAAAAACTTACAAAAATGCTAATTCAAGCAAAAAAAAAAAATTGGGTTTAATAAATTGCTGCAAGTTAGATCGAGATATATCGAGAATAGCTTAAAATAATCAGATATAAAATCTTTTATTTAAAACATAGTTATTCACTTCATAGTGCATAATATAATACAAAATGATTTTCTTTGTGCAAAAAAATCGAAAGCCGTGACATAAATATCGAATATAAAGATAACGAATGCCACAAACTTTTTCATGCGAAGTGTGTTAATGTGTTGCTTCCTAATCTCGAGTATATGAAAGTTTCGAGTTTCTCGTTAGAGTCAAATGAACACTCAAAAAGAAAATGAGAACATAACAACTGAAATGGTTTAAAATGAAATACAGAAAACTTACAAATGTAAATCAAGATGGCTTATCTAAAATCACTGTGTGAAAACATAGAACTTAAAGCAACATTGAGTGCGTTACAAAATCAAATTAATGATTTAGAACAATCAAAACTCAAAAATTCAATTGAATTTTTTAATGCGCCAAATGTTGAAAATTTTTGAAAGAAGAACCAAAAATTAACAGCTATGGTTCACAGATCTACATCAACGAAAGCTTAACTCCCCATATGAGACCACTATTTAATGCAACAAAACAAAAAAAATGAAAAGAAATTTAAATATGTATGGATGAGAAACGGCATAATATTCTTGCGTAAGAATTAATTGCTTTTAAAGTGAGGTGCATTGAAGACCTCAACAAATTATAATCAGCCTTATTGTGAGTTTCGCCCGAACAATATTCATACATTTTCCATTTTTTTTTAGCAGCGAACAAAAGAAGAACATGAAGCAGCAGCATGTAAGTTATTTTTACTGTTCACTTTTGAAGTAAAGAGCGCAGGACCACCAAACAAGAGTGAGATTGAGAACCTATACAAAAAGGTAAGAATCCTACCTCTGCAAAATATAATTAATTATGTACGAAGGTTTGCACCGATCAAAAGAGTTACGTACGCAAAAAAGCAGCTACAAACAAGATGCACAGGAGGTGGGCCGATCAAAACGAAACAATATAATACTGATGGAATCTAAAAAAATTACTACAATATTTATTTACAAAAATGCAATAAACGATTGATTCTTACAATGGTTCGTGCAACTCCAAAGGATTGGATGTATCTCGCAAGTGCCTTCGAGTAACTCGTTGCAGAGTATTTCCTTCCAGGCACGCGCATTTTTATCATCATCAGTTATACGAAATAAATAAATAATTGTCCGTTAATCATTTCCGGAAGTCATTTTGTTTTATACGAAATCGAATTTTCATAAGTCATAGCTATAAAAATATCAACATGCATAGCTTTCCCATAATTCCTATCACGTAAACCGGATGACCGACCAAAAAACGTGTCACGTTTTTTTGCTTTTTTGGCTTTTTAGTATTTAGCATCCCTTTAATTTTCCGGGTTAGGAATGTGTGATGGTGTAGTTGAAGCCTAATACCTTACATGTTTATATTTTTTGCGACGGATGAAACTTCGGATGGATATAATAAAAAGTGAAAGAATCACCCACAGTTCTCTTCTCTTGAGCTTAGGCGATATAGGCGAAGTGAAATAACTCCCGTGGAACCGCGGAATTAAAGCCTGCGGGTATAATTTACAAAAAAAAAAAAAATAACAATCAATGATTTTATTTCTTCTTTCATCCAAGAGTATGGCATATCATCTCAAATCAAAAGACGTAGTAATCCAAGTTCACAACATAGAAATTCTAAACGATGTACATATATGTCATAAATGAGTGAAAATAACCTAAAATATTGCAAAGGACAACACAATTAACTGAAGTGAAACACAAAGCACATAAAAAATTAAATGTGGAAACAGTTTTAAATTGAAATTAAAAATTATTGTAGAATGTAGATATATTACAATAAAAGCGTCCTTTCCAAGTCAAAGAAAATCTTGAGTAGAGGAACCCGGGGCATTTCTCTGAAGAGCATAAACTAACTATTAAATAGACTGACAGCTTCAGCCAAAAAGAGAAATAACATACAAGCTGAATTTGGCCTTGGATGTAGCCCAGTTTGAATTCATGTATTTGTGCCCTTTGTTAATCAAAGGGGACTCACTCATACTTAAAAAAAACAGCCTACACTCTTCCGGTTCCGGTTTAAACCGCCATGTCGGTAGCCTTAGGTGGATTCTCATTTCAATATCAAGGGCTGTGTTGTAAACCATAGTTTTTCTTAGTTCCAGGTTGACATTTTTCGCTACTTTTTTATATAAATAGTTGTTCGATTTTCTTATAATTCAATAGAAATTAATGTTCAAAATACAGGATATAAAGAAAAGGAATATTTTTTAAGTTATTTTATAATGAATTTTGGATAGATAGACAAAATTTTTATGATATCGATATAAAAAAATTGTTCGCATGTTCGCCATAGAATATCCTTTATGTTTCGCAACCTATTTCTCCTTTCACATTCCCAATTTTTTTTAATGATCGATTTGGTGAAACTATTAACAGCAGTATTAAACGAAACTGACAACTGTACTGTTACTTAAAAAAGTGTAATAAAAATTACAAACAAAAAATTAAATAAAAAAAATCATCAGTTTCCTAGAAAACAAATTGTGAAGAAACATAATAGATGTGCAGTCATCATTTTGCAATTTCATTTTACTCTTCACATAAATAATGACATTATTTTCATTCATAAAATGTCTACCAACAACATTTCACTTGTGTTTTTTTTTATTAAAAACTAGCACTATTCATGTTCTTCTCAAATGGAATTTAATTATATATCTCAATTATTTAAAATGTTCTAATAAATTTTAATTGTTTATTTTGTTGTTTTCCGCTATTAAATGGAATCTTCATGAAAAGATTAGAACTCAAAAATCAGGGCAGTCTCGTTTGAATAAGTTTCGTGAATGGACGTGTAAATATGTGGTTGATTTATAAATCAAAAGAATTACTTGAGTTTGACACTGAAACTTCATTTTGAATATTTTGGTGTGTTTATAAATTTTGGGTATTCCACTAACAAAAACAGACACATTAATTGTAAGAACAACAATATCTTCTTTTATTTCAACGAATGGATTTTCCACACTTATTCCTTTATTGATAACATTCGCTATTTTAAATTTACAAATGTTATCGTGGTGCAATAAAACAACGAATCTAAACTCTCAGAACGTATCCATTAGCTGACAGCAACTCCCGAAATACACTAAATGTCAGTCAGTGTTCCTAGCACTTTGTCTTTATTTTTCCCACGAAGCGTGTTCATTTTTCCTTTTCACTAAACTCAAATTCCCTCTCTTTCTTTTTATGAAAAAAACTTACTTTTAAAAGTAAAATTCGTATTATTCGGAAAGAAAATAACATTAAATTAATGTTCAGTATTTAAATCGCAGTTTGCTAACATTAAATCATTATTTTTGGTAATGGAAATTGTTGCTAAAGGCAAATCAGCTTTTTATGTACATTCTGTGTGTTGATATTCATGGTGAAATGTAGTTTGAATGTTTTCCTGTCAGATTGTTGATATTCCCACAATTTTGATGTTTTACACATGGAAATTTTACCGAAAATTGAAAATCCCACAAAAAGTAGAGATGCCACAATGTAGGAACACTGCTGAGTGTCAGTATTTTTTTTGCTGCTTCACACGTATTCACCGACAGTAAAATAGCGATCGGTGGGAGGGGCTTATATTGAAAAAAATGTACGTGGTAAATCAAGGAGACGTAGGAAAGCTGATAGTCCATTTAATAGTTAGTTTATGCTGAAGAGTTAAGTGGAAACTCAGAAAGTAGGCTGTCTGCCTTCATTTATCGGTGGTAATTGGGGACAAACCCTTTTTTGAACTAAAGTGGCATGAGTGCTGCCTTTTGGCAAACAACTTTTTCATTGAGTGGAAATTATTTCGAATCGAAATAAAATGTGGTTTTTGAAACGAAGGTAAATTTGGAGAAGTCTGTATCAGATAGCAAAACCGCCAAATCTGATATACCTAGATTAAGCTACACCACTCCAAATTGGCAACTGCCAACCTAAGAATCTGCTTCATCGAGGACGGACTTGACGTTGCCATGATCCAGGAATCGTGGCTTGTCAAAAACTGCGCACCTGGCTGTACCCTATACTAAGCGGAAAGTAGGTAAAATTAGTGCCTGCATTCTCGCTAAACCATCATTTAAAACTAACTATCGATCTAGGTTATAGATGTTACTTTCGCGTCTTTTAATCTTTTCCCAGCTATTTCAAAGAGGGCATAATCGGATATTCCATCTTTCTCGGACCACCGGTACCTATACTTCACTCAAGACGGTAGCTACATCCCCAAAAAGAAACTGACTGGGTCATGCATAACACAACCCTGTTTGCGAATCTAGCAAACCGCAGACCCTTGCCACCAACCGATTCGACTGAACTAGATTTTCTGAACAACGTGCTCACCTCAGCCCTGGATAGGTCTTTCACGGGTACCTGTCCTCCCCTAACACCATAGTCAAAGAAGGCGAAAAACCACAGTGGTGGTGCAAGCAAATCATTGCGATTCCCTGCAAAACCTTTATCAAAGCTAAGACAACGAAGCTAGACACGGATTGGGAGGCATACAAAGACCTGCGATAAAACGACAGAAGCTGTAGAGATGAGGAGTCCTTCACCCATCTTTTCTGCAGCTGCTCTGCCCCATCCAGTTTAAGGAAGGCCTTCATAGGAAACTATTTCCTTAATGTACTGAGTGATCTAGGTTACACCAGCGCTGCTTATATTCTTAGCTTCAATAATGGTAGTAAACGGTTAACATGAGTAACCAGCAAATAAACCACTTAATACCACTCACAACTCGGTGTTCTGTGTTAACATAGCATAATGTAACATCTTAGGGATATGGAAGATATCAGTTTCGAAAGCATCAGCAAAAAAATAATTTCTAAGCCCCGACGAAAGACCGTAGTTATAACAAGCTCTCCTTACAATGTGCAGCTTGAGCCTGAATCCACCAAGTAAAATGCCAGTGCTAGGAAGAAGTAAAAAAGGCATTAAAAACAAGTAAAAGTGTTATTATCGGCCTGGCCGATGCTCCACTGCATACAAGTCATACAAAATTGGTTTTGTATGGGATGTACCAGAACTACTTGACGCGCATAGCCCAATTTAATATAATATTTAATATGTTGATTTTATTTGGATGGCCCATTTTTAATACCAACTTGACGACAATAAAAATAAGTCCTCTCACAAAATCTTACATGCCTAGGTAGATTCTTTTCGACGTTATCGTGTTTTCAAAATTTTTTTTCTAATATTGGTTTTGTATGGTTTTGTATGGTCAGAACTACTTGACCGATATAGCCCATTTTTAATACCAACCTAACGACGATAAAAAGTAGTCCTTTTACCAAACTTCATTCACCTAAGTTGATTTTGAACGCTATCATATTTGCAACAGACAGACAGACAGACAGACGGACATGGCTAAATCGATTCAGAATGTGATCTTGATTCAGAATATATGTTCTTTATGAGGTCTCCGGTGATTCCTTCTTGGCGTTACAAATGTAATGACAAAGTGAATATACCTTCCTGTGGAGAGTATACAAATAAAACGAACAGGAAGAAGAATCTTTCGAAAGCACGAAAAGTGTCTATATTGTGGGTACTTATACTCCCAGTCTAGAGAAGCATAGGTTTCCTGCAGTGACTGTAATAAGTGACCTGATACATTTTAAAGAATATATTTTATAACATAACTGGATATTCGCATCACTTAAATTAAATAACTTAAAAAAAGCAATCGCAAATGCTCTTGAACAGAAACCTCAGGAGAATATTGGATAGAGATCGTATATCGGTTGTAATGTGGGCTGTGGGGTCGAATAAACAATAAAAATCATACTTCCAAGTTCCAAATATCATTTTCATATACAATCCTATTTTGTGAACCAATTTGGAATTTAAGGCTACAAAATTGAATGATATTCAAAATTAATGCAGACTTAGTGAGGGAAAATAAATTAAAAGACTAATGAACTTTGTTTACAGACAAAACAGAACTGCAACTTTGTATGGTCCTTAAATACAGTCCGAAATCTCCAAACTATCGCAATTTGGAAATTAGGATTTCTTTCCTCTGCTTCTTCAGTACTATAGAAGAATCACAGCACTACGGCAAAATATAGAAAGAACGAGAATCAAAAATAGCTAACGGCTGTAGGCACGGAAGCAGGTTCCAATGGTGGCCCAAGTAAGTCGTTTACCTTTGGCCGAATTTCAAGTTTAGAAATTCATATCATATTAATGCAATATTTTTTACCATTCTTATACTCAAGCCAAAATTATATAAGCAAATTTTGCAACTTTTAACCATAATGAACATAAAAAACCAGCACCAAGGTTTTGGTTTAACCGATGATATAGGAAGTTGTACATCCCAGCACCCTTTATTATGCTACCTTCCGGAGCAGACGTCCACGGTATGATGAGAGAAACTTGTTCTGAGTTCCTCGGCTATTATAGTCTGAATCTGAATTGATTATAGTCCCTAGTTTAAAATTAAGGTACAAAAGAAACCGAAAGTAGAAGAGATACATGGATATATCTAGCAAAGCAACTGCAAGAGTACCTTTCTCCTTTATGTCATACAGCCACTATAAGACAAGAAAATGTCCTTAAAAAGTATGTATTTACCTACAATACAAGTTTTATAAAATAACAATATATTTCTTATGCCGTATGCGTATGTGTGTTTATGTAAACATGTACTTCATAAAAATGCGGGGAAAATGTACTATTTAAAATCGCCCTGACCCATTAGTCTATGTTTTCTTTATGTGTTTGAGAATCATCCTTTTAGAAAAGAAATGGTGTTGTAGCTACCTACATATATATATATGTAGCTATTTCTTTAAAAAGGATATGTCGGTGGTGTGTATACTGTAGTAATGGCGACACTCGTAACCACCCTCCCGCTTTCACTATATTTTAGTTATGATAGGAAGAAAACTTCGTTCCCTTGAGATGTATCCTATTAATACATATATGTAAGGACGAGCATACAGCTTTATCTTAATAGGGAATTGTGTAGAATGCTGCGAAGTTTATTATGCAGATAACTGAATGCTTTAGGATGTAGTAAGAGATTTTATATGATACACGTTCATGGTGAACTTTTTCTAATATCGAATATAGCACTCATGAATGTAATATCATGTATATATTCGCATTTCAGTTTTTGTTCTGTCGTAAGCTGAACATTTTTAACTGGAAAAAGTATATACAGAAACTTATATACTTAAAAAGATACATTTTCCGATTATTGGCGCATCTACCATATCTTATGTTTAGTTTTGAATATAAATTTGAGTATTTTCCTATCAAAATAAATAAATGGAGATGTATTTTTTACTCTCCGACCGCACGGTACAATTTTGACGTACTGGTATCTTTAAACTGGCTCCTTATTATAACCTAAAAAATTCGTACTCAACTTTATAGTCCATAAAACAATATTTCACCATTTCTTAAATAGGCTAATATGATCGGTCGAAATATTCTAAATTTAGTTCGTTTTCGTATCCATGTAGGTACAGTAAAAAAAATGCATTTTGGTCGGAACTAGAATTATTAATATCTCTAATGTTTACTGTACATGTATGCTTTCCAAATCTTAACTCTCGTGTTTAATCAGCCCTCAATATTTATTTTTTAAGTGAATCTTTCGGCACTTTGTTAATATAATTCGAAATCCTGATATGTATTCCAACACTTGTAAGAGCTTTGTAAGTAAGTAAGTAGCACTGTCGAATATTTCGTAAATAAGAGATATGTAAAATAAAACACATACATACAGCTCGTTCATGTTCAGTTATTAGCCGTAACTTTTTTCTCTATAACATGTTTGCTTACATGAAGTTTGTTTTTAAAAGAATTTCGCTCATTAAGTATAGCGATAATAGTGATAAGATGTTTTTAAAATTGAAAGAGGAATTGATGTACTACTCGTATTTCTATAATATAAGATTGTCTGATATCGGGTCACAAGCGCAGAAAATGTTTTCCGTACTATTACAAAGCTCTGTATATAAGTTCATATTTCCTTTATTCCTACACTTATAGCGACTCAACCTAATTTAGTGTTTCTCTCTGTCAGAACATTTTCGTGGAGTGGGTAATGTATTTTATTGGGTTTAAAGTTTAGGAAGTGGCAGATTAGTGAAGCGAGGCGGCCACGGATCAGCTACGTACCAAAAAAAGTCGTTAGAAAAAAATCTTTTACTAAAATAAATAATTATGTATATACTTTATAAAGGCTGTTCTAATTTTAGGAAGCCAACAAAGTGTCCCTTCTTAAAACTTTGTAGGACGCCTTCACCTTAACTTAAAACTTGATTCCATACAACCGGAAACCAAGAGAATAAAGACGATTTTTCCAAAACTCTTCTGGACAAGAAAACTTTTTACTCAGTTCCTGGGGATATAATCTAGAAAACTATATTTTTAAAAAATTCAAGAAATAATACAATGCCAGCATCTCGGACGTCATGCGGCTTTAAAGCTTTAAAATTTGTCTAATAAATATTAATTAAATGTTTATAAATTTCCGATTTGCTATTAATATTATAAATACATTTTAAAAAGTTCTAAAATGTTTTGTCGGCTTAAGTGAAACATTTATGAAATGTTTCTCAGTTTCCTTATTGGGGCGGAAAAAAACAGTGTTTTGCAGGTCTGGATGCACCTTTACAGGTTCGCTTTCGTGAGAGAAAAGTTATTTACGAGCATTAAGATAAAATTATAAAAGAGAAATTATATCTGTACAGAGAAATTCTTCGAAAAGTTTTTAGTAGTTAGTACTCACCTACGTAGTCCGAATTACAATTTTGAGTTTACCTTCACGGTATAAGAGCCTTTGGGGTCTTATGTTTACGTTTGGCTTTTAGTAGTTAGTCAACTGTCTATTTCTAAATAGTTTCAGTTAACACGCTTTCTTATTATACTAACATTTTTCTTATTTTTCTGGTTCTGCTACACGTCACG
This sequence comes from Cheilosia vulpina, assembly GCA_916610125.1. Classification (NCBI taxonomy): domain Eukaryota; kingdom Metazoa; phylum Arthropoda; class Insecta; order Diptera; family Syrphidae; genus Cheilosia; species Cheilosia vulpina. Next base: position 59,479,041 of record OU744276.1, on the reverse strand, counting down.
ATATGTCACAGTATAGGTTCCTAAAAATATATTTTATAATTAAATATAAAAATAAACAGATTTTTAGTTTTACTTCCGGAAGGAGCTAAATTAAAAGTAGGTATCGAACAGATTTTGTTTTAAAATATTCTTTATTGTGTTTGCTCTCGTTCTGAGGGCTAAAACTCAACTGCCTAACAAATAGTTTTTTATCGAAGCGATGCATCGATATGAGATTATGTTCATAACAGAATGCGACGTTTATTATTTTTTATAATGATGACGTTGGAGAATGCAACGTCATTGTAGGTGGTCACACAGAAGTGTTGATTTCGCAGAAGGCGACTGAGTTATGTAAACAAAGTATGATATTTAGAAAGTACAAACATTTGGCTCGCTTTCTTTAGCTGTAGAAATGTAGATGTAGCTATAAAAATTAAGGTATCTAATGAATAATGATGAAGAAACAAGACTGTGGAGTTGAGACATTTTTTACCGCTTTTAATAAATATTTTAGTTTTTTTTTTAACGCTGCAGTTACACACAGAATCTTTCTTTTGGAACCTTGCCGATGATGTTTGTGAAGCACAAATGTTACTAGAAACAAGCAAAGTACATACTTATCGTTTTTAATTTATAATAGTCCATTTTATGCTACTCTTAACTTTGACTCCTATTACTTGTTATTCGAATTTTGAGCTGATCTTAAGAAAATTGAAATGTCGCCACATACCGTCTCTCGTTCGCGTCATCGAGGGGTCATTATTCGTATTTTAGCGAAAAACTGCATTTGCAGTTATGCTAACTATGTACACCTCAATTTAAATATGGATTTTGGTTCGAAACCGTTATTGAAAAAAAATCATGCTGGGGCCTACATAGCGAATATAGGACCCGAACTGGAACTGCAAGCCCTTACGAGACACACAGTCTTGAGATCCACTATCAGCGCTATGTAGGAATTGAATAACATATCGAGTTCGCAGAGCTGGAACTTGCCCGTCACATAAGCTTCGGGAAATACACTTAAGTATACCAGGCTGAGATGATTGCTTTGCTTCATGCGTTGGACAACTTAGTTGAGAGTCAGGTGAAAGGAAGAAATATCCTTATGGTACTGGACAATCAGACGAATGAAGTAACACTGACTTGGGTACGAGGACACATAGGGATCGAAGGTAACGAAAAGGCGGACTCCTTTGCAAAACATCGGTCAACTATGCCTGGAGGAACCTGAGACAGCGGCACATATACTGCGTAAATGTCCGGCGTTCGCTGGCAGATGTCTTGTCGTGAATTTCGATTTAACCACACGTAATTGACGACGCGTCGACAATTGCGTAGTCTATAATCTACATGCTACGCGGCACAACACTGGTTGCAACCAACGCATCCCATTGGCCGTGCTTACGCTTAACATAGGTTTACTACGTATACCAGAAAGTTAAACATACATATATTAGCGTACGAACTTTAGTGAGTTTTAATATTATACACGTGGGCTATATTTGCGCATTTACTCTTATTCTAAATTTACTTAAAACTCTAGTTTTCATTAAGAGATTTTTAAAACGTTTTGCACCCAGCAAATTTACCTTTTCTCGAGGAATTGAAAATGCGTATTCTTCAATGCAAATAAAACCCTGGTATATTTGATAAAAATGAAGCTAGATTAAAATTTGTTTTTTTTTTACAATATACGTCCAACAAAATGTTGACAAATTTTTAATAAGTTTCATCTTGTCTTAAAACTTTCGTTGCCATAAGAAAAAATGTTATAGTAACAAAAATTGTTTATTTGTGCGTATGAAAATTGTTTGTTTCATTTACCAAAATGCTGTAGATTTTGCGAAGAAATTTATTAATTTTATCAATTCATTTTGTTAAATTATTATATCAGTTCTATAATTTTAATTTGTTGATTCAACAAATAAATTGTTATGTGGATAGCATTAGGTATTAATAAATGATACGCAAAACAAATAAGCTTAGCAATTAGATTTATTGAAAAAATGAACTATATATTACATTACATTATTTTTACAACATAGAAAATATTAAAATATACATGTATAAACTTAAAAAAGCTATTACTTTTAAGATATAATGATACCAAATGGCATTATCTAGCTTGAATGTAAATAGATCCGCTGTACCTTAAACACCGACAACGATGTAGATGTAGGTATCTCCTTTTGCGTATTTTAGTTTCGGTTTAAGAATCCGGGAACATAGCGTTGAAGTCAAATTTGATCTATTTAAGATAACAAAATACATTTAAACAATCCTATATTACCAAAGATGTTGTATGGATATGATATGATGACGCGTAATGTTACATCAGAAGGGCAACAAAATAATGGGACTTTAACCGGGTTGTGACAAAGGAGAGAAAACAAAATACTGGCCTCGCATTAGTGCGAAATTAAACGGATAGTGCTTTTAAGCAATGTGTGATTATCCGTGTTTGACTGTACTCTATAGTTTCAACTGGCAACTTTGTACAGAAGCTGAATTTACATTTATAAAGACGCTCTCTACGTCAAAAGAGAATGTTTCTACAGCATCAATTGATCCATATTTTTTTTCACCTAGATATATCTATGAATATTAAAATAATCTTTCGAAATAATTTCAGCGTGAGGTAAATCACTTAATTTTTCTAATTTTCTTCCGACTTCATACGTGTGACTGACGACCCTCAGTCACTCAATTGGTGATGTGACTGATTTCTTTCCTCATAAATCATAATCAATCATTTATAATTAAAACACAATTATTAATTAGAGGAATCGATAGGTCAGATAAGAGAACTCTTTACTATTCTTACATAAGTTCTAACTCGTAGAAATCACAATAAAAATCTTCATAAAAAAAACTTTATTTGCAGCTCGATCTTGTTTTATTTAATGTAAATAAAAGAATACAAATACGTTGCTTTGATCCTCAAAATAGCCGGAATTCTATTTTTTTTCACACAGTTTCAATAACCTTTTGAACTTCCTAGCGTTATTTTTGAAGATTGAAAGGTAAATCAGAAAACCAGTAATACAACCTAATCTCAAATAACTTGTCCAGCATCTTCTCGTGGGATAAAATAATAAAAATAATTCTCTCTAAAAAGGGATGCTGAATCTTTGAAAGAAAAACTCATATATGAGCACAAAAAATATTCTTAATATAAAGGGTTAATCATAAGAAATCCAGTTTACCGGACATTGGTAGTTAGGGGTTGAATCAAACATATTTCTTAAGGGATGTTGAAATTCCTGAGAAAATAAATGCTTTTGATATTAATTGATAACGATGCTCGTTTATGTGTGTACTGAAAAGTCTGAATACACGTAAACCCCTAGATTCATTTATTTTTTAATTCTTCAATTGTATGTAGGAAGAACGGTAGAAGCTTAAGTCGCTTACATATTCGTTAAAATTTTGGGGCTTAGATGTATGAAACCAAAGAATATTAGAACAACAAAAAAATATGTGGATATGATTATAGTCTGAAGAAAAATTAACATACGTTTTTGTTAATAAACGTCAATATCCGTTGTCCGTTGGTGTCAGCGGTAAACTCAGTCTATTCATTTAACAAATTTCATTGCGAATGTAGCGGCTTGCTCTTAAAGGGCCCTTTGCAACAAGCGAAACTCTTGGTATAAATTAAGAATTAAAAAAATATTTTTTAACACCAAATTCTAAAATTAACGATGTCAGAAAAGTTTTGGATCTTCATATTTGTAAATATGTAGGCAATACAACTACACTTTTGCCCCAGGAGCTTGGCTACCTTAAGATTTCTTTGATATACTTATTTGTTATGAGGGTGTCGTTGCCTACTATTTTGTAGCAAATTCAAGTTTTCTCTTTTGAGCCAAAACATATTTATTTTTGCATTTGCTATCTTTATCGACGCTACGTGACACTAATATTAAAAGGCAAAGATCGACACGGTTTTGAGTACAAACGTAGTTGTTTGAATGTTATTATTTATTTAATGTTCTCTTACTTATGTATATTTGTACTAAATTTTAGCAATCACTCCTTAGCCTTTAAAGTTGAACGTAGAAAATTCAAATTAAGTTCGTTGTGTACCTACTCAAGTGGCGCGATAAGAACGGATTTCGTTCTCTAACGATTTCAAGGTGCAAATGTCACCCAACTTTTCTTTCTTGAAGTTTTATGAAAATGTATTAAAACTAATCTTAATCTTAGGCCCTCCCTAAGCCACAGGCTCACTGAGAAATTATTTTGAAAAATTCGTCCCCCAAGGGTTTGAAAAAACAGGGTGTAGCTTCTTTCCTTACTTTACTTGATACAAGCTGTTAATATACCTATATATTTTTAAAAATTAAATCAATACAAACAATCTTCAAACCGTTTCAGGCAAAATTTGATGCAGTATTCTCAATCTTCTGTTCCATCTAGAGGCGGAGCTATTTTAAATTCTACACAGTTCCTTATTGAGCAAATTCGCTGTTTTCGTTCGCTGAGACATTACGCATGTGCGTAACGTAACTAAGATATTCATGCGTTGATTTCTTTGAGTACCTCAAAACAAAGCCGGAATTGATTTGTCAAATTGCTTCAAAGGACAAATACAAAACAACAATCACAGAAGGAGATATAGAAATGGAAAATGAAGACGATTCAGATAATGGAAATGATTTGCTATTGTCGATTTTCATCGAATAAATTGTATAATGCGCAAAATATCTGAGCGTTACGCGTGACATATTACAGTGTATTTCGGTGAAGTGTCTTTCGGAAAGCGTCAGAATGCCAAATTTTTATGAGACATAAGACAAAGAATTTTTATTCATATTTTTATGTAGATAGTTTTAACATTAATAATAAAAAACTAAAATTCGTGTAATTTTTCCAATATGTATATGCTACTTCTGCAACTCCCTTGTAGCCTGTTTCATAGATCATGCATTACATACAATGTATGATTTAGACACTTTTGATGTATTATTTCTGTTTCAAAGAAATTTTGTATAATCAACAGTCATACATTAATGTATGAGAGGAAAATACTCTTGAATTATTGGAATAATATAATGAAATATAATATATGATTTTATTTCATAGACCATTATCACACCTTGTTTTAATACAACAAAATTTAAATTCGTCATACATTTCATACAGCAATCCGTTTTGGTGTACCTACATAAGTCATAAATATAAATATAATATAATATACTATAATGCCAAGCCAATGAAGTGTTAACAATATTTATTGCAATGGTGGTAAAGCTTCATTGGATTTTGTTGAATGTGAAATAAATGAAGCCAAACGCTCCAACAATAATTGGACACACGTCGGCGGCATGCAAAATTTCTCCACGAAATAAGGATCATACAAGTTAAAATTTACTCGGAAAAATATTCTTGGGCGTCTAAAAACTCTTATAAGATATTCCACACCACCAAAAAGGAAATCTTTTTCACCAAAAATGACATCCGTTTTCAGATATTATTAATTTATGTTATATAAATAAAATTGTTTTTTTATAAAACACGATTATTTCAATATCCGTTCAACATATGTTTAAGTGGAAAAATAAACTAACTAAACTAATTGATAAATGGGCTTTTGTAAATGGATTAGTCCTAAATATAACAACATGTCATTCTTATATCAAACAGGATTTACGAGCTTTCTTCTATGCCTGATATATTATTATCTGGTACGAAGATGAAGTTTGTCGAAGTCGCTACGAGGCTCGGTTTTAACGTGGTAATAGGAAGAATATTTATATGGTTACCTGAGGAAGCAATGGATTTCAGCTAGTCTTACGCCGCTTGATAGTTTATACACGACGTCGACTAGTACTTACGCTTATTTTGCCCATAATTGACTACTCTGAGTAATCTGGACTCACTCTTATACCACAAATTACAAGTGGCTTTTAATGATGCTGTGGGATACATTTACCAGAAACGCAGGCACCAGAGAATATGTTTGTACGTTGAGAGCGTCTTAGGTTGTTCCTTACAGCAGTACCGAAATATAATAAACTACAAAATTATATGAATCCAGTTACCGTTTTACCTCTACTCCAAGCTCGAGCTGAAATTTACCCGCTCCCTTAGAATATTCAACATTGTAACCTATATATACAACTATTTAAATTCATCTCGGCTAATTTTCATCTATGCAATTCAGATATGGAATTCCTTGGCTTCACACATTAAACGTTTATTAAGTATTAACTTTAAAGCTTCACTTTTAAATTACATACTACGTCTTGCAAGAATAGTTAGTTTCTCTCTTTACTTCCATTTCTATTTCTGTTTTTTTATTTTTTCTCTTCTCATCTATTTTCTAAAGTCCAAATTCTATACGTATACTAACTGACCCGGCAAACGTTGTTTTGCCGTATGAATTATTTCTAGAGTATGAAAATATATCTTATTTATTGACGGAAATACCACACCAAATACAATTTTTTTTAATTTATTGTAACTTTTTTATTCAATTATATGTACAACGAATTCTGAAAATATAAGTCAACAATATTAATCTCTTAGTGGAATGGAGTGTACAATATTTTTTGTCATTCCATATTTAACTAACACAAATGAACTGGATGGTTTGCCCACTCGAGAGTGAAAAACATGGTGTGCTCAAATCTAAGTCACAAACAGACATCGTTTGGCCTTGAGACTTTTTAATAGTTATTGCAAATGCCAATCTGGGAAATAGGGATATGAATGCGTTTAAATTGAATTGGCACATCTGTGGGTATAATAAGGATTCGTGGAAAGTATATTACTTTCACCCCGGAATTCGCCATTTTCAAATAATGGCTTCGATAACGTTGTTCATTCATTAACTTTTTAACAACTAATCGCGTGCCGTTGCACGCCCGTGGTGGGATCAGTAAAATAAACGGAGATCCAAATTTGAGTACTAAATTATGCGTTGGTAGGCCTGGTAAATCCAATGAGTTTAAAAACTCCGTTGGAAAATTTGCAGCTTCAATGGCATCGCAAACTGCATCAACGGATTTATATGTCACCAAGTTACCTGGCACGTATCTGTTGTATCTTGAGATTCAATTATTCGTTGACGTCCACATTTTTTGCTGCTAAAATCGCCCTTTCTGCCAGCCACCCATGATGAATGTATTGTGTGTCGAAAAAATTTTAGGTTAATGAGAGCATCTTGCGAATCGATTGTGCAGAAATCGTCCGGTAATTTTATGCATCCAGTCTCATCCTTAGTGACTTTTCCGTCACCGATATCTAACAGTTCTTTTGAGAATGTTTCAGCAAATGGTTCTTGAAGCATTTGGACGAGCATATTTACTTTTAGTTTAACTTTTTCAGCTTTACGCCGCAGTGGAGATGATTTCAAGCAAGCATTGATCTTATCAGCGTACTTTGAACGCGGAATGACGGGAAGTGTTTATCTGAAATTATCTGAAAGGAATAACAGAGTGCCGCTAAATAATTTGTCATTGTCTTTTATATCTTTCAATGCCCTGTTCAACGCCTCAAGCGAATATTTGTATGCCAAAGTGCATTCATCCCAGATGATCATTTTACACTGTTTCAACACTGGCCATAGACGATTGTTTTTTATGTTGCACACGGCGTCTGGGTTGCTTTGAATGTTTAGTGGCAGCTTAAATACTGAAAGAGCTAATAAAGTTGCCGCAATGCCAGATGATGCAACGGCCAACGCGATACCATTATTTGATCGTATTTCAGCGAGATTTAGCGAAATAAGAAAAGGGTTGCCAGTTCCACCTGGTTCATTTGTTCCTCACTCATTAGTGGAACATTGCGAGTAACAATCGCTGCCATTTCTTCCGTATTGTATTGAAGTTCACGATTCATGTCAGTGTTTAATAAATCAGGTGCACTTCGATTGGCGGAGGCATACCGAAATGACTGAGTGGCAACTTGGCGACAATAATGAAAAGATCCTCAATAGCAATCAGTTTTTCATTATATATAGCATCCCTGAATGCTATCGGTAGATCGTTGCAACGTGTGCGATGTTGATGCAGTATATCCCGCCAATGGTGACCAATTGGTCTGTGAGACCGGGTGCGTTAAAAAAATGGAATAACTTTACTCTCCGTTATTGTTTTTTGTTGTAATTTCGAGTAGCTGCCACATTGCACGTACCCCACCATCAGTTCATGTCGAACCTGCCTAGTGAGCACAAGTTGTGTATTTTTTTTACTAACCCGGTTCGTGAGAGCGTGTGTCACCGTGTTTGTAAGTAAAATAATAATCAATGAGACTAAGGCTGTCGGAGTTTTTACATATAGATGATGTACCTGGAACATCGGGTCCTTCAAGAAATGGCCGGTGCTATGAGTGTGGATGGAAAAAAAAACAGAAAAACCAAGTACGCTTGCCATAAATGTCAACAATATTTTTGTATTGAAAACGTAGTGAAAACGTAGCAGCTTTTTACCTAAAAAAGTACTTTCTGAGATGTATTTTTTTATTATTTTTTGTTTGAAAGGATACCAATATTTGTTTATTTTGTACAAGTTCCGAATTTCGAAAGACTAAAAAACGTTAATTTGCTCAAGGGACATGTGATTTTTTATTTTTTTCTTAATTTTAAAAACAGAACTACTAAAAACTGTGTTATTGTTAATGCTCCTATTAAAAAATTGTTTGTGGATCCAATTATTGAAATAAAAGAGGTTAAATAGATTAAATATCTCTGTTTTATTGTCAAAGACCATAAGATTAACAACAAGATATGAACTATTAGTAACACTTTTCGAAAAATCTTCAGTTGAAAACCCCGGTGCGTGAGACCAAAGTCAAAGTCAAATTTGCGTCACCATTGGCGGGATATACAAGGTGGGCCAAAAGAAGTCATCCGATGTTGTTTGGCTCTTATTTTTTTTCTAAATGAAAAACTTCGATTCTGTTTTTTGATTATGTTTAGAATTTTATTGGTCAAGTCGAGAAGATGATATCGGCCAAATGGGCGCCGTCACAATTGATTGCCATACGGGCTCGTTTTATGGCATTTTTCATCACTTCGGCGAGAACTTCGGGCGACAGATTCTCGCACTTGTGTCGAATATTGTCCCTGAGGGCTTCTAGGGTCTAGGGCTTGTTCACGTAAACACGGGACTTCAAAAAAAAACCACAAAAAAGTCTGGAACGGTTAAATCGGGTGATCTTGCGGACCAGTGCAAATCGCCAAAACGAGAAATGAGGCGACCCGGGAACGCGCCTTCAGAATATCGGTTGGTTGTGTGCCGTAGCTCCGTCCTGTTGGAACCACATGTCCTCCAGTCCTAATTCGTCCATTTGCGGCAGAAAAAACTCGGTTAACATTGTCCTATAGTGCGCACTGTCCACTTTTGTCGTTTGACCAGCGGCGTTCTCGAAAAAAAATCCCCCGATGACTCTTCCAGCGTGAACAGCGCACCATGCAGTAACTTTGAGTGGGTGTAATGGCTCCTCGTGCATTTCTCATGGATTTTCGGTGCCCCAGAAGCGATGGTTTTGCTTGTTCACGTACCCGCTGAAGTGGAAGAGCCTCATCGCTCATTATGATTTTGGTCGAAAAATCGTCCACTTCGTCCTCGAGATTGAGGATGGCTTGGGCGTAGGTTACACGCGTTTGGCGGTCGACAGGTAGCAGCTGATGCATGGACTGGACTTTGTACGGGAACAAGCTCAAGTCTTTGACCAAAACTCGCCTTAGAGACGACCGCCTGATGGCTAATTGTGAGGCACGGTCGCCGAAAAAACCACTCTTGGCAACATCTCGTGTGGTCCCATTCTCTTCAAGGTCGGTGGCCAAACGGCGCAGTGGGTGTCGGACGGCCGAGGAATCGGCGACGGAATTCGCACTGCGCCAACACTACAGACGAATTGTTACGCAAAAAAATAGACACGATTATTCTTGGGGAGTGTATCGCTCCATGGCTTGTTCACTTGTATTCTACATCTGTCTAGCCCACAAATGTCAAAACAGATTTGACATTGGCGGCCATTTGCAAAAATAAGAGCATCTTCCAATAGGGTGATCTCTTTTGGCCCACCTTGTATATCATCAGTCATCGAATCTTTGTGATTATCCCATAACGTTTCTATTCGGGCCGGGAAACATGTAGTTAATACTGTAGCGAATGGTAGACGCATTTGTTTTGCTGTACAGTTCAATGCCGCTTCAGCAAGCATACAAACAATGATAATGGCTAACATTTTCTCGAAAACTGTAAGAAGTCAGATACAGCTTATTGCAAGAGAGAAAGGAGAACGCTCCCATTCCATTCCGTGCTGTTTATGGGGTGAGAAGTGACACCGACAACGAAAAAAAAATGTAAAAATCAGCCGTAAAATTGTCATTTTTCATTGACAAAATCCAGCTGATGTTGAAAATATCAATTTTGATTATTAATTTCATAGGTTTCGAATGTAATTTCAACAATAAATTCATGTTAAATTGATATTAGAATTTTGTAATATTTTAATATTAAAAATGTGAAATTTTTGATAATAAAATTGTGTAATCAATATGATAAAAAGGTAAAATTGATATAGATCTCATTAACATTAATTAGTGAGAAGAATAATTTACGTTTTGATATAAAAAATGTTTAATTTATATATAATTAATGTACCTAATCGATTTTATATTAGAAAAAAGTAAAATCAATAATAATTTTTTTCTTACTTATTTTAAACATCGATCGTCTAATTTTGCGCAAGCGGTTTCAAACCATAATTTTTAAGTTCATTAATTTTGTGTTTTTTTTTTGATTATTCTAAAATAGTTTTAAACGACTTTGTAATTTTCCTTAAAAAATAAAACAAACATGTTTCATCAGGAATATGGTATACATGTATCGGAGTCAGCAGTAGCTATTATATTAAAGGAGATACTTTTGGAAATTTAAGAAGAGTCAGCAAAACTTATACAACAATCACAATTATTAAGGGTTGAATGGTGACCTTTTTCTTCAAATTTTTAAGTCATTTATTGTCTAATTGTGGACCATGCTTCTCTTAATTGCATCCTTTATGGTTGTTTCTTCCACCACGGGTTTGCCATCTTTCTTCGTCGCCTACCTCGAAGTCGAAGTCAATGTTGCAATCTGTGGAGTCTATAAATAAGAGTTTTTTTATACTTATACTTTTATTAATATTTGCGTCATTTAATTTCTTACTTAAATAACTCTTGTTATTGTTTATCTTACTTCTGTCATAGTATTTACAGAAATTTGTTTCTAGGTTGGTCCACTTATATATCAATTCGTATTTCTTGCCGGGAAACATCATTACAAAGTCGTAGTTAATCTAATAATAATTATTATACTTAATAACGGTTTGTCTTCTCATAAATATAGCTTACGAATAGTTCTCCCCCGGATTGCTTATAAATCGGCCAGTCTACCAAATTTGTTTGTAAGCCATTTAATTTGGGTCATAATTCAAATGTTTTGATCCAAAGTTTTTTTAGGTCTCCGAGATCACCATCCCTTATTTCACTAATTTCTGCAAAAATATACTGGTCTCCATTAACTCTTCACTTTTTTTTGACGCAAGTTCACGAAATTAAACAAACTGATTTTCATTTTCACAGTTTTTTTCCACAGAAATATTTATAAAATTAAACATTAACCACTTTATGGACGACAAATCAGCACAAAGGAACGAACAAGTGATAATTGATTAGCTATCGACCGAGGTTAAAAAATATAAGATGTAATTAAAAAGTAGGGGTTAGTGGTAGGAGGTTGAAAATTAAGGACTGAATGTATTTTTTAAAGCCACACCATAAAAAAATAACCAACAAAAAAATGTTTCCAAAAAATGAAAAAAAATTGTTTGGGGTTAGCTAAGGGTTCACTTAGGGGTATACAAATTAGTTACAAACCTATTCTCAGACCTACTGAATATACATATTAAATTTCATCAAAATTGGTAGAGCCGTTTCGGAGGAGTACAAACACTAAAACTGTATGTACATTTTTTCCTTTCTCTAATTCTCATAAAATGTCAGTTACCTATTATGAGAATTTTTGTATAACATGAATAACTCTTTTATTTGCATTATATACATAGTTCTTTCCACCATAGCTGTAATAAAAGACCAAGTCTTAATGTATACCTTTTTTTATAAATGAACTTAAAGTAAAAAATATCTCATTGTATAGGCTACTTTTGTAACATATTTATGTTATATTTATCCGTACAATCATGTATAACACTTATGCTTGATTTTTTTTCTTAGGAGGTTATAAACCAAACTAAGTGCCCTTCTTTTACTGCATCTATGCGATTATAGATGTCGCTCTATTAAAACGTCGGTAGGGCAGATTTGGATAAAATTCATCTCTTGTTTTTCATAATGAACAACTACTTTTGTGTGGATGGATTGAAACTACAACCCCTTTAACCCAGATATCGGGACAAATAATAATATAATGTAAGCATTATTACTGTCTCGAAGCTTAGAAATCTATTTTCTTACTCTTGTATGTATGTTAGAAGTTGAGCTCAAAATAAATAAAGACAAACAAACTATTTCCCACCCATTGGATGTAGCTAGTCATGATGTTTGTAGTCCGGATAGTTTCTATGATTTTGAGGCATTTGAAATTCTTTTAATTGCAGATGTTTTGTTATATTTTTTATCTTAGTGTTAGGTTAGGTAAGGTGGCGGCTTGGAAGAACACACTTAGACCACATTAATTTAGGTCCTTTGTGATACCATATGAGTTAGAGGAGGGAGGTAGAAGGCCAGAGTGTTAAACTAGACCGGGCATGATAGTGGGCTCATTTTTGCTGTCTAAATGCTTATTGCGATTTGTCTACGGCTTCAATCCTCCTGCGTCTCGTCGAGAGAATCAGGGTTGTTTATCCTTGGAGAGGAAAAGGGTGCCGATACAGTTTACCCCTTACCCGTGAACAATGGATGACCCATTAAAGAGAGGAGACTGGAGATAATAATTGGACGATATGTCTATGTCTTCGAATATACATTGGGTGACCGAAACAGTGTACCCTTCGCTTATATTACTCCGACATCTCTTCCGACAAAGACATAAAACGGTTACGTCAGAATCGGTGATGAGTAGATCGTGCTTTTCGTTGTGTAGCCTTACCGAAATAAGGTTGGTCTAGAAGGAGGTGACCGGACAGTGTGCCTTCGGATAGGTGGGTGGTAACCAACGGTTGTACCCTCGCCTCTATCTTCTGGCCGCTTATCGGATTGGGCAGATAAAGCGAGGCGGATAGTAGTAGTGGTGATTGGATCAATTAGTCTGTTTACTAGGCGAATTGTGAGATGTCTCAATTATTCAAAAGGTGAGTCTGACTGAGTGACGGGTTGTTTCGGATAAACGAGGAGTAAACTTACCCCTCGATTGCAATGTACAAACAGCCCGCCTATGGGGCGCAGGCGGTGTGGGCAGTAGCCGATGTGACCAACTGCTAGCACTGAAAATATGTGAAAGATCATTACAGCTATTTGGTCTTATAATGTATTTGCTGATGCAACGTGTGTCTGTGAGAGACAAGTCACCGAGGTCTTCGAAGAAGTATTTTCCAAAGTTTTTTTTACGCAAATTTGCGAGATCTGGGCAGGCACACAGAAGCTGTAGAACGGTTTCCTCTTCCTCCTCATCCATGCAACTTCTGCAGAAATCATTGTAGGGTGCTCCTAATCTGCAAGCGTGTGTTCCTATCAAACAATGTCCTGTTAATTCTCCTACTATGGAGCTGAACCTATTTCTACTGATAGAAAGAAGTCTCTGAGTCCTTTTAGCATCTAGATTTGGCCAGATTTGCTTGGATGTGGCGCAGGTATTTATACTGTTCCAACTGTTGTTTGCAACCCTTATTGCCTCCTTAAATAAGGAAAATTTAATGGATTGCATAGGAGCGTACGGTTCAGTGTTATTGTTCAAGTGAAGGCCGCTATCTTGTCTGGCTAGTTCGTCCACTTTGCAGTTGACAAGAATGTCGCTGTGCCCTTGAACCCGGCACAGGGTTACTGAACATTTGTCCGCAATCTCGTTAAGAGATTTCCGGCACTGTTTTACCAAATTTGATCTAGTTATTGGTGTATTCAGGGCTTTTCTAGCCGCCTGACTGTCTATGTATAGAACGATAGCTTTTCCATCTATCGCAAACAGGGCAAGTCTGCAGGCTGCCTCGCGTGTTATTATTATTCTTTCAGCCTGAAAAACGCTGCAGTGGTCTGGAAGACGTAAGGTTAATTTCGGGTGATAGAGAGAAGACTCCCGCTCCCGTGCCTTCCGTCATTTTTGATCCATCTGAATGGACTTCAAGTGCTGAGTTTTTTACTATTGTGCTATTCTCCCATTCGGAACGTTCTAGGATTATTGCTTTGTATTTAATGTTAACGTCCTCAAAATAAATAACATTATCCGTTTTATTAGGGCTATTTGATAGTTGGCCCATTTCTGAGATTCTCTGAGTCTTAAGGCCAGAAAGGAGCTATAGTATTATGTGCAAGGCGTCCGACTTAAGTGCCCCTGTAGTTCAAATGCTGGCTGATCTTTGTATTCGTTCCATGGATCTGGAATTGCATTTTTTCTTTAGTGCGGGCCACCAAACTAGGATTCTGGAAGGCAGAATTGGTTTATCTACCTTAGTATAAAGCCAGTTTGTTACCTTAGGCTGAAGGCCCCATCTTAGACCTAGGGCCTTCCTACAGGTGTGGATAGCTACCACGGTCTTTCTTGTGTGGTCCTGAATCTTAAGCTTCCAGCTAGGTTTACTGTCTAATATTAAACCTAGATATTTAGCATGATTGCTAAATTTTAGCTCCATATTTTTGAGTTTTGAAAGAGCCTTAACTGGAACTTTGGATATGTTTGTGAACAAGATTAGCTCTGTCTTGGGTGGATTGACATCCGACCGTATCCGTCCATTCAACCAACTTGTGCAGAGCAGATTCTGTAAGGTCTCTAATTGTGTTAGGAAATTTGCCAGATATAGCAATTGTGATGTCATCCGCATAGGCTATAACTTGACACTCCATATTTCTCAAGATGATGAGTGCTTCATTAACTACTATTATTATTGTTATAATGATCTATGAAGATCATGTGAGCATAATAAAAAAGGCCTATTGATGTAACAAAAGCTTTTGATATGGTTGACTATGATTGATTGCTAAGTAAACTTTGTTATTTGTTTATGATTGTTTTTGTTCCTACTTATCAAATCGTAATCAAAGAACCCACATCAAAAATAATTTAAGCTCAAAAAGCTTTTTAAAGACGGGTATTCACAAGGTTCTCTTTTGGGCCATATATTATTTTTGATATTCGTTAATTCCTTGTTTTCTCAACCATTCAAAGGAATTTTAACTGTTTCTGCATGATACTGCTCTTCCTTACTCATATAAAAACCATTTTGAAACGACTGATAATATTTATCATGATTTAGAAATTCTCAGGCATTGGTTATTGTTTTTAGCAAAAAAAATAAGTTTATGTTCTTTAACTTAATGGGGATAGTTCCTGGGATAGTTCTAACTTTTTCCGTCAGCATTTAGGTCTGATATATCTTGTGTCAATGGCTGTTTTGAAATTGAATGTGTTGGTAATATTAAATATTTAGGTATTACTTTAGATAAGAAGTTTAATTGTTGTTTAATTTAAAAATTAGTCTTTACTGCCCTCAACCAATCTTTAAACTTGGTTATAGTGGCCTAGTGCAATCTAAGATTCAATATGAAATCTGCTGTTGCGTTGGTACTCACTTCTCTAAAATAGGCGTTTTTCTTTTTTAGTTCAGAGCTGAGCTCTGAACCGAGCTCGAGCATTATGAGCGCGCTCTGAGCCGAGCGTGCTCAGATTGTTCTGATGTATTTATGAAACACACTTGAGCACGTAGTTGACATTTTTAATAAATGTATGTAAAAATTAAATATTTATTAATTTTTATTTATTAAATTGGTTATCCTTTAGTTCCAGAACAACAAAGTTCGTCCACCATTTCATTTATTTTGTTTTCCTGGTTTTTTTTTCTGTCAAATGTGACTGTGAGGCGTTTTTCTTTTTTAGTTCAGAGCACAACCTGAACTGTTATACAAAAAGTTCGTGTTTCTTTTTTAGCTCAGATACATCAGAGCTCAGATTTGTGTTTCTTTTTTCGATCTGAGCATTATCAGAGCGCGCTCGATGAGCTCAGAATAAATTGACTGAGCATGCTGAGTAAAAAGCTGAATATACACTCACAGTCACATTTGACTGAAAAAAAACCAGGAAAACAAAAAATGAAATGGTGGACGAACTTTGTTGTTCTGGAACTAAAGGATAACCAATTTAATAAATAAAAATTAATAAATATTCAATTTTTACATACATTTATTAAAAATGTCAACTACGTGCTCAAGTGTGTTTTATAAATACATCAGAACAATCTGAGCACGCTCGGCTCAGAGCGCGCTCATAATGCTCGAGCTCGATTCAGAGCTCAGCTCTGAACTAAAAAAGAAAAACGCCTATAATAATTTCTTCCCGCTCTTTCAATAAACTGCACAAAGAATTAAGAAGAGAGCGTATTGAAACAACATTTTTATGTAAAGTTAAAAAGTTACTGTTATATAAAAGTCATTCTGAGATAGAACCTATTAGTAGTCCAATGATTTGAATATTACTGTAAGGTTTCTAAGAATTTATATACGAATTAAAGTACATACACAGATCCCTTAGTTATATATACACCTATTATTGTCTACCCCTACAAAAAAATTGTTTTATATTCTTCAATTAATGTACCATTCGCCACGTATTCTTTTGAATAATAGTATGTTCCCTACTATTTCAACAAAAAAAAAAATATATTGCTTAGTGGTCATATATTATTTTAATTATGGAGCCACTCAATACTTATTATTATTCTGTTACCATTAAACTTGTATATCTTTTTTTCTTTGAAATAAAGAATTAAAGTATGTAAAAAAAAGCTTATGCTTTTAAAGGGTAAGAGGCATAGAACTTTAAGTTGGCAATACTATTTTAACTGGCGGGTATTTTGTCAGCTGTCAAGTGATATATTTTTAGTTTGGTTTGGCATTTCAACATGAATAGACTGACGCC
The DNA here is from genome assembly GCA_916610125.1 of Cheilosia vulpina. NCBI lineage: Eukaryota > Metazoa > Arthropoda > Insecta > Diptera > Syrphidae > Cheilosia > Cheilosia vulpina. Next base: position 59,461,978 of record OU744276.1, on the reverse strand, counting down.
TGAACCAGAGCCAATACTGAGACCACCAACTTCGGCCGATTTGCCATTACTTATGTAGTTTTCGATTTTAATCTGAGATTTCAGATTTCTGCTGCCAAATCGAACATAAAATCCGAATTTTATTGGTTCTTGTATGTATTGAGTTGGCCGCAAAAAATGTTTTTTTTTTCACTTGCATTGGAAATCCATTTCAATTGATTTTTACACATTTATAATATGGGTCAATATTTCAGAATATTAATATTTGGCACCTCGAAATGGACCTTTATGGACATATCATATATAAACAATTTTAATAATTTTTTGGTTACTCTGTATTTAAGAAACGTTATTAAACATTTTAAGCCAATGGAACATTCAATTTAGTAATTTTTAACTGTTTTAATTTTCCACGGGAATGACAGAACTAACATGGAAATGACAAATTCCTATCATGGTAATGACGAACAGTATGGAAATGACCTTAACCTTATTAAAACAAATTAAAACACATCGGAAGTAAGTTTTTTAAATAAATGTTTATTACAAATAGCTACAAAACAGGAACGTTAGGAATTTCAGTCCTGTATTATTAATATAAAAATAAAAACGTAGGTATGTAAAATACATTTCATATACTTTGTTACTTCGGTACAAATTAAAACACATTAATTTTGTGTGGGAATTTATAAAAAACACGCTTTCCTCGCACAACCATGATCGGTTTCGGTAAAATGGCCAAAATCATCATTGTTTAGTATGAAATATTTATTTTCTTTTCCCAGCAGCTTTAAAAAATGGAAGCAAAAAGTTTCTTTTGTTTTTCGCTTTTTTTATTTTGTTTTTGCCCCTCCAAAGCCACAAGCAAATGTGAACCGATTTTTATATTATTATTTTTATCTTGCTCCGTATCAGGTTCTGATAAATCCTCATTATTTGAACTATCGTATACGTATTCAAACCGTACACGAACTTTTTTCTTTTGCTGCAACACCAACGGACCGTATTCATCAGAACTTGAAGCAAAATTTGTAGTGGGATTAAAGTTTAATACTCCCAAATGATAATGTTCACAATCAAACTTGCATTGGAAACAACTTAAAGATCGAAGCCATAGTTTATTCGAGTCCTCGTTTTCTAATACCTGTGTAAATATTATATACTAAATCTATGCATTTTTTTAAGAATATTCGCAATTTTAAGCTTACCTGATGTACTTTCATTGTTCCAACAAATGTTTTGATTTCATTAGCATCCAAGTTTCTGTCAAATTGTTCAATTTCATTTTCATAGATTTTAAAAATTTGAATATTATGGCAGTTTGTATTGAGTACGTCAAATAGTGTAGTGATATATCCTTGCCATAAGCAACATAACCATCAGCTGTTCTTTTGCAAACTGCACCAACACCATCAGCAGCTCCTTTTCCATGACCAGTTTCAAGATAATTCCAGGTAAAGTTTTTCAAATTTTGGTATAAAGGTTTCATTTGAGTTCCAAGAATGTAAAACATCGTTTTATTTTTGTACTGTGTCGCAGGGCCATCGCTGAGAAAATGAACCGTGTCCACTTCGTTTGGAAGATCAGATATTATTGGTCGAAGGTAGCACCATATTGCTGAAGGATTGTGTGCCAAATATTCTGATAGAGTGCAATAAATTTTTGGAACAACAACATCATTTATGTTTTTATAAGTCACAACGGTATGAAGTGCAATTTGCTGTCTTGAACCACCAAAATGAAAAGATTGTGCTTCTTCAGCGTATTTGAGACTGTAGTTTTCACTAAAATCCATGTGAATTAAGCATTGGTTTTTCGGCAAACTGAACTTTAATTTTTTTATTTCGAGATACTGATGTAAGACCTTGGCTTGGTGCTCTAAGAACGGTGTTATTGTATTTTGGTAGTTAAGTACAATTTCTTTAAGGGACATTGTTTTTAAAAGTTTCGAAATTTTTGAAACAACTTTTTCGCGTTGGTTCTTGGCATCAAAATACTTTTCTTTTAAAAAACGCCCACTTAAAATATTCACCATTAGCTTCAGAAACAAACTCCTTTATTATGACACATTTACTTTTGCATTTTTCGCAAGAACGAAGCAGACACTTTTCTCTTATTAATGGACAGCTAATTGCTTTTGTTAAATCTTTGGTAGAGTTGTATTCCAGGATCTTATACTTAAATAAAGAATTGACAAGCAGATCCATATTCGCGTGTCGTATATATTTACAGGTGTCTCTATCTCCAACTTTCATTTCTTTTATCCAGAAAGGTCGATTTTTGCAAAAAAAAAAAGTGTAGCTAACAGAAAAATCAGGATACTCAGCCAAAAAAAATTATGCGGGTTTGTAAGTGAATTGGTTTTGTTGAGTTTGCTTATATTTGGTTACATATTCCTTTTTTCCAGCGCACATTCGACTTACATTATCCTGCTCTAAAAAAGTTTAGATCTGTTGCTTTTCTTTTTGATACAAACGTAAATTTGAACAATCATATTTTTTGGGTTGTGAACTTACAAAATGATGAAAGTTTATATTGTTTTATAAATTTTCCTATAGCTGCATTTTGAATTATTTTTTTGTTTTTATGGTTGGAAATTTTATATTGATGATAAAGTTGGTCTTTAATTACTTCGCTGAAAACAAGTTTTCTTACCACTTCTGGGCTGGACGATAAAGGATTTTCAGTGCAAAGGTGTTGAATGCGAGTATTTGGCAATGAATTGCCTAAAGCTTTCTTACTTTTAGAAGATCTGCGGTGATTAATATTCCTTTTAAGATTTTTTAGGTTTGACTTTAACGACTTGATAAGTTCTTCCTGCTTTCGAATCCTTTGATTAAATTTGTATTGCAGTCTTCGCATTTTTTTGTTACTATCAGCCTTTACATCAGCAACCTTCTCAGGAATTTGTCCTACCTCTAGACCGTGAAGGTTTTCATTAATCATGACAGGGGTTTCAGGTGGAGTATTAGCTTCAATGAATTGGGATTTTATTTATTGTATTTTTTTTACAAGTCTTTCTTTGTTTCCGTTTTTCTCGTGGAGTCATATCTTTTATAGATTTAACGATTTTGTTTTCCTTTTTTTCAAATACCTTTGTTTATCTTTTTCTTTCTGTTTTCGACATTTTTTCAGGATCTTCTCGAATCCCCTTTCGACGTTCAAGTTCCCTTTCCGCTCTTAGTTTTTTTTATTATAATTTTCATTTTATTATCATTTTCATTACCATATCAGCCACGGGAAACATGGAAATGACGACATGGAAATGACATCGAAAGGTATTTTTCAAAAATAAAACTGAACTTTACTGAATATTTTTTTTTAAACTCATCTTATTAAACAAGTTCATAAAAAAGGCATGCATTGCAAAAAGTATTAGATTTAATTAATAACTTATCACAATCAAAAACACTTACGACGGTATAATGACAAATTCAACGGACAACGAAAACCTGAAACACTTCCACAACATGAAAGAAAGTTCACTATTGATGTATATATCGGATTGTTGCAAAACCAATCAAAAATTCCCGTTATTAATGTGAAATCTGCCTATTCTGCGGCCGTTAAATTCAATTTTTTTAAAGAATTATTTTTTGTCACGGATATGACTTTTTTTTAGGGACACTCCCTAAATACATTTTAGATAACTTTGTATATTATTTAAAAAATAAATTGACTAGGCCATAGTCGCCATTGTTCTTTCTTCTTCAATGCTTCATCAATAAAATTTGCAAACCGGCTTACATTTAACAAATAAAATGCATTTGTTGAAGGAAGGTACAGCTGGGACCATGCCATGGTAATGACATTTTTAAGGTTTAAGTTAAAATTTGCGCATTACTAGAAATGCCATACATATTGGTATTAGTGAAAGTATATGTGAAATATGAGAAAAAATCGAGATTTCTCAAAAGAGAGTCAGATCAAAAAAAGATTGATCTTTTTGCCAAATCGAAAACGACATTAGCCTACAAGCTACTTATATTTTTACGGAGTGGTCACGATTTGGTGCGCTAGTATTGTTACATAGAAATTGACTAATGTCACGTAACTTCAAAAATTCGGAATCACCAACACACTCGCAAAATATATGAGCCACTTCCGCTGTGGGCAAAGCTGCTGGCAGTGTTCATAGAATTTTAATCGTTAAATTTCAAATGATTCGTGTGGATAGTATTTTCTTTTTAGGAATAAGTGTACATTTGCTTAAAATATTTTCGAAAAATTGTCAATGCAGAATGGTTATAAAAAAAAAAAATAATAATTGGCGGAACAGGTCCGTATGGACCCAAGCCTAGCTTCTCACAACCATTCGTCTTGTGTGAGTTTTTATTTTTGGGACGAATGGAAGGGATCTACAATTTTATGCCGAGTCCAAACGGCCAATTGAGAAGCTCTTTCATGACAGTTATACTCTCGGATGTTTGTCAGACGTTCGCGAGAGGTGGCGCAGCGAAAAAAACCTTAAGTTGAAATTTGGGTTTTTCTCGGGATTCGAGGGGTCCCACTCGCTTAGTAGTCCAACACACTAACCACTAAGCCACTGCGCCTTCATGGTTGCATGAAAATAAAAACCTTTTGACCAAACCTTTGTCAGTTGATTAAAAAAAATGTACACGTGAAATCGATGTTAATGATATTCAAAAGCGGAAAATACAAAACCATGTTTGTCCTAATATGGTTCTTAACCAAACAAATCAAATTATTCGCCATTTAAAAATAAATAATAACTAACCAATAGCATTCAGTAATGTTAAAATATTCCCGAACTCTAGCACACTTCCCGACGGTTGCCGAGGTTGGCAGCATTGATTTTTTTATGTTTTGTATGTTTTTGCATGTCACACGGATTCTTAATTGATACAACACCAATAGGAAAACAAATTGGCGAATTTGAAAAAAAAAAACTGAGGGGCCCAGCGGCAAGACGATTGTGAGTTTAGGGTCTCAGTATCATTTGTCTCTGATATCTACGTTTTACTGTGCTGCGTTACTTTTACGTCGTTGGCATACGGTCCCATTGGATTGACGCACCGTTCATCATCATCGTTGGAATCTTGTACCTTTGAAGTCTGTGCCGTTGTCTTGCATGGTTGATGTGAATATACTCCCAGTCTGCAACAGTTTTTGAGTGTCGTCATTTTCTGCCCTTTGGAGTCTGCAGTATCTGAATGCAAGAAATCAATAGTTAATTAAAGGAATTTCAAAGTGAGTGCGATTTTAATAACTTTTTATTATTCGTCCATACAAAGTGAATAATTTTATTGAAAATGAGTGCGATTTCTAAAAAAATATTTAAGAAGTTGTGCAAGTCAATTGACAAGGATAGCTTAAGTTTCGAAAAAGTGAGTGCTGATATTAGAACCAAGAACTATTTGATTAGTATATTAAACGTTTTAGAGGATAATTTGCGGAAGATTTGTGATCATTATGATGACATGAATACTGAGGATAACGAAAATATCTCGAGAGAAAGTGAAGAATTATACGATGAAGTTATGGAAAATTATTTCATGTACAAAACAGTGCTTCTAAATGAACTAGATACATTAGAGGGTTTTCATGAAAATTCGCGAGTAGCAAAAAGTAATGAATCTAATTCAATCAATGCCGCTAAAACATCAGATTCTCATGAGATTCGACTTCCATCCATTACTCCTCCAATTTTCTCTGGAGATTATAATAACTGACGTCCATTTCATGATCTTTTCCTCTCATTGATTCATAATAATTTGTCTTTGTCTAAAATTGAAAAGTTAACATATTTAAAATCGTGTTTGGAGGGTGATGCTGCGTCTTTATTAGATTACCTCGAGGTTAACAACGACAATTATGATCAAGCATGGTCAATACTAACTACTCGTTACGATCACAAGCGCATTTTGGTCAGTACGCAGTTGAAAACGTTCAATCAACGATCCTTTCTGAAACCGCAGATTCAATTAACAGATTACTGGATAAATCAACAGTGTTGAAAAGCATAGGTGTTCCAATCGAACATTGATACAATCATAATTTTCGTACTGCTACAAAAGTTGCCTACGTCTACACAACAAATATGGGAAAAAAAGTTAAGTATGAGTAAGGACTTTCGAATTTTCGATCTTTTTGAAAACCCGTTTTCGTTCTTTGGAAGTTTTATGTCAACGAAGGTTCAAAGCAAAGACATCTTTCCAACGAGATCAAAATAAAGTGAAGAAGGCCGTGCACGTCAAATTTACTAATAAGAAAATGCTCAACTGTTCTGTTTGTTTTAAGGGTCAACATTCGCTTCGCTCCTGTTATGTTTTTTTTGAAATTGAATGTTAATGCAAGAGTTAATATTTTTAATCGGCTAGGAGTTTCCGAAAATTGTTTGGCTTATAACCATAAAACTCAACATTGTCCAAGTCAAAATAGATGTTACCACTGCAAACAAAAACATCATTCACTCCTGCATTACTCCAATAAGCAAGGTACTACCCCATACAATCAACACACTGAGCCTAATCACATTCAACAAACAGATACACATTCTGCTTCCACTCACTCATACCCTACTCTACTCACCAGTCTAGTATACCCAATTCCTGCAGTCAGTCATATCAGGTCTCAACTCAAGTAAATCCAACCGCACCACCTTTTATTTTATCACATGACCAAGCTAACACAAGTTCGTCTGCTCGTAATTATGATATCTCCGACCACAGGAACACACAAATATTACTAGCGACAGCCATTGTGATGATTCAATCTTCTACCGGAGACTTCTTTAAGGTCAGGGCGTTGATAGATCCAGGGTCAGCGGCAACTTTTATCACAGAAGCAACTGCGCAACAACTGAGGCTAAGAAAATGTCGCACGTTTTCAGAAGTTACAGGTTTGGGCAAAACGAAAAATGGATCTTGTCTTGACTCTAAAATCAACACAAAGCGATTACGTAACGTATGTGAAGGCGCTAGTTTTCATGACCTTGACAGGTCTGTTCCACAGCAAGGAATTGATCTCAAAGAAATGGAGTCACATTCAAGGATTGAAATTAGCTGATCCTTCGTTTTACAAGCCCGGCCATGTTGATTTGCTCTTAGGTAACGACATCTTTTACGACGTTGTTTTATCTGAAATCGTTAGGGGAAATGAGTCTGTAGCTCCCATTGCTCAAAACACTCACCTAGGATGGATTGTTCTAGGTAGGGCCCCAACAGCAACAGTTCGTGCTCATCTTCAGACCTTTGATGTGGAGACACAAAATAAATAACTAAACAAATCAATTTATTCGCCATTTAAAAATAAATAATAACTAACCAATAGCATTCAGTAATGGTAAAATATGGTATTTCCGAACTCTAGCACATTTCCCGACGGTTGCCGAGGTTGGCAGCATTGATTTTTATTTTATTTTTTGTATGTTTTTGCATGTCACACGGATACTTAATTGACATAATACCGATAGGAAAGCAAATTGGCGAATTTGAAAAAAATTGAGGCGGCCAGCGGCAGAGGATTGCGAGAGTATGATTTGTCTATGGCCTGAACAACGCTTCCAAATTGAGCAAATTTATTTTGAAAATCATGGTTCTTTTCGAAATTTGTATCGAGCACTACGCCCATTTTACGATGTTTAGCGATGAAGCTCACTTTTGGTTGAATGGATACGTCAATAAACAAAACTGCCGTATTCGGAGTGATGATAATCCTCAAGTGTATGTTAAGACACCGTTACATCCACAAAAACTGACTGTTTGGTGTGCTTTATGGGTTGGTGGAATAATTGGTACTTCTTTAAAAACGATGCTGGCCAGAACGTTACAGTCAATGGTGACCGCCATAGAGCCATGATTACTGACTTTTTCGTTCATCAATTGAACAACCATGATGTGCAGGAACTGTGGTTTCAACAAAACGGCTGTTACTGTTCCCAAGTTGAAAACTTGCACTTGTTTCGAGTGCGTCGAGATGATTTTAAATAAACCGTTTGTTTGCTTCGTATAGTACTAATCTGCACATGTCACTGCTCCCGAATTGGAGGCTTGCACTTATTTCGGTTGTGTCGCGCTTATTTCAAATAAAAGATTTGTTTGTTTCCTTTATTAGTATATTAGTTTAACAGCACAAAAGTTTTTATTGAATTGCTTATAATATATATCTCTTATGTGATAGGATAAAGAAAGATTTGTTTCTTTTTTTTTTGCTTGCTTTCGGGAACGGGTTTCGAAACGAAATATCGTTTGAAAATTGTCTGCACTGTCTTCGAACATAAAATTTGTCTGGCATCTGCTAAAGAGTAGACGCGATATAAAATTATATCGAAAATTATTTCGTTTGCATTTGGGATAGATTAGTACGAAATAGGAGTTTTGCGCATGCAATAAATTGGTAGACACAGAAGTTATTAATAATATGACGTTATACAACAAATCCTTCCCCCCTAATTAAAGACTATTATTCTTAGAAGAGGAATAAGACTCGGAAAATTGTTTTAAATATTCGGTAGCAGTTTGAAGGCAGAACATGACAATTCAACGATGTTTTTCTTAGTATATTATTATTTTCAGTTTTAACATATATCAATTTATTATACAGTAGTTAATTTTATATATGTATATTCTTTTTAATATTTAATCCTATGTTTTATATTTATATAAAATAATGGCACATCAAAGATCTATTTTTATTTATAATTTTTTCTTTTACAAATGCTTATGCTTATTATTATATAATTTGTTTATTTTATGTGTACTACGTATATAGCTAGCTCTAATATTTATTTTACTTTAATATTTATATGTTACAGATCTTAAACATATTTTTATTTTTTCTTAAGCATTAATTTTTATTGAAATATTGAAACACATTAAGTATATTCTTTTTATCTATATATATATATATAAGGGAGATACTCCCCCCTGCGTGACTATACAAGCAAGTCTTGAAACCAATTTGGACCTATGGCATGCACATGCCAAATAAATTAACAAAAAATTCAAGTCTTCCAAAATAAAAAAAACTAAGGAACATAGTAGTAATGGTTGAAGATGAAGTTAAAAAAGACACAGAAGTATGCCTCTCAACTACGTTAACATAGAACTTACAGAACTATTAAATACTGACAATGTAATCAGAAGATTGAGGCGGGTAAAAGCCCTTGATCTATAAGAGTAAGCCAAGGCCAAGAGATTATGTAATATTTTCAAATAAAATAAGTTCGAAATCCCACAAACTGCGGATTCTTCTTCTGATTTTTTCAAATAATTTAAAAATAAATTGCCGATTAACAATCAGTCCCTCTCGGGAGGTTTTTTGAGGTTGTTTGAGTCCCTCACTATTGCAGAAGCATGCTTCGCGTAATTGCTCTGCAATGTCTTTCGATGAGTTTTCCTTCCAGAGAACCCCCAAACAAAGAAGACAATCTATATATATAAAAACTGAGCCTTAATTGTGTAAGTTTGTCGCCGATTCACGCCTTAACGCATTTACCGATTGTAACTAAACTTTCACACATCTTTGGTATTGGTCTATATATGGGTTTTGTGAAGTTTTGTTGATAATCAGAAGACGTATATGTGTATTGTGCGTGCGTGATAAAACTCATGAATTTCAGTACATTTTGGGTTTTTCCACACATATAAAAAAACAATTGCTGTGTGTTACTCGGGTAAAAACTCAAGAACGGCTCGACGGATTTTTTTAGGTTTCTTGTTTGCCTGGAATCAGGGATGGTTGAAGAAAAATGAAAATTGGGAAAATTCACAACAGGTTGCGCTGTAGACATTACATATATATCGTTTTTTATCTATATCCTTTTATAAATAAACATATATATGATGTTCTCTTAATGCATGAACCGATTTTGTTTCTGGAAAGGTGACGTCAACACCAAGGTTTGTATGGATATACGGTCTTTGTATGTTTATTGGATATATGAGTTATAGCCATTTTATTCAATATTTCTGCGTTGTCAACCTTCGAACCCTTCAACCGATTTAAATGAAATTTAATGGATGTGTATGGTTGGTTTCAACTTAAAGGATACGATCGTTTTTGGCCCGATAGGTGGCGCTGCTGTCGATCTACGTAACCACTCAACTGATTTCCATAAAATTTTGGGGATGGGTATGTTTGGTTCCAGCTGCGCAAATAGCAGCATTAAAGAATATATGATGTGGCATGTGGGATATGTGTGCCTAGACCGTGCGGCACATATCGCTTGGTAGAAAGAAGGGCAGGTATATTGTGTTCATTATTCGAATACTATCATTTTTACAAATTGACCACTCACCCAAGTAGTCCAGCATACGGGCTTGGGCAGAAATCTTCATTCTGTGTCCTTCTCGTGGGCGAACGCCTGAAAATGGCTAACCGGTCAAATGGTTAGTGTCAGCCAAGGATTTACGCTAACGTCTCAATCGTTTGTTGTTATCCATTAGTTTGAGGTAGGAGTAAACCTTCAAATCCAACCTAATTCCATTGGTGGTGAGAGCAGATAGCAAACCGTACCCAAGGATGAAAGGCTGGGGGTAAAACCAGTCGCGTGCGAGCTCCCTCCGACGCTTAGGCAAGGTCTAAGACTCTACCGGGATGGACTTTACATTCCGGACCTACTCGTGGGACCAATATTTAAAACTTAAAAATGAACAAAACAAAAACTAAAAAATAATTAAAACAAAAAGGAAGAACCCTTCTTATAGACCTCTTCCGAGGTGTATCTACTAGCCTCCAACCAAGAGACAGAATTTGACCCCTCAAGCTAAGGAGCACCAGCCGTAGTACTCCTTTAGGCAGTCAACCAAACACCTCATCCAAAACTACGTCGAGGATACCAGCCATAGTATCCAAAAGCCTCCTAATAACAATAAAAAAGCCACAACGGGAAACACCAGCCACAGTGCAACCAAACCCAAGAAGTCTTCCGGCTCCATCTTGAAGTTAAGATATACCAGGGCTGGCTTCATTCTTGCAAAGATTGCGAAGAACGAAGAAACTGCTATGACTGACGAGAGGGACAGGGAAGACAAAATCAAATACCAAAAGGTGGAAGACGAGTACCTCAACTACCAAAACCCAAAGCAATCACAACAGAAGAAAGAGAGCTTGAAAAGAAACAGGTCCCAACCTTCAGGGCCCATCAACTTCCCAGGTTCTGACTGACCTTCACCGAGGTGGTGAGGGACCATCTTCAGGTTGCCATTATAGACGAGATGTCCAAGAAAGGTGTACTCTGAGAGTCTTCTTAAGTGACTCAAGCTACAAAACCCGACCATCCCCATGGACGGCTGGGCTGTCATAAAGGCAGAGGAACACCAGAAAAGCAGCCTATCCTATCTCCTGCTAATAAACGAGGAGTGCCTAGGGGCACTAGAAGCAGCTGATTTTAAACTACGGTTTGGCATGAGGCTTGCCAAACTGAAGATATTCCGATCGACAGTACCTGAGGATGTCACAGACGATGTCGTCGCTGCCAACAAATTGTTGGAGGAACTGGCGATCGCCTCCAACCCACAACAATAATATGCTGAAATGTGCATCTGAGAATCTTCTGGTCTTCCTCAGAGAGGAAGACATTGACATCGGCACCATTCAAGAGGCCTGGGTCAGCAACACGACTATACTGGGCCTCTCAGATAACAACTACAACCTATTTTACAAAAGAGACGTCGGTAAGCCAAGTACAAGCATTTTAGCTTTCTTATGCCCCAACTTTAGCTCGGGTGATTTAACCGTTGTTAAATTAGAATACACCCAGGGCAAAAAATATTCTTATCATCCGCATACATGGCGCACGACAAACCATCCCCGCCAGAAGAAGTCCAGAAACTCACAGCAGAAATACAAGCCAGGCAAGGCAGTCTGCTTATAGGCTGTGACGCTAACGCTCGACATCATTTTTGGGGCAGCAAGGAAATAAATGAACGAGGTGAGTCGTTATTTGGTTTTCTTTTAACTGCCGATCTATGTGTATGTAATGTGGGTAACACCCCTACCTTTATTTTTCCAAGCACGGAAAATTATAATGGCTGGGAAGAAGTGCTAGACATTGCACTTAAAACAAACAATGACAACGTTATGGTTGAAAATTGGAGAGTGTCCGACTCAAAGTCCTTCTCGGATCACGAGTGGATTCTCTTCAATCTCAGAAATCTAAGCTTCCTAACATCCCACACCCAGAATTTGACTCTGGTGCAGAACTGCATCAATATCGTTCGCACTAGAAAGTGCGATGAACACAGCACCGTGTCCCGTCAAATACAGCAAAAAAACCCTACCGCCGTGGTGGAATGAGGACCTTCCCATAGAAGGATGACTAGGGACATTTTCAATATCTGTTAGAGGCATAAGTTCTGGCAACCTTATTAAGACTACCTAAAGTTCTACAAAAAGTCTATTAGATCTGCTAAGACACAAGCATGGTCCGAATACTGCCAATCTATCGATAATCTAAAGTAATCTGCTAGACTCAGTAAGATTCTATCCAAAGAGCGCTCTATTCTATCTTTCATTAAGAGAATGAATTGAGCCTGGATGGAATCGACCGATGAATCCTTAGAACTTCTACTCAAAACTTACTTTCCTGGTTGTAAAGAACACTGCGTAATCCCGTCCAATTCGCGGGGGAGTCCTCCCTTGCACCGGGAAGAAATTGAACGCATTATAATCAAGGAAAAGATCTCCTGGGCCATTCACAGTTTCGCTCCGTATAAATCACCAGGGCAGGACGGCATTCTCCCCATCATGCTGCAAAAACATGAAGGGATAGTGCTGCCCTTACTTGTTATAATTTACAGAGGCAGTAAATCTTCACTTACCTCAGTCTTGGAAGTTTGTCCGAGTAGTTTTTATACCGAAAGTCGGTAAAAGATGTCATGAATCCGCGAAGGACTTCCGACCTATTAGCTTAACCTCCTTCATAGCTTAAACTTTAGAACAGTCACATAAGAACAGGCCTTGAAAGGTCTCCCATATGCGATTTACAACACCTCAAGGGCAAGTCTACGGAGACCGCTCTCCATGAAGTAGTGCGTCCAGTTGAAAGGTCACTCTCCCATCACTAATACACCCTAGCTACCTTCTTAGAAATATAGGGCGCTTTTAACAACGTCTATACTGAATCTATCCAGGAATCTATATTAGAAATAGGGGTTGTTGATTCTCAACAAAAGCACTGAAAAACTTATGCGTTTGCAGGAAGCTAGTTTCTCAAATGTCGCCAAAATTTTTAACAACATAAATGCTGAACATTATAAGAAACTAGCTTTAATGCACACAACACAAATTACACAACGATAATTAAGAAAAATTAATAAAAAGAAAACAACACCACGGAGGAAGAACCACACTGCAACGATAAAGGGCCGACAACTGTCAACTGTCACTCAATAAAATTCAATGATGGCCGAATTGTGCGTGAGCGAGAACCATCCATCGCTCTCACACACCATATGAAGATGTGGGGCATTGTTGAGATACCCATACTCAATGCGATATAAATCACCTACTGTCCGTGTGACAGAAATAAATAGGCCAGGGTGATTGACCTACAAAAAACAGCTGAGTGCTTCACATAAGCCATCATCAGCTAAAGAAAGGTTGATGGTACAATGGTAAAACCACTCTTGAATTCACTGCCAACGAATAAAGTTTTATCCCTAAAGAAAATCGGTGTTCGAATTTTTAATTCCTTATCCACAGTTAAAGTTTCAGTTTCCCAAACTGAATTGTTTCCCGCTTGAGAATCGTCTATTCCAAGCATAACATTTTCTTTTCCCGCTCAACTCAGCGCGGAACATGGTCCTTCGAAGCCTGCTTTAAATAAAAGGAACATATTATAAATTGTGTGAAAAGTTAATTCAGTGTGTTTTTTAAAAGTTTTAAAAACAAATAATTTACAAGAGTAAAAAAGTGTACTGTACTGGATATATTATCCAGCTAAGTGAAGTGAAGTGAAAATATACATTTCCGATCTTCGACGGACAGTCCATCGGCCACAGTACCCAACGAGATTGGGAAGAACAAGTCCTTCAACAAAGGATTAGATAGAAAGGGTACTGCCTTTCTAGGAAGTGAAGTGGTGTATTTAAAAAAAAGTGTACTGTGGGCTAAGTATAGCTGGATAATCTATCCAGTGAAAATATACATTTCCGATCTTCGACGGACAGTTCATCGGCCACAGTACCCAACGGAAGTAGCGGAGAATACCAATGGTGAAGAATATTCAACGGATCCAACGGTAGAACTACCGGTCAAGTGGACACGAAGCGGTCTTCACAAAGCGACCGGTCGAAGAATCAACCAGTAAATAGCGGTTACATTGCAACAATAGCAGAAGAAATGTAGGAATTTCTCCTTATTTCTTATTCTGGTTAATCATTAATACAATAAATAAATAGTTTAACTACCACAAAAAAAAAAAAAAAAACTCAAAGCAACTGCATCTGCAAATAATTAGTCTATAAAAGTGTTGTGATAGACGTTTAAAATGTCCAAACTAGTAAAATCAATTGAAATACAAGAAGACATTTTAAACGAAATCAATCTAGATTTCGAAGAATTTAAAAGTGATGAGGCGTCGCGAAAGTTAAAGGGGTATTTATCCGCGCGTTTAGCCGATATCGATGAAATGTTCAAACGGGCGAAAAAAGAACATTCGAACATAATCGGAAATGTTACTGATCCAATTAAAGAAAAATACATTCAAGATGAAATTTTCTCAAAGATCAAGAAAATTTATTTTACGTTTAGTAGACAGTTGCATGAGGAGCTTGATAATTTTTTGGAAGAGCACAATGCCTCTGTAGATATGTCTCGATTAAACAACACGAGATCTGCTGGCTCTGAAATCCGCCTGCAAAGAATTCACATTAATCCTTTCTCAGGAAAATTCGAAGATTGGTCTGAATTCTTTAATTTATTTGATAGTTTGATCCGAAAAAACACCGAATTACCAGATATACAAAAACTTCAGTATCTGAAAACGTCTGTCTGTGGGGAAGCTGCTCGATTAATCCAGCACCTTCCAATAGAATCCAAGAGTTTTTCTTCAGCTTGGACGATTCTTACAGATAGGTATCAGAATAAGCGCAAAATGGTAAATACTCAATTGAGGAGGTTAATAGAGCAAAGCAAATTAACCACTGAATCCGCTGCAGGACTAAAATCGCTGCATGATACCAGCATCGAATGCGTTCATGCGCTTGGCAACCTCGAAATTGCCATTGAACAATGGGACACCATTCTCATTTATATCATTTTTAATAAACTGCCACCGCAAACCCAACGAGATTGGGAAGAAAAGCTAGGCACTTCAAAGCATCTTCCCGAATGGAAAACTTTTATGTCATTCATCGAGGGTCGTTTTAGTTCTCTCGAAAATATTTCTGAACTGAATGGGCCGCCAAGACACACGATGCAGCCAAATTTGTTTCGCAAAACAACTTCCGCTGCCTGTCAATTAACCTCTCAGCAACAAACCAAACAATTTCGCTGTCGACTTTGCAAGGCGTCTCATGGCATGAGGCATTGCAAACGATTTTTACAAATGGACGTCAAAGCCAGAGCTGATGTCACAAAGAAAAATGGAGTTTGTGGAAATTGTTTAGGGTACGACCATCATGCCGCGGCTTGCAATAGTAGCAATAGGTGCCAAAAATGCGGTTACAAACATCACACTTTGCTCCACTATGAGACACAGGTTGGACAAAACGTGAACCATAATCAAAACCAACTTCAATATCCCCAGCCTCAGTTTAACAATCAAGGCACAACGCAAAACAAGGCGCAATCTCATTATGTGCAAAATCCGATGAGTCAACCTGCCTCATTTAATGCTCTGATTGATCAACCAAGCACTTCTCAACAATTTAGGACCCATTTTAATCAGATTTATTCGAGAACATTAATGGCGACTGCACTAGTGAAGGTGTATGCATCAAATGGCAAGCAGTGCACACTTAGGGCTTTCATAGATACTGGTTCAGAAGCCACATTTATCACGGAGAACGCTACTCAGCTTCTCAATCTTAGACGGCAAAACGTATCTGCTAGAGTCACAGGTCTTGGAAAAATTGCAACTGGTTGCTCCAAATATCAAGTAACTTTTAGCTTGCACTCGTTAAAGAACGCAGCTTTCTCCCTCGAGGTTACAGCATTTGTTTTACCTGTGCTAACAGCAACATTACCAACATATCCCCTGCAAGGAGAGTGGGATCACTTATACAATCTGTCATTAGCTGATCCGACCTACAATATACCAGGGAAGATTGATCTTCTGTTAAGTGCGGATGTGTACTCGTCTATAATTTTAGAAGGGTTAGTTAAGGGACAGAAGGGTTCTCCTGTAGCACAACGAACAGAATTTGGATGGATCCTTACAGGAAAAACAAACACTTCACCAAATGTCACTTGTTTCAGCATCCAAAATAACTTCAACTCCCTAGATGCACAACTTAGGCAATTCTGGGAGATTGAAGAAGGGCTTGATGACAGAAAGCTGTCACCGGAGGAGCAAAAATGTCAACTACATTACTCGGACACAGTGCAACGAAAGGAAGACGGCAGGTACGAGGTACGACTCCCTTTCAAAAACGGAATCCGCCCAAACCTGGGAAACTCGAAGAAGGCAGCCATGGCAAGATTCTTTCAAATAGAAAGAAAACTCTTGTCGAGCCAAGGACTACAGGAAGCGTATACGAAGTGCGTCCAAGAGTACCTCGCTTTAGGTCAGATGAAAGGTAACCCCATCGATAGAAATGGGCGAGCACTACTACTTGCCTCATCACGCGGTCTTAAAGGAGTCCAGCAGTACCACAAAGTTGCGTGTAGTATTTGATGCTTCATGCAAAACATCCAATGGTTTATCATTAAACGACTGCCTAATGGTGGGACCACGGTTGCAACCCGACATCATAGATCTAATCACTAAATGGAGAAGGTTTAAGATAGCGTTTGTGGCAGACATCAGCATGATGTATCGGCAAATATGGATGGCAAAGGAAGATACTCCATACCAAATCATCTTATGGAGACACACCCCGGACGAGCCAATAAAAACATATGCCTTGAATACGGTCACATTTGGAACTGCATCGGCGCCCTTTCTAGCAGTGCGTACTCTACATCAGTTAGCTTCCGATGTGGAGCACGAGTACCCTTACGTTGCTAAGGTACTCACTGAGGGATTTTACGTCGATGATCTCATCTATGGTACGAATGAAGAAACTGAGGCTATCAATCTACAAGAGGATATGCTGAAGGTCCTCAAATCAGCCGGGTTCCCTCTGCGAAAATGGGCCAGTAATTCCGTAAAGGTGTTAGAGCAGGTTCCTGAAAGCGAAAGGGAAATAAATCTGCCTCTAAATTTCGAAGCTGCAGACGCCATTAAAACACTTGGGATTCAATGGCATCCAGCAAAAGATACATTTTCATTCAAAATCAATTTACCTGAAGTCTCAGAATACACAAAAAGATCCGTACTTGCAGATATTGCGCGTCTGTTCGATCCGCTAGGATGGATTGCACCATGCGTGATAAAGGCCAAATTAATTCTTCAGCAACTGTGGCTGAAGGAATATTCGTGGGATTCTCCAGTTTCACAAGAAATTAAGAATCAGTGGATAGAGCTGCGGAGGGGTCTAATCATTCTTAACGCCGTCGAGATAACTCGGTGGATCAAATACACGATTTCTTCAGAGGTACAACTTCACGGTTTCAGCGATGCCTCTGAAAGGGGTTATGCGGCGGTTATATACGCTCGCATTATAAATGGAACGGGGGAACACATCCATCTCTTGACAGCAAAAACGAGAGTGGCCCCAACAGCCGTCAAATGTGTATCACTACCACGGCTAGAGTTATGCGCAGCATTGCTACTAGCCAAACTTTTACAT
The DNA here is from genome assembly GCA_916610125.1 of Cheilosia vulpina. Taxonomy (NCBI): domain Eukaryota; kingdom Metazoa; phylum Arthropoda; class Insecta; order Diptera; family Syrphidae; genus Cheilosia; species Cheilosia vulpina. Next base: position 59,444,138 of record OU744276.1, on the reverse strand, counting down.
CGTGTAAAGAGGGCAATGCAATTCGAAAATGCCAAATCATTTGCATGGTCGGATTCCACGATAACACTGGCGTGGATCAAAGGAAATCCCTCAATTCGAACAACGTTTGTAGCCAATCGAGTTAGCGAAATTCAAACGCTTACAGACACCAACACCTGGCGACACGTTGGCTCCAAAGAAAACCCAGCAGACTTAGGTTCACGAGGATTGTTACCACAGGAACTAATCCACAACTACATGTGGTGGCATGGACCATAATTCCTAAAGAATTTTGACGTAAGTCAATATCCACAGCAAACTAAAGGTGAAACAGATCTGGAAACGAAAAGAGAAAATAAAAGAGGGGAAAGAAACTCTTTGTTCTACAAAGACAAATTGACAAACATACATGCAAACTTCGCACAGGTCGTATGTCAATTCGCACTCATCAACAATGATTACTTTCAACGATATTCCGACTTGAACCGACTGGTACGAAGCACTGCTATATGGCGAAGATACTTCGCATATCTCAAAGACAAGGGAAATAGAAGATCGTTGAAGGGTAACCCAATCACACCAGATGAACTAGATGCATCTCAAGGGCAGCTCATCAGACTCGTTCAAAGTGAACTATTCCCAGAGGAAATACAGTTATTAAAAGAAAAAAAGATTATTGGCAAAGGCAGCCATATTCTCAGCCTGAATCCATTCCTCGACTCTGAAGAACTTCTACGCGTCGGGGGGCGGCTATCAATCTCCACAATCCCTTTCTCAACCAAAGGCATCCTATAATCCTGAAAGACTCACATCAGTTTTCCAGATTAATCGTCAGGAATGTGCACCAACGCACACTTCATGGTGGACAGCAGATGATGATGGCAGAGATCAGAAACCAATATACGATCACCAATCTAAAGCGGCTGGTTAAATCGACCATCCACAATTGCATCCGATGTCATCGATACAACGCAAAAATGCACCAACAACTGATGGGAAGTCTTCCGGCAGAACGAGTCTTAGTTTCAAGGCCATTTACGAACACAGGAGTGGATTTCGCCGGCCCAATAGAAATGAAGATGTGGAAGGGCAGATGTAATAGGATGACGAAGGGATACATAGCTATCTTCATATGCTTATCAACGTAGGCGATACATATTGAAGTAGTGAGCGACCTGACTTCAGCAGCATTTATAGCATCATACAGGAGATTTGTGGCACGAAGAGGACTGTGTACCAACATGTACAGTGATTGCGGCACAAATTTCAAAGGCGCAACTACCGACCTGAATAGGGACAGCAAACACATCTCTAGTGAGTGGTCAGCTGAAGTATCTGCAAACCTTGCAGCACAGAACACAAAATGGCATTTCAACCCACCAGCGGCACCACATTTTGGAGGGCTTTGGGAAGCTGGTGTAAAATCCATCAAATACCACCTAAAAAGAACAATCGGTGCAGCTAGGCTAACATTTGAAGAATATATAACCTTGCTCGCACAAATCGAGGCATGCCTTAACTCAAGGCCACTATGTCCGATGACATCCGATCCCAATGATCTCACGGTTCTTACCCCAGGACATTTTTTGATCGGGGCATCATTAATCACACTCCCTGAAAGAAACTTGATGGAGAAAAACATAAACAATCTCGACAGATGGAGGTACATACAACGACTAACACAAGAATTCTGGAAACAATGGAGCACAACTTACCTTCATCTACTTCAACAACGGCCCAAGTGGCTTCAGCAACAGCCGAACATCAAAATCGGAGACATAGTCTTGGTCAAGGAGAATAATCTGCCGCCGTCGTCGTGGTTACTCGCGCGCGTAATCGAACTGCACCCCGGTGCAGATGGTCTGACGCGCGTGGTGACCATAAGGACAGAGAAAGGAGTCCTTAAACGTCCGATCGCGAAACTATCCCCCTTGCCGGTAACTAATCCGTCGAACCAATCGAACTTAAAAATATTGTAAACAAAACAAACTGTATAGAAATGAATTACATGAAATAAACTTAAAAAACAAAATAGACTGAAGTGAAGTTATAACCCTAACCTCACAAATCGTGAATAAAATCTCATCCCAATCTACAAGACCAACGACTTGCCACTGAAGTCAATTAGAAATATCCAACTTGAGCAAATAATTATTATTTACACTTATTTTATATAGATGTAGATGTATGATAACAAAAAACTAATGCAAACTTCTATCTTTCTCGGTCAACACTCGCAAACTACCCGACCGAAGGGACACGAATAGGCCAACATCAACAACGCACAAGGAGGATGATGAAGCAGCAAGTGAAACCGCAGTCACACCACAGAAGTCACAATTCCGAGATCCTGAAAACACAAAGGGCAAATACGAGATCCGACACTTTGATTTCCACGTGGCCGGGCCGGGAGCATGTTGATTCTCAACAAAAGCACTGAAGAACTTATGCGTTTGCAGGAAGCTAGTTTCTCAAATGTCGCCAAAATTTTTAACAACATAAATGCTGAACATTATAAGAAACTAGCTTTAATGCACACAACACAAATTACACAACGATAATTAAGAAAAATTAATAAAAAGAAAACAACACCACGGAGGAAGAACCACACTGCAACGATAAAGGGCCGACAACTGTCAACTGTCACTCAATAAAATTCAATGATGGCCGAATTGTGCGTGAGCGAGAACCATCCATCGCTCTCACACACCATATGAAGATGTGGGGCATTGTTGAGATACCCATACACAATGCGATATAAATCACCTACTGTCCGTGTGACAGAAATAAATAGGCCAGAGTGATTGACCTACAAAAAACAGCTGAGTGCTTCACATAAGCCATCATCAGCTAAAGAAAGGTTGATGGTACAATGGTAAAACCACTCTTGAATTCACTGCCAACGAATAAAGTTTTATCCCTAAAGAAAATCGGTGTTCGAATTTTTAATTCCATATCCACAGTTAAAGTTTCAGTTTCCCAAACTGAATTGTTTCCCGCTTGAGAATCGTCTATTCCAAGCATAACATTTTCTTTTCCCGCTCAGCTCAGCGCGGAACAGGGGTAGAGGATTTCGTCACTTAATGGATCATTTCCATGCTCAAAGCAAGGATCATTCAAGCAAAACTTGGTAACACCCTTTTAACCAAATCAGTAAGCAGAGGAACACCTCAAGGTGGGGTGATCTCGCCACTCTTATGGATTGTGGTACTTAACAAAATCCTGTCAAGACTCGACAGGGAAGCTTTTAAAGTCGTTGCGTATGCGGATGACGTGGTGATTCTAAAGGGTTTTTCTATTTCTATGTCCTCGATAGCCTCACGAATTTTATCTTTGACGTCTTGAATCGACGCTGGGCTGTTGATGATCGGCCGGCTTGAGTTCTTGTGTTAACTGAACTTTATAAGCCTTAAGACCCAAGTCTTTATGCAAAATACGGTGTAATAACGTTTGTGGAATGCCCAATTCCAAAGAACGACAAGGAATGGACAAACCTGGGTTTTCTGCAACACTTTGGGCTAAAGCAGCAATATTGTCAGTTGTTCTTGAGCGACGTGCACGGGTTTTATTCTTCACATCACTAACTTGTCCCGACATCTCGAATTTTTCCACCAATTTCTGTATTGCGGATCCACAAGGTGCTTCACGACGACCAGAAAATGCTTTAGTTTTGCGAACTGTGACTGCAAGATTTTCACCATTTTTGTAGTAAATAATTTCAATGCGTTGTTGAAGCGTGTATCGTTCCATTTTTAGTAATGTCGTAGTTTCTACTTGTCAAACGTCAAAGAACAAAAGCTTCAAAAGTGACAGCTACCGAAATAGCGGGTCATTCACAATAACAACTCTCATTGGAAAACCCTTTAGTTAGTCCTGGACAGGCGCAAAGGTAGTGAGTGAGTGTTTCCGTTTTCGGCTACGTCATTACAGCTGCGGCAGTGTGTATTTTGTGGGATACCTAATCTAATTTCGTGTTCCCCTATTGGCCAATGGCCCGTGGTTATCGCTATTATTCTGGCAGTATCTTTTTGTGATTTGCTGAGAAGATGAGTTGTTTTTTCCATTAGGTAGTTTGGCCACATCCTTATGGATGTGATACAGTTCGTCAGCCTCCTCCATCAGCGGTTTGCCTTCGATAGGAATTCTAAAGAGATCTTCGCTTTGACTGCTCCGAGCGGTATGTGAACCGATTCCGCAAGTGAGCAGTGAAGGCCTGAGCCTTACCTAGCCAGCTCATCAGCATGCTCGTTTCCATAAACATTGCATGACCTGGAACCCAAATCAGGGTAACCTTGAACTGGTCAAGCGAGGCCAGCTCTTTGCGACATTCTAATACTAATTTTGAGGTTATGTTGACTGAGGCGATAGCTTTGATGGCAGCTCGACTGTCAATGAAAATGTCTATCTTTTGCCTCGGATCTATGTTTAGGTGTAATTTGATTTGACGACAGGCCTCGCGGATAGCCAGTACTTCCGCCTGAAACACAATTGCCGTTTCCGAGAGCCCAAAGAATTTTGAGATGTTTAGGGACTCAGAGAAAATACCTGCACCTACTCCACAGTCCATTTTTGAACCGTCTGTGAAGATTGATAAATTCATATCCCTGTTCATCCGGCCATCTTGCCAATCTGATCTTGAAGGGAATTTTACTTTAAAATTTTTAGTGAAAAACATTTCGGGAGTGATATAGTTCGTTGAGGGTGGTATGAGTTCTCTTGATAGAGAAAGTAGAATGCTATGGCCGTAGGGTATCGCAGACCACCACCCCGACTCTCTGAGTCTGATTGTGCTATGTGCTGTGATGTTTGCCACCTGGACTCCAGAATTGCTTCAGTGTGTACATTATTGAAAGCCCCTTCTATGTCTAGAAAGGTTGCAAGAATGTATTCTTTATAGTGTATTGACTTTTCAATTGTTCGCACTACTTCATAAAGATCCGTTTCTGCTGATCTTCCTTGCTGTGCTGTGCCTTGGATATTGATATTGTACCACGTAGATGGTTATCTAGAAGTCGCTGGAGGGTCTTTAGAACAAAGGAGGTCAGGCCATGAAGTCTTTCGCGATTTCATGACATCGTCTGCCCGCCTTTGGAATTAAAGCGACTTTCACTTGTCTCCATGAAAGGGGTACATGGTTGTTGAGTAAGGAGCTCCTGAAAATCGGTGTGAGCCAGGAAGTTGCTATGTCTTGGCTTTTTTGTAGCATTACAGGCAAGATGCCGTCCAGGCCCAGCGATTTGTATGTAGCGAAACTGTTTATAGCCCAGGACACTTTTTCCTCTGCGATAATGGATGTTATGTTATCCCAGGCGCTGGGTTGTGAGCTTTGTGAGTTGTTATACTCTATGCTGTTATCTTTGCACCCTGGAAAGTGGGTATTCATTAAAAGCTCTAAAGATTCTGCAGTTGACTCAGTCCACGCTACATCCGTCTTCCTTAGAAGATAGGGGTTGGAGTGCTTAGCCTTGCAGAGTCCTTTAGAGTTTCGATGGATTGGCAATACTCTATCCATGACTGTTTCTTGGCCACTCTGATAGATTGTTTGTATAGTTTGAGGCAGTCTCGGTAGGGTTGCCAAAATTTGCACCTATGGCAGATATTGAACGTTTCTCTAGTTAATTGTCTAAGAGAAGAGAGTTCCTTGTTCCACCACGGAGGTAGGGTTTTTTTTCCTGTATTTGACCGGACACGAGACTCTAAAAGCAGTACTGAAGGATTTTTCGAAAGTCTTTACTTTAGTTTCAAGTTCAGTGTTCGAGGTGATCATTCGGTTTGTAGATTTATGGAGTTTAGATTTAATGACCTGAGAAAACTTTTCTAGGATTTCGGAAAGGTTTTGGTTTCTCGATAACGAAATCTATATCAAAGAGTATCCAGTTGTGATCCGAAAAAGATTTCAGGTTGGATACTCCCCAATTATTAACTATCATAGTGTTATTATTTATGCCTATTGTGATATCTATAACATCCTGCCAACCATTAAATTTATCCGTAGTTGGAAAGATAAAAGTTGGCGTGTTGCCTCTATTGCAAATTGACAGATTGTTTTCAATAACATAATCAAAAAGAGACTCACCGCGTTCGTTGGTTTCTGAGCTTCCCTATAAAATGTCTTGCATTGGCATCGCAGCCCATCAACAGGTTTGACTTCGCTTTGGTTACCAGCTCATGTACTTCTTCTGGTGGTACTGTACGGTCATGTGCCATGTAAACGGAAGCGATTTGCAGGTCCTGCCCACATTCTCTAATTTAACTACTGTTAAATCAGACCAGCTTAAATTTTGACACATGAATGCTTTAATATGTTTTTTTTAGCTAAAATGCAGGTTCTTCGCTTAGCATGACTGTTGTTATTTCGGTTCTAAAAGAGGTTATATTGGCTGTCATTCTTGGATTATGCTGATGTCGATGTCTTTCTCCTTAAGGAGAATCATCAGGTTATCTGTAGCACATTTCGAGTGCTTCAGATTAATCTGTACGACTTTCACCATTGGTGTTTAAGGTGGTTAGGTTGTTTTGGGTTGTTGGCATGGTCTCGATCAACATGTCCTCCAGCAACTTGCTGGCGCCGTCGACTTCGTCTAAGTCGTCGGTCCGGCCTGAGGATCGGAAGATCTTGACTTTAGCATGCCTGATGCCGAAGCGAAGTTTGCAGCCGATCTTCTTGATCAGGTCCGCACTGTCTTCAGGTATCAGCATCAGAAACGAAAGGGTATTGTTGTGTGGTTCCTCTGCCTTGATGACTTTCCAGTCGTCCATGGGAACCGTCGGGTTGTGGAGCTTTAGGCAGTTGATAAGCTTATCACTGTCAATGGTCATGTTAGGGAGCCAGATGCGCATCCTAGGTCTTCTCGGAATCTCTCTGGTTTGGATCACCTTGAGTCTCAAGCCGTCGAATTCTTTCGAGAAGTTGTCCTCGCATTTGATGACCCTGTACCCTTTTACGACATCGGCTGGGTCAAAGCAGGGATGTGGTCCGCCTTGGTTGTTGACCATCTCAGATAGCTTGTTTTCATTAGCGCCCCATTTGTCACTTACTGTCTTACCGGCGGTAGATAACTCATCTACCAGTGCGATTTGCAGGTCATCTCTGATAACCTCACTGACAGTTCGTGTCGATTGAGGCGCTGATGTTGATGGAGCGTTTTGGCGGTTAGTGGACAGCCTGGCTACCTTACTCCTTTGAGATTCTGTCTTGACTACCTCAAGAGAGCAGTTACGCTTTGTGGCCTCCAGCAGCAGAGCCGTTGTACCAGGATAAGGCTGGTTTACGACAGACCTCGCCTGTGAATCTGAAGGAACTCGTAAATGAGTGGTTTGACCCCAGCCTTGCATTCTTCGGCACGGATTTGTACATAAAAGCGCTCGCACCACCACTGAAATCAGGTACCGTATCCTATGGTTAAAAAGCATGTGCAAAGAATTAAACTATTGAGAAGTTAGAATCCTATGAAATGCTCCCTGACCTCATCTAACCCCGTCTTGACATCGCACAAGACAACTGTGGTAGTTATTACCAGCCGGCACCCAAGTGGAGGGTTTGGATGAGGATTTTTGCCGGCCGTGGTGATTATAGTATCAGGAATGTTTCCGAACGAGATAAGTGAAATCATGGAAAGATCACTGGGTAAGATGAGCGGTTGGGCTACAAGTTGTGGTCTGAGCGTTAACCCAAGCAAAACTAAACTGATGCTCTTCACCACCAAAACCAAAATACCAACCTTCTGACTTCCCCGCTTGAATAACCAAAATCTTACTTACAGTGCCAAATACCTAGGAGTCATCCTCGACCCTAAACTCAACTGGAAGTCAAATATCGAACACCGAGTGAAGAAGGCAAGTATAGGTTTCTAGTAAAACTTTCGTCAAGAAGTGGGGGCTTCAACCAAAGATGGTTCATTGGATGTACACAGCTGTCGTACGTCCTATCCTTAGCCCGCCTTAAGCAAAGCTTATAATATCATTAAATTAAGTAGAGTCCAAAGAACAAAGAATTGAAACTGGAATTGGAATCACAGGAGCCCTACGATCAAGTCCGACCGAGGCGCTCAATGTGATTCTTAATTTTCTGCCAGTGGATCTACACATAAGAAACATAAGGTCCGAAAGGCCTTATGGCCACACCAGCATCCTAGATTCCCTTCCTAACGGCATTGTTCGTATATCTACAGACTACATTGTACCCAAACTCAACTTCCATAAAAGCTTCTCTGTTAGATTCCCCTCTAGATTAGAATGGGAGGAGAAGGCGGTCTTTAACGATTTCGACATACCCATTTTCACAGATGGTTAAAAAATGAGCTGTGGAGTGAGAGCGGGCATTTCCTCAGCAGAATTAGACATCTCCAAATCATTCCGCCCCCCTAGAGTCTTTCAAGCGTACTTGCAATCAAGGAGGCGTGTAGACTGCTTCTTAACATAACTACACCCAGAAGAAAATTAGGCATCTTCGTCGACAGTCAGGCCGCGATTAAGGCTGTCAGGGCAACTAAATCGACGTCCAACCTTGTTGTGGACTGCAGGGAGACACTGACCAGGGCTTGTCACTGGTTTGAAATCAATCTCGTCTGGGTTCCTGGCCATAAGAACATAGAGGGGAATGAGAAAGCCGATGAACTTGCCAGGCGTGGCTCTACTCTGTGTGTGTCTCAAGCGGAGGAAGTCTTCCCTCCGCTGGGATACGTTTCACTTGTTTCGTGGAAGGGTTGAAAGGAGTAAATACTCGCATATGCACAATTGCACATTGTACACATAGTCGCGTAAACGCAATTTGCAGTCACCTCTCTTTTGCCAAAGTTTTGTTATTGTTTGTTCTTTTTTTATGCATAATGCATATCTAAATATTAGAATACCGAAGCAGTGATCAAGAAATGTTTTAAAAGATCTCGCATTTGTATTTTATTATAGTTTAATTAAAGGCGCCTTTTTTTCAGTACAAAAGAAGTACTGCTCTTTATGCAGAAAAGAAGTAGGTTAACGAAGTAGTTTTTTTACGTACATGTTTCACCGGTTTTATCAGTACTTCTATGTTTGCTTTTAATATGTGCGTTTTGATAATATCAGTATCGACAGTTCTTTACTATCGATGTTAAGGAACACTACTTGTCGCATTGCATGGAAGGATCCCTTTTGAGAGGTACACGGCACATTTTTTCCGAAGCTGTCCGAGAAATAATACTAATATGCAATTTGTTTTTCCGAAACGGATACTTCGTTTGTGGTGAATGACTCTATATGCCCCTGAATTAAAATTAAACAATTGCTTAGTTTTAGGGGTACGTAAATTGCATTCCTTCATGGGTAAATGATTCGCTCCATGGAAAATAGATTTTAATTTTATATGACTTATTTTTGAAAGAGTTACTATGTAAAAAAATGGTTAAAGTTAACTGATAAGCATTTTATATGGGGTATTCGTAACTGCATTTTACCAGTCTTAATGGCGACATATACCCACCGCATGAATGTGCCGTTGTTGCAGTTTGCAATACTCCATGCTAGTTTTGGTATTGCACAGTTGGCTGACAAGGTGTTCCGCATGTTCCGCCAGCATTGTTTGGTTGCTTAGTTCGGATAGGTCTATCTCTGTGAGAACGGTCCATGTGTTGTGGTAGACCCATCGTGTCGCCTAAACCCTCGAATACTACTCCTCTTTTGTTGAGAGAATTCACCGTATACGGTGGCTCGAAAGGTTGGCCAAGGGGAACACATGATTGTTAAGAAAATAATTATGAACTGCATAATGTTGGAAGATGTAAAAAAAATAATGGTGGGAAAGTGGTGGGAAAATGAAGTGTTCATCAATTTTTTTTTATTCGTAGTAAGGCTGTAACTGATTTTTATGGATAATATTTTCTTTTTTACCAAATTTAAAAGCTGTAGTTACCAGTCCCTTTTTGCTTGTGACTGTATAAGGCCCTCTCCATTCGCTTTTGATGAGTACTTTAACCCCTACGTAAAATTAATAAGGTCTTATTGTTTTGTCAAAATAGGTTTTTGACCTGTGTTTACTTGCTAAGAGGTTGCGCCTGGCTATGGAATACGATTTTTGCAGTCTATATTTTAGAAGACGGCAGTAGTTTTCATGATTGTATATGGGTTCAGGATCTCTTTTCAGGTTAGAAGGTATATCAGTCGTGAACCCATAGCGACATTCCACGGGTATGGGTTTCGTGCTATCATAAATACTATTGTTGTACAATTTTGTGATAGAACTTACTTTTATCGTCGTCAGGTTGATATTAAAATTGGGCTATGTCGGTCAATTAGTTCTGCGACCTCCCATGCAAAAACAATTTTGCATGACTTGTAGGCAGTGGAGGGTATCAAAGCACCGGCCAGACCGATGGTAACACTTTTACTTGTTTTTCTTTTTTTTACTTCGTTTCGTTCCAGCTCGCGATGCAGGCCAGAGACAAATGATACTGAGACCCCCAACTCACAATCTTCTTGCCGCTGGGCCCCTCAGTTTTTTTTCAAATTCGCCATTTTGTTTTCCTATCGGTGTTGTGTCAATTAAGAATCCGTGTGACATGCAAAAACATACAAAAAATACAAAAATAAATGCTGCCAACCTCGGCAACCGTGGGGAAATGTGCTAGAGTTCGGGAATACCACATTTTTACATTACTGAATGCCATTGGTTAGTAATTATATATTGTTAAAAGGCGAATAATTTGATTTCTTTGGTTAATAAAACTAGCTAAATGAGATGTTCTATATTCAAGAAACTTATTATGACAAATATGGTTACGTATTTTCTGCTTTTGAATATCATTAACTTCGATTTCATGTGTAAATTTTTCTTAGATAACTTAAGAAAATTTCCTCAAAATGTTTGCATTTTCCTTCAACCAATCTACATTGTTCATTTTTCATTAATATTTTAAGCAAATGTACACTTACCCATGAAAGAAAATATTATCCAAACGTATCGAATAATTTCAAATTTAACGGATAAAATTCTATGAACGCTGGCAGCAACTTTGCCCACAGCGGAAGTAGCATATGCAAGGTGCGAGCCTCTTGGTGAGTCGGAATTTTTGAAGTTACGTGACATTTGTCAATACGAATTTCTATGTAACAATACAAGCGCACTTAGCATTTGCCACCCCATAAAAATATAGCTTGTAGGCTAAGTAACGGGAAATCGGTCGGATTTGGTGGTCTCAGTATTGTCTCTGATGCAGGCAACCAACGTCGGTGAAAGCTGATAAAGGAAAGGCCTGCTGGTAGGTAGTTTTTTTTTTTTTTTTGATTGGAATGGGATCTGATTTGTTGTGTACGGGTTTTCTCTCCAGGTATAAGGTGATAGCAGAGAGCGGAAGCGGACTGTTTTTAATTGAGTCAGTTGTGAATGAGTAGTATGTGAATCTCAATATATATGTGCAAGAATAAAAGAGGAATTGATCCCATTGAGTTTGATGTTTGAGTGCTTTTAATTTATATTTGTTGTGTTGGGTATGACGACAGTGGGTGGTTGAGTTTTCGTACTGCCTTATACATTTGCTTTATTTTTGATGTGTTCTATGTGTAAATTTTTGATTTATTTTTGATGTGTTTTATGTGTAATTATTTGTGTACTTGTTGATTTAGAGAGCTGTTATAATAAATTTGTTGCCATTATTTTTGATTGGATGTGCGCGTTTGATTGTTTGTTTTGTATTCTTGTTGTTTTGTCTCGTTAATTGGAAGAGGGCAGAGTTTTTGTTGGCCGTCGAAATTCTCCTTGTTGAGTTTACGACGCGTACAATATCATCTGCCCCCGGGGCAGTGTTACGGCCTCCACCATTAACTCCATTTTGCTGGGGGGAGTCGTTCGTCCTTAATCAATACCAGATCTCCTGGCTTCAACTGGGGTTGCGGTTATAGCCATTTCGGGCGCTGTTGTAGGCGACTTAAGTATTCAGTCTGCCACTGCTTCCAAAATACTTGTAGATGCGCCTGAATCGTCTTCCAATGATCAATGTAGCCATGCTTGCCTATGGTTAAGTCTGGTTCAGGAACTGTGTAAAGAGTCTCGCCTATCAGGAAGTGTGCCGGTGTTGGTGCCTGAAATTCATCTGGGTCTTCTGTAAGGGGACATAGATGTCTCGAATTTAGACACGCTTCGATTTGGCTCAGAAGCGTGGCGAGCTCTTCGTAAGTTAGTGTCCCGTTTCCAGCAATCCTTTTGAGGTGGAACTTAACACTCTTCACTCCTGCTTCCCACAATCTTCCGAAGTGGGGACAAGCTGGTGGAATGAAGATCCACTTCGAATACTTATCGGCCCTGCATAGTCGATGCCGGTGTGAGTGAAGGGTCTCGACGCTATGACTCGAGGTGCTGGAAGGTCTCCCATTAACTGCTTAGCTGTCTGGCTCCGAAATCTATAGCAGGTGGTGCAGCTGTTGATGTATTTCTTCACCGATCTCTTTAGCTGAAAGATCCAATATTTGTGTCTTAAGCGGGTTATCATTATTTGTACTCCTCCATGCAAAGTGTTTATGTGTTCATCGCGTATGATGAGTTTCGACAGATTGTGGTTTGAATCGAGTATGACAGGATGCTGTTGATCATACGAAATACTCGCATGTGTTAATCTTCCGCCCACCCGAATAACACCATTGCCATCTACAAAGGGGTTGAGTGATGCGACACCCCGTGCCTTGGTAATGCCAGCTGGAAATATTTCCTTTTGTGCATTTTTGAGTAACATCTTCGTTGCTTTATGGAGTTCTATTGGTCACTGAGGGCAATACTCCTCGAGATGCTAAATCAGCAGTTAAGCTGTGTGTGTATGTGATTCCAGATGCACGAGTCGGTCAACCGTTGAATTTCGCCAACCCTGTTTGCCACAAATGTCTCCCATCGAGATGGCGGCGACTTTATCCAGCACAGAGTGATGGTTGAATCGGTCCAGACATACATCTTCTTGTTATCGAGATTGAGAGATTTTACGACGTGATGTAGGAGTTTTGCCAAAATAACTGCTCCGCACAATTCCAGTCGTGGAATGCTTACTGGTTTGACTGGGGAAACCCTGGTTTTTGCGAGGAGGAGATTCATATGGATTTTTCCTCCTTCATCTAGAGCACGGATGTATGCCGCAGCTCCAAATGCCTTTTCGGAAGCGTCACAGAATCCGTGGACTTCCATGTAATCGAATCGTCCTCCAGTCTGCACATATCGAGGTAAACGATTGCTGTTGATAGCGTCCAAATCCTGAAACAATTCCATTCTCTTAGAGTTTCTTCGTCGACGGGTTGGTCCCACTCCAATTTTTTGACCCAAAGAATTGTAGGAAGCATTTTGCCTTGATGATACAGGGTGAAATCCAACCCAACGGATCGAAAAGTCTGGCTATTGTGGACAAGATGTTTCTTTTCGTTGCTTGTGGATGATTTGGTGGTGTGTAGCTATAAAGAAAACTGTCCGTTTTAGGGAGCCAATGAATTCCATTCGTCTTGAGTTGGCTCGAACCTTCGGAAGGTAGAGAAAATTTATCCTCTCGATCGTGAGGAGGTATATCTCGCAAAAGATCATCTGCGTTGGAAGCCCATTTCCGTAAGTTCAGCACCGCTGCTTCAAGTGTTGTCTTTCCCTCCTTAATTTTCCTTTCAGTTTCTTTTTTTTTGTGTCAGCTCCAGATAACAAATCGTCCACGTACATCTCCTTCTGAATCATCTTATCCGCTGGAGGATATTGGGAGCGAGAATTTACGGCTAACCAATTCAGAGTGCGAAAGGCTAAATATGGAGCCGATGCTGTACCAAAAGTCACTGTTCTGAGTCGGTATGTTTTTAACTCCTCACTTGCATCCCTTCGCCAAAGAATCAGCTGATATATTGAATCTCTGTCATTTATCCAGATTTGGCTGTACATTTTTTCTATGTCACCTGTAAATGTGTACTTGTACAGCCTCCATCTGAGAATGTCATCGATTATGTTATTTTGGAGCGTCGGGCCTACCATCAAATGGTCATTTAGTGACGTCCTGTCGGATGTTTTAAAGGAAGCGTCAAAAACTACCCTTAATTTGGTAGAAGAACTACTCTCCTTAATAACCGCATAGTGTGGTAGGAAGTAATGGGTAGTGCTCTCCAAACCCTGTTCACTTTCAACTACGCTCATGTGACCCAATCGTAAGTAATCTTCGATACATGTGGAATAATCTATTTTAAACTGTTTGTTTTTCAGTAGACGTCCTTCCAATTGTTTGAAACGTCGCTCGGCACCTTCTCTTGATTTGCCTAGCAGCGTTCGTATATTTCTTTTGAGGGAAGGGCAACTTCACATCGTCCATCTGCTAAGCGTTTGATGTTATTTAAAAAATGATCCTCACACGCAATGTTTTCAGGAGTTTCTGGGTTTAGAAATGGAGCTTCTTCTAACTCCCACAATTTTTGCATGATTGCATCCAAAGTACAAGTTTGATGGAAACTCTTTACGGGTTGAGACGTAAATGGTGCACGTCCAAAGAGAATCCACCCGAGTTCAATCAACTTTGGCTGGCTTAAAAAAGGAAGGGTCGGCTAAGCTCAAGCCGTCAAGGTGTTTCCAATCGAGGATGGGAATATCGGAATCTGCCCGACAGCGACTTGTACACGAGGGCTTGTGTGCTGATTTGAAACGCCTAATGGTGAGAAGCAATCGTTTTATCAACGACCTTTCTACATGGGCCGCTGCTGACCATACACAACCCGGATACCTCGACAAATGTTTGTTTATGGTTTAGACGCAGCAATTGAACTGCTGACTCGGTGATGAACGAGGCCTCAGATCCTGAATCTAGCAACGCCCGAAGCGAGAAAATCTGTTCTGATGATCCCCGACTACTTTTACAATTGCTGTTGCCAACATAACTTGGGTATTCGTCTGTGGCATAGAGTGATTTGTACTAAGAGACCTGCTACAACATGCCTTCTCTTCGTTTGCCGTTATTCAATTAACACCACATCCCAATGTTCGACTGATACTTTTAAATTGTCTAAGCTATGAACTATTTCGGTAGAAGTATCGAACAATTCCTTTATAGCTTCAGATCGCTCTTGAGTTATCGAAGGCTGATTAAAAAGGCACTTCATTTGGGTGTTAACAATAAACCGTTGGTGGTCATACCTATCTTGCAAAATATTCCACGCCTTTGCATAATTTCCATTGGAAATTGATAAATGCGGTAAAATGTTATCTACCTCGCCTGACACACTAGTTTTCAAATAATGCATTTTCTGTATTTCAGACAAAGATGCATTCTGATGTACAAGAGAAACAAACAAATCACGAAATCCTCGCCAAGATTCATAATTTCCGGAGACAACAGGCACTGGAATATTAGTTAATTTAACATCTGCATTATGCGACCCCGTTATCTCTTTTAACTCCCTTTCTCGATATCACTTTGAGCTTCCTTAGCTTTAACCTTGTCCATGGCATCATGAAGTGAGGTTCTGTAGTCCAAATACAACTCGCGCAATTTATCAAATAATTCCTCTACTTCGGAACTATCATCCTCATCCTGCCCATCTACCGACTCTTCGTATACCTTTTCAGCTGTCTGCATTGTTTCTTTCAGCATTAGTAAACGGCCCGACAAGTTATTTTCCGTTCGACTACTGTATCCCCGTTTGCCGAAATTAAGCGGGTAAGTACGCGTTTTAGCTTCCTTGGTTTCATAATTAAAATTCTGCCTTATTGGCAGATACACACAAAGAAATAATACAAGAAGTGCAAGCTATATACTTACTTGCAAATTATCCGGAGAATCGCACACGAGAAGTCACACAGTCAAACACAGAAACAGATCAGTTCAGCTTGTCTATCAGTTGCAATTGATGGTGATGATGATTCCAGTTGAGTCGCAGTAAATCAAAATCCAGAAATGTGTTGTATATTGTGTCCAATTTAATTCACGAAAATTTAAAAATATATGTAAAAAGAACAATGGAATTTTGCAATGCCAAATGTTCAGTATGGAACAAAGGAGAAAAAAAAAACTGTTCGCAATGCAACTGTTCTTAAAACGCTTCAAGTTTCCGTAAAAAAGAATAAAAGTAAAACCACCGCTCTTTACAACGTTATAAAATTATGTCAATGCTCTTTTTTATATACATAAAATTTGTTTACAAAATTTGACAGTTAGCATTTGACATTTCCATATAATTTCCCTTTGGGGAAATTTCAATTGGGATGGATGTGTTTAGTGCACCTGCACCTTTGTTGACATCATCAACACTAGCTGACTCGCCTTGCTTCGCCAGAGTTCCACTTCTTAAATTTAAAATAAGATTATTCAAACAAACTCTGCGAAATTTTCTGATATAAAAAGAACCATTAATATTGGTTTAGCTATTATAAGTGAATTGTAGCCAGAAACAAAGGATGTAATGACTTAATTTTATAATATTAGTTATTTATTAATTACCTACCTCCAGTTACTTCCAGGATAGCATACGAAGATGATTTTCAAAAAGGGAGCAAAAAAAAAAAAAACAATTCGGAGCACAAACAGGTTTTGTGGCAAGTGGCAAACACATGAAATGAATCACTATAGCGCATTTGAAATCACAATTGAGTGTGACTCCCTCTCAATCTCAATTACATTTAATACCATATCTATTTCACTCAATCCCCTGCGCCACATTCGCTCTACTACTCATATTCAAGTACACTCCATGTGTTCAGTCTCCACTCACTAGTTCAATTGAAAAAAGAGAGCAAAAACAAAAAACAACACAAAGCAGAAAATGTATATAAAAAAGAAAGAAAAAGCACACTGCACACCAGAGACAAATCATACTGAGACCCCCAACTCACAATCCTCTTGCCGCTGGGCCCCTCAGTTTTTTTTCAAATTCGCCATTTTGTTTTCCCATCGGTGTTGTGTCAATTAACAATCCGTGTGACATGCAAAAACATACAAAAAATACAAAAATAAATGCTGCCAACCTCGACAACCGTGGGGAAATGTGCTAGAATTCGGGAATACCACATTTTTACATTACTGAATGCCATTGGTTAGTAATTATATGTTGTTAAAAGGCGAATAATTTGATTTCTTTGGTTAATAAAACTAGCTAAATGAGATGTTCTATATACTAAAAACTTATTATGACAAACACGGTTGCGTATTTTCTGCTTTTGAATATTTTTAACTTCGATTTCATGCGTAAATTTTTCTTAGAAAACTGAATAAAATTTGCTCAATATATTGCTATTTTACTTCAAATAATCTGCATTGTTCATTTTTCATATATATTTTAAGCAAATCTCCACTTATTCCTTAAAAAAAATATTACGCACACGTAACGAATAATTTCAAATTTAACGGATAAAATTCTATGAACGCTGTCAGCAACTTTTCCCAAAGCGGAAGTGGCATATGCAAGGTGCGAGTGTGTTGGTGAGTCGGAATTTTTGAAGTTACGTGACATTTGTCAATACGAATTTCTATGTAACAATACAAGCGCACTTAGCATTTGCCACCCCATAAAAATATAGCTTGTAGGTTAAGTAACGGGAAATCGGTCGGAGTTGGTGGTCTCAGTATTGTCTCTGCTGCACACAGACGCAGCACAACAGGTACAGAACGAGGGCTCAGGAACGTAAAAAGCGACACAGTATAAACTACGAAGCCCTAGAACCAAATCGGAAACACAAACTCCAACCGGCAGCAGAGACAATACTGAGACCACCAACTCCGACCGATTTCCCGTTACTTAGTCTACAAGCTATATTTTTATGGGGTGGCAAATGCTAAGTGCGCTTGTATTGTTACATAGAAATTCGTATTGACAAATGTCACGTAACTTCAAAAATTCCGACTCACCAACACACTCGCACCTTGCATATGCCACTTCCGCTGTGGGCAAAGTTGCTGACAGCGTTCATAGAATTTCATCCGTTAAATTTGAAATTATTCGTTACGTGTGCATAATATTTTTTTTAAGGAATAAGTGGAGATTGGCTTGAAATATATATGAAAAATGAACAATGCAGATTATTTGAAGTAAAATAGAAATATATTGAGCAAATTTTCTTCAGTTTTCTAAGAAAAATTTACGCTTGAAATCGAAGTTAATGATATTCAAAAGCGCAAAATACGCAACCATGTTTGTCATAATAAGTTTTAAGTATATAGAACATCTCATTTAGCTAGTTTTATTAACCAAAGAAATCAAATTATTCGCCTTTTAACAATATATAATTACTAACCAATGGCATTCAGTAATGTGAAAAGGTGGTATTCCCGAATTCTATCACATTTCCCCACGGTTGTCCAGGTTGGCAGCATTTATTTTTGTATTTTTTGTACGTTTTTACATGTCACACGGATTCTTAATTGACACAACACCGATAGGAAAACAAAATGGCGAATTTGAAAAAAAAACGAGGTGGCCAGCGGCAAGAGGATTGTGAGTTGGGGGTCTCAGTATCATTTGTCTCTGACCGGCAGAGTCAATAAAGCCTAAGGTAAAAGAGACAGCCACCGGAGGTATGACCCCCGCAAACAGGGATAAGAAGTACAAGTTTACAACCAAACCCAGAAAGCAGAAACCTGAAGAAGGCGACCGGTTTACAGCTACTAGCAAGAAAATCGCCAAAAAGAAGTCAGAGGGAAAAAAGATTAAACCTGATGCTATCATCATCGAAGCACATGATGGATTATCGTACGCGGAAACTCTTCGCAATGTAAAGGCAAACCCCAAACTGAAAGAAGTCAGAAAAGCAGTAAACCACAGTAAGGTTACCCAGAACATTTTGTCACAAACGGCTAGAGACGAGAATGCAGGCCGAAAGGCAATAGTTTTAAGCATATTGTTAAGTTTAGAGCGCTCGCTAAGGGCCAGTAAGCTAGAATAAGATAAATTTTAGTTTTAAATTAGATTTAATCGTTTTTGTCTAGTATATAAGTATAAATAATGAATTAATAAAAATGAATTTTAAAAGTAAAAAAAACGAGAATGCAGATATCATCCTTATCAGTGAGCCATATAAAATTCTCGACAGTAACATTTGCGTCGGTGATAAAACCAAACATTCTGCTATATGGATCTGCGGAAAATATGCCTTTCAAGATACAAATGGGCAGGCGGAAGGCTTCGTTTGGGCCAAAATAAATGGTATACATTTCTACAGTTGTTATGCACGACACAGCTGGTCGACAAGCGAGTATCAGGAAATGTTAGACAGATTGGTGACCGATGCGCGCGGAAGATCCCCTGTGGTTATAGGTGGCGATTTTAATGCATGGGCAACGGAATGGGGTAGTAGACTTACAAATCCTAGAGGACGTATTCTGCTAGTAACATTTGCAGCACTGGACATATCGATTGCGAACAATGGACGGGCAAACACGTACCGTAAAGCAGGAATGGGCTCCATATTAGATATTACCTTGCGTAAGAGGGAACTGCTTACGAAGGTAATATCTATAATGGCGTAGCAGCGGAAGTCCTGTCGCATGAACCTAGACGCACCATCATCCCTGTGTGCGATGCATCAATGGCCAGAAGAGTACCTAGAAGAGGAGCACCGTGCTACTGATGGAATGACGAAATTAAAACACTCAGAGCGAAGTGCCTCAAAGCCTGACGAAAAGTACAGCGGTCCAGGATGATAGAATATCTAGATGCATTCAAACTGCTAAGAAGCGGCTTAAGGAGGGCCATCAAGGATAGCAAGGCCAGATGCTTTAAAAGCCTTTGCGAAGAAGCCGACATAAATCCTTGGGGTACAGCGTATAGGATGGCAAAGTTGTAGGGAAACAAGTCCCCGCAAATAACATGCCCAACAATGCTTAGGTCGATAGTAGAGTATCTATTTACCAACAGAAAGCTGAGGTATGAAACTGACGAAGGTTTAAAATACTACAACGTTTCGGCGGGCGTGCCACAGGGATCGGTACTCGGTCATCTCATGTGGAACGTTATGTACGATGGAGTTTTGAGACTTACTTTGCCACGTGGTGTTCGACTAATTGGATTTGCTGACGATTTAGCCATTGTTCCAGTGGCAAAACACATTCACGAGGTTGAGTCAGCCACGAACGAAGCGATTATAAAAATCAACGATTCGTTAGTATCCGCTGGCCTAGAACTAGCTGACCATAAAACGGAGGCTATCCTAATAACGAGTCGCAAAAAGGTTGAATACGCGAACTTTCAAGTTGGCCGTCAAATAATCCGATCAAAACATACCATTAGATACCTAGAAGTGACGCTTGTAGTAGTAACGCCATTTTATTCGAATTTTCCACGCTTGACAACTGGCTACAGTTCGAGTAAAATGGCGTTACTACTACAAGTAGCACTCTATCGGATACTCCCAAACATTGGTGGACCTGGATACGCTAGGAGGATCCTACTATCTAAAGTAGTCAGCTCAGTACTCTTGTATGCTGCCCCGGTTTGGGCGTGTGCACTTGCGACGAAGGAAGCAAGAAGAAAACTCTCTTCCGTACACAGACTCAGCGCATTAAGAACGATCTGTGGTTTTCGAACCATCTCCGACGAAGCGGCATTTGTCATAGCGTGTATAGATATCCTCGCTGATAAGATGCTAAGGATCTACAACGGGAGAGCCTCGGGCCAACAAGAGGAAAAAGAAATCGCGAGAATAAAGACTGAAGAGCGAACTGCTTCACTCGTTATATGGCAAACCAGGTGGGCCAATAATACGAAAGGCAGATGGACCTACAAGCTGATCCCGAACATTGAGATTTGGATAAAGAGATCACATGGAAACGTCAACTACCACCTTACGCAATTCCTAAGTGGTCACGGCGGCTATCGTAAATATCTTCATCGCTTTGGATACGATAACTCCCCCTTTTGCCCAGATTGTCCAGAGCAAGAGGAAGATACGGAGCATGCAGTTTTCCACTGCAGAAGATTCACAGAATGGAGAAGGAATCTGCCTAACCCGGACGTTTTATAGACCACATGCTTCAGTCGGAGGACAAATAGATGACATTATGCGGTCTTGTAACGTCTCTTCAAGATGAACTACGATGAATAAAAAAGCTGAGAAGAGCATTACAAACAGCAGAAGCGTCAGAAGTAGCTGATACAAGCTGACAAGATGCAGGATAAAAAGCTAACCAGCCCCGCGAAGTAATAGGTACCTAAAGATAGTCCCGCGGGGAGTGGTTAAAGGATGTAGTGGTGTCGATTAGTATGCAGGCGCAGTCCTGGCATCGATTATTCGGGTTTGCGAATCGTGCATGTTGGTAGCACGGGCTACCGCATCTTTAGAAGATTACGACATCCATTGGCGCATCCAAAAAAAAAAAAGTTACAGAGCGAGAAACATATTTTGCCGCACACACACACAAATTTCCTCCACTCAACGCTGGGAAAATCCAAAGATCTAGCTTCAATCGAATATTTTACTTTTTTGAATTGTATTTATGAATTTATTTCATTTGGATGAGTCATTCCAAAGCTAGGAGCTAGAAGGCATTCGAGAATTACAACTTTTCTTAGGTATCAGCTTAGATCTCCGCTTCGAAACAGCGGACAATGATAAAACATACCCTATATTTAATCTCGACAATTTTCAATGCAACTTTGAAAACCGGAATCAATTTCGTGCAGTACTTTTTTAATCTTTTACGGGCAAACACCTTACGGCCAGAAAAAAAGTTACGGTTTTATTATTATAGTAAGGATTCTCCGTTAATTCAGACTGAGTTTACTCCAAGATAAGTGTTGAGTAATTTACCAGTTGTGAAAAAGGGAAGTGGCTTCCTTTTGATAGATCATGTCTCTTATAGATTGAAATGAACGAGTTTTACATAGTCGTTCATCGTTAGGGGTTGCTACAAAACTATGAGTGGTGTAGTAACCACGGATGCTTCTACTAGGGATGATATAGTAAGCGGAGGGAGGGTTACACTCTGGGGACCTACCAGATCTTAAGGTGTCCAAAGAATTATTTTTCAGTTTTCTTTCGGTTTTGCTAAAGGATATTTAACTGGTTATTAGATAGGCATGTAGTTTGTGCGGCAGTTCAGTAGCAGGTGCAAGATCCCACCCCGACGACGAGCTAGTTACCATGAATCGCGAGCATGCCTACCCGCACTTTTGTGACTGAACAACCTATCTCACAAGTCACTACCCGTAGTTTCTTGGGGAATCCTGTGGTCCTGAGAGGATATAGGGAAAGTATTTTATCGCACTATAGTAAGGCAGGAACACCCGTCCGTTACAATTTCATAAAAATATCATTAAAAACAAAATCACTCCTGACGCTTAATAATTCTATTAAGTTCAGTATCTGTTCGTTGTATAAAAATAAATACCTATCATCATTATATGAATAAGTGAAAATCAAAAGTTTCCCTACACTTCTTAAGTATTTATTAAGAAATGAAGAGAATGATACTTTTATCATTCGAAAGGTACTGTGCCATAGATATGCACAAACAAAAAATCGTGGGTATATGTCATTAATACTGGTAAAATTAAGTTATAAATTCCCCATGCAAATCATGTAATTAAAAGGATTTTGGTAACATTCAATTTGTCGCCGACATAATTACCATAGCAACGTATTCTAATATAAGTCACCTTAGAATAGAACCTGTTTCCAATGGAGCAGCTCATTTACGTATTTTTCCGATATCTAGATGTGTGAGTGACGTTTTTTAGTATTACATTTTACATACTTATAAAAGGAATGGTCGATTTTAGACCACAGGCGACACTAGGCAATATAATTATTAATACGTGAACATTAAAAGTTTCGGTACACTTTTCAAGTATTTATTATTAAATAAGTGGAATAAAACTTATACCATTCGAAAGGTACTGTAACGTAGAAGTACACAAACTATATATTCTATATATGCACTGTTTCCATAATATAATCGGAACACTACCTTCTTGTAGCCAAGGTACACGTCACAACAACGGGGAAATGCTGTTAGGAGATTCAAAGTTGAACGGCTTCAAACGCAACAAACCGCTAGAATCTTTGCTGAACGTGTATCCCTCAAACTCCTGTACGACCAGCATCATGTGCTGAAGACCAGTGGCATCGATGCCAAGAAGCAATCAGAACTGATGAGCTTGGTTTCACCAAACTACTCCCACGAAACCTCTGGTTCTATGAAGAGTACCGGCAAGCACATGCAGCAAAACAACATGCCTACGAAGCAGCGCTGCACAGAAGGATGAGAGCGGCTCGTGAGCTCTACGAGCAAAAGACGAGGGAAGAACACCGCTTTCCCCGGAAGAAAAAGAAAGAGGATGAGAAGCGCGCGATCGAGGAAATAGAGAGGTGTTACTCCAAGAATAATATTCGGAAGTATTTCCAAAGGGAAAAAAGGACGTGTAGAAATCTGTCGAGACGAACAAGGAAACCTTATAGTGGAATCATAGTCGGTGCTGAGGACATGGAAAAACCATTTCTGCAGACTGTTTAACGGCGAAGACGACATAAATTCCGCTGTCAGGCAGAATGAACCATTCAACCTGGGCGATGTAAGCCAAGACTCCCGTCCACCTGGCCAAAATGAAGTGAGGATAGCAATATCCAAGCTGAAGCCCAACAAGGCTGACGGAACAGACGGCTTACCTGACGAGCTTTTCAAGGCAGCGGGAGATTATTTGGCAGAGTGCATACACCAACTTGTGGCCAAGATTTGGTTAGAGGAAAGTATGCTTGATTAGTGGAACCTCAGCATTGTTTGCCCGATCCACAAGAAAGGAGTCCCTCTAAACTGCGCCAACTATAGAGGCATCATTCTCCTTACCATCGCGTATAAGATGCTTTCTGCCGTACTGTGTGATCGCCTGAAATCATACATCAACGAACTGATTGGACCCTATCAGTGCGGTTTTAGGCCCGGTAAGTCCACAACCGACCAAATATTCGCACTACGGCAGATCGTGGAGAAAACCCAAGAAGTCCAAGTCGATACCCAACACCTGTTTATCGATTTTAAGGTCGCATATGACAGCATTTATAGAAACGAGCTATACAGAGCCATATCTAGTTTTTTAGATTGTGGAGAATGACGATGGAGAACGATCGCTGCTCAATCTCACCGACACATTCGGTGGCAAAAAATGATTTAGACAAAGTGACTTTTTCAATATAATTCTTGAGAAGATTTTGCGAAACTCGCAAGACAACACCAGAGGCACATTTTTCCGGAAATCTGTGCAACTACTTGCATACGCTGACGACATCAATATCATTGGCAGAACACAGGGAGTTGTCACTGGTGCGTTTGCAAGTACAGAAGCGGCGAAAATGGGTTAGTAGTATGGAAAAGGCGGGTTTCAGGACAGTTTTCAGACACGGATAAAATATAGGATACAAAGCCAATATTTAAAAAAAATATTGCTAAAACATCAATAAAAATTAAACTGCCACATACTTAATAAAAATTATTGTTCCAATACAGAATATGCCTACAGTATAAATATCCAATATTTTATAAAAATGGAAAGTTGGGGAGACAGATTGTCTCCCACCTGTCACGAGGATTTATGGTAAAGTAAATCAAAGAAAGTTACTACTCTTGAATGAAGGGTGATGATATGAGGCTAGATAAAATTTATTAATCAAAGAAAGTTACTACTTTCAAAAGAAGGGTGATGAGTATATGAAGCTAGATAAAATTTATCTGAGTATATGAGGCTAGATAAAATTTATTAAGAAGTTAGTAGAAGAAAGTTACTACTTTTAAATGAAGGGTGATGAGTATATGTAGATAAAATTTATTAAGAAGTTAGTAGAAGAAAGTTACTACTTTTAAGTTGATGGTATACCACTTCTAATAGAGTAGTCCACCACAAATTTATCAAGACTCCCACATTTATAGCTGTTCTATTTTTAACGTTCCCGGAAATTTCGGGACCGTCAGATTGCATTTCAAGTCACATATATTCAAGTTTTTTTTTACCTGTACAGTTTTTTTTTTTTATTGTTCAGACCTTAGAGTAGATTACTTTATAGTGTTGAGTAGCTATACCAATTAGCATCAACCTTCTTTAATTCTTAAAGAGGAGAGCCAATATCGATTTGGTTCTAGACTACTCTAATATTCGTAGTTACTAATTGAAACACCTTTTCAATTATGAAAAGTGTTCATAGTATTTTTGCATGCAGTGGGTGTATCTCAGACTCTAATGATGTTCTGGATACTGCGTTCTATATGAGTAATCCCATTTTTCTACTTAAATTGAAAAAAACTTTTCGATTTGTTCGGTATGGGATTTGAACCACCACTTGGTGGATTCGTAGTCATAACGCTAACCACTGTGCTACGATCGACTAACAGTTTAGGTCATACAAATCGTAAATGCATTCATCAGATACATACAAATATGTAATGGAAATATTTTGCAGTTGCAAAAATCTAAAAATAGAACTGATAACTGAGCTTGCTTGCACTCACATTCTCTTTCAATTATATGATGTCATATCTATGACAATAAATATGCTTCAAGTAGTTTTTTATATTTTCCAGCATTTGTTTCTTTTTCTTTATCAATTGTAAGAAAGCCATATTTTTCATTCCAGCAGGCACTACAATAATTCTTAAAACATTCAAAATTTAGATCAGTTATATGATCATCAAAAATATGTTTCAAGTTAGTTTTATCTTGAGAAAATAATATGATATAATTTACGTTATCTCTAATGAGTTGTTTAGGAATTTTAGAGTATGTTTGACTTAAATAAAAGCAAGAAATATTGTTATGTCTGCCATAGGCAAAGTAATTAGAAATTATGTCTTGAGATTCAGTGGAAATGTCATCAAAAACTACAACTGAATGAGATGGAATTTCTTCAGGTTGAGGGAGTGAATTCAATGTTAAGCTTTGAAATTTTCTAGACTCTAAGTTGTGTTTTTCACATACTTTATTATAATTTTCAATTAAATTTTCTAAATATTTATATTTGTCTTGATAAGAAGTTTTTGAACAAACGATAACATCTGTATGGTAAATTTTTGTAATAATGCTTAACAGTACATTAGTTTTACCACAATTACTTGGCCCACAAATAATTGCTCTAATAATATTTGGAAACAAAATATTAACCCTTTCAGGTGGTTTAAAGATGTCAAAATTTTTAATAGTTAATTTAGAATTTTTGTCTAAAGATTTGATTTTAATTAAACTCATTTAATAATAAAAAAATTATACTTGCGTATGCATTACTTGATTTGTTAATGGATTATATGAAAAACTATCATCACTGATTATTAAACAATGAACTATAGAATTAGCTGGAAAAGTATTACACCATTTAAAATCAATTTTAATATCAATTACTGCTTCTTTAATTACTTCATTTTGTTTAGAAGTATCTATAATAATAACGGGATATTCACTTAAGAATTTATTATAATTAATAATTGGTTTATTATGCTCATTTTGTCCATAATATGAATTTTTAAATTCTGAAAACATATCATATAAAATATCGCATTTATTTTGTTCATAAGATAGCCGCAATTCAGAATTAGGATATTTAGTAGTATTAAGATTTACTTGTACATTTTCTAAATTACATAAATCAAATTTACTATTTTCTTTTTTGATATCACGATTTCTATCTGTTTGAAAAGCAAGCAAAAAATATCTAGGTTTTGCACTTGTGGTTGTAATTCTCCAAGTATATTCTTTCACACTAGGAATAGAGCTTGTGTAAAAATATTTCCAATTTCTAAAATACATGTTGAAATTTGTATTATTAGAAATTTGTTTATTTATATTATGTTCAAGCTCAACAGAAAATTTTACTTGTGGCATTTTCCAAATTATTTCAGAAATATTAATTTCAAATGTATGATCAGTAAGATCGGTAAATAAACAATTATTATCATCATTCGATCTAATAAGTTCCAGTTTTTGATTAATTCTAAAAATAAAATTTTTATAATCTTCAAAAAATCCCATTACAGTATTCAGGGGAATACTAACAGAAAAATAACCTTTTTTGTTAAATACTGCTCCTTTATTCCATATTTGCCAACCTGCATTATTTAAGGCTAAATCATTAGAAAAAGATGATAATCCTTTAAGAGTAGTTGTAATACCAGGATTTTCAATTGAATCAATTTCGATTGAATTAATTGAATACGAAATTTTACTAAACATGTTTAATAATCCATTATTTACAAAATTTATGTTTTTCGTATCAATTTTATCTAAAATCTTTTTAATAGCATCTTTCACAATTAATTGCCCCCTAATAATCAAAAGACTCTTGTGAGGAAATGTTTTTATGTCTTGATTATTAATATCAATTACAATCGATCTACCAGGTGTATTAAGTTGGGTAGTATTAGCTGGGATATTATCATAAAATTGATAACTCTCGATATCTTTTTCTTCACTTACAATATTTGATTTCATTTATTAATAAAAAAATTTAACAATTTTAATTTATTTTACGAATATGTAATCTAATACTAATTTTTTCATTTCTAAAATCAATTAAATCATCATCCTGGTCAACAATTCTTATATCGATTTCTCTTATTGAATTATTAGTTACTGGAAAATAAATTAAATTATTTGGAATTTCATTAATTTTTTCACCTGGTTTATCATATATAAAAAACTCATGAATTACATTTGTTAATTTTTTATTTTCATAACTACCAGTGGCAATATTACATTTAATTCGAATAGAATTAACTTTCATAATATTTACTGGTAAATCAGATTCTACTACTGTATTTGCTGGAATAATTTGTTTACTAAATCCTAATAGAGAACCAATTGATTGATCTTTTGTGAAATCTAGTTCATATTGACTAAAAATTTCAACTTTTAGAGTAGTCATATTTGGATTTATTAGAATTTTCAAATCAACATCAATAAAATCATTAATATCATCAATCTCATAAGACCCAGTTGGAAAAATAATATCAATTAATTGACCATTTTTTAAATAGGTCAAAACATTATTTTTTAATAATTCAGATATATTTGGAATTGAATTATAAGTACTAAAATTTAATAAACATATTTCATAATTTGAATTTTTATCTAATTTTATGGGTTCATCAAATTCACAAGATATTCTCGAAGAATTTCCATCCAAAGAAATAGTAGCCATATTTTTTTTTATTTATTTATTCTAACAAAAATTTTAGGCAAAGATGACCACATATAACTTCATTAATTTTTTGGTCAATATTATTATTTAAAAGAATAGTATTTTTATCTGTTTCAAAATATTTTTCAATTTTAATTGGAATTTTATTTAAAGCAAATGAATCATAATAAGCAATACAATCAAAATGTTTCTTATAAGCAACCCAATGTGTACCATTTCCAGAAAAATTATCTAAATTTATGATACCAGATTCTTGATCTTTAATTTTTTTAGGTAATTTATCTTTCATAAAAACACCTCGAAAATTAGAAATATTTAATTTTTTTGCATATTTTTTTAAATCATAATTACTTAAAGGTCTTACTGGAATTGAATTTATTTCAAATTTTTTTTTAGTAACATGCCTTCACCAGATTTTTTAAGGAGTAAACCCTTTCCATTTTTAGCATTTTCTTCTAAAGCTTTATCATGACGAATTTTTTCTTCTAATAATTTTTCATTAGTTTTCTTATCATTGTATGCTCTATATAAAGAAGTACCAGCTGTTACTGCTGCTCCTATAGCCGGAATTAAAGGAATTAATGCCGGTAGAAAACCTCCAATTTTTTCATTATTATTCATACTCTGTAACTGGGTTTTTGATAATTTTAAAGTAAAAATAGTTTTCATATCGTTTTTAATATGTTTCTTAATTGCATTTATTTGTTGATTAGATAATGGTAAATAAGTTTCATTCATTACACTTTCCTTAGTTCTTTTTAACTGAATTGGTTCTAGTTTTATTTCAATAGGTTTTTTATTTTTAATTGCATCATAAATTTTATTTTGTTGATCATCAGTTAACGAAATAGGATGTTTAAAATATTTTCCATGTTTTTGTTTAAACTGTAAATTTTCAGTATCAATTCCCATACCAAGTTTTCTTTTTACTTTCATTGCGTTAAATAAGCATTTACTTTTTCACCTAAAGAAGCATCTTTTTCAAAAACTCTTTTCATAGCTTTTTCTTCTAAAATTTTATCAGCCTCATGTCTTTTATTTAAATCTTTATGCTTTGAATAAGCAATATCATGTTCTTTTGCAGCTTCATCTAGTTTATTAATAGGTCGTATATCTTTCTCTTCATTCAAATGAAGATTAGTACCAGGCCCTAAATAATTATAACCTGGACTATGTAATTCAAATGGGAGATTATTTATAAAACTATTTAAAATACCGCTTCCGTAATGTCTTACCATTTATTGAATAAAAAAAATAAGTAATTTAATTAAAATTATTGTCCATTAATTTTATTAATCATTTTGTTTTTCATTTCAATACATGATGTATATTTATTTTTATTAAATGATTCAGGTTTATTAAAATTATTAAAGTTAGGGGTTTTACCCAGTGAGTTATTTTTGAATGTAAATCTCCCTAAAGCATCTTTATTCCTCATAACTGATAATTTTTTATTGTATTCAATATTCCATTCTTTAAGTTTTTTAAAAACATAAGTTTCACTAACATTATTAATATTACAAAAATTTTTAACTGATCCTTCTTTAAAATTATATGTATTTATTTTATTTCTTATTTCTTCTTCTCTAGACATTTTTTTATTTAATGAATATTTTTTATTGGTGTAATGGTATGGTTTACTGGTGTAATGGTATGGTTTATTGGTGTAACAGTATAGTGTAATTGTATGGTGTAATGGTATGGTGTAATAGTATGGTTTAAAAAAATAAATTTTTTTTTATAATAAATGGATAAACAAATACAAACTTACATTCCTACTGATGAAGCATTACAAGGACTAGATGATTTAATATCAAAGCATGGAGAATTAAAAGAACTAGTAACTAATCATTATAACAACTTAGATATGATAGTTGAAAAAATTGATAAAGTCCCTAATTTAGATATTAATTTAAAAAAAACTTTTAAATATGTGTTTACGGCTTTACAAAATCAACAAATATCAATTGATGTATATAAATTTGCAAATTTTAAAAATCAAGATATAATTCAACAATTTATTGAAAGAGAAAAAAAATATAGATATATTATTAGACAACAAGCAATAAAACACAATGATAATACAGGTTTAAAGGAGTTAAATTCAATGTTTTCTACAATTATTGTTGAACCTAAAGATAAAAAATTATCTAAATATATGACTAAAACAATGAATGATATTAAGTTTTACGATGATTTTAAACCTTTATTTTCTAAAGAAGGCGTAAAGGAATATACAGCAGAAGAATTAAAGAAAATGAAGTCTGGTAAAATTGGTCCACGATTCAATAATATTAATAAAGTAACTACTATTAACGTACCAAGTTCAAAGGGGGGCTCACAAGTTTTAGATAAAAAAAATGATATTTAAATTTCACATTTTTTACCAAATAAATTAATATGTTTGGATTACTAATAAAATATATAATGACTTTATTAAATTTTTTTGATTATATTGATATAATTTTATATAATGACATATTTGGTTATGAGCATAAATTATTTTTAATTATATTTTTTATAATCATAAGTATTTTAATAATTTTATATTTCTTACTAAAGAAATATTTGATTAGGAGAATGAATTATTTTTAATAATGTTTTTAGAAGTTTAATTTTTTTTATTTACAAAAAATATACAACATAAATAAAAAATAAAAATGGAAGACAAAACAGTTAAGAAACGATTACACTACCGAACTGTAAATGGGGAAAAAGTTCTATTATCTCCGATGAATGGCAAAAAAATATGTTTAACATGTCTAATTGAAAAAGATTTATCTGAGTTTTATGGTAAGGGGTATTGTAAACAATGTAGATATTTAAAATATAATACAGAAAAAATTCCATGCGAATGTGGAAGAGAATATGTTAGATATTCTAAAGCAAGACACTTTTCTACAAAATATCATCAAGCTAAGTGTAAGAAAGAAGATCATATTGTAGAGGCATAATCATCACATTTTTCTTTTAATTTATACAATTTACTGAAAATTTATTTATATTTTTAAAATGGTTGTAAACCTAATTCTTTTATAAATTTTTTTTCTATAATAAATGGAGAAAAATTTTATAGAACCAAATTTAACATCTAACAAGACAGTCTCACAACTAAGAGAAGTGATGAGACGATATAAAAATATTTTTAATCCGCCTTCGGGGTGGGCTGCATTGAGAAAGGATAATTTAATAATGCTTATTAAAAATTGTATCACTAATCATAATGAATCCATAATTCAATCTTTTTTTAATAATTTTGATTCATATGATTTTCCAGCGGAAAATATTCGTAATGTAAATGTTGAAGTACGTGTACCAGAACATCGAAGAGCATTTGGGAATCTTGTTACTGATATTACTTTTAGAAATGATGAAAATAGGGATTTATTTTTGCATTTTCAAAGAATTAGAAACTATTATACAAACTATGTTTTTAGAGATCATAATAGATATACAAATTTTAGAGTTTGTTTATTTATTCGTATAATAAAACGTAATACTAGAAATGGACAAGATGAAGATTTCTATATTCAATCCTTTATAAGATTAGTAAATAAACAAAATTATTTAGAAGTGTTTGATCAAATGGTTGCAGACATTATTCAAAAGTTTGAGGATAGAATAACACAAAATACAGGCTATGAATTTCGTTATATTGTTGAATCCGGTGTTCAACGAGATGTAGCTCAACCGCTTATTGGGGGTGATTTTATTGAATTCAATAATAAAAATTGTATAAATATTAAAAATAATGATAATAAATTTATTTTATATACCATTCTTTATTTTATACATCAAGGCGAATTAAAAGAACATCCTGAAAGATCGTCAAAATACAAAAATTATTTGATGGAAATAGAAAGTGATGAAAATTATAGAAATTTAAATATAACATACCCCTTTGAAATAGAAGAAGAAAATATAAAAAAATTAGAAGATTATTTTAATATTACTATGAATTTTTATCATTTTGAGGATGATGAATCATATGAGGATTTTGAGCAAATCCAAAGTTTATACATAAGTAAATCTTTTGATCCAAATGTTAATAAATTACATGTTGATGTATTGTATTTAGAAAAAGATGATAAATGTCATTTTATTCCCATTAAAAATTTATCTGGATTTCTGAGTGGAAAAATTCATCATGCGAAACGTCAATTATTTATTTGTAAGAAATGTTTTACAAAGTTTAAATCTGAAGCTGCACTTGAAACTCATAAACGAGATTGTTTTGACAATAGATCAAATGATATAATTCAACGTTGTAAATTACCAACAGAAGAAAATAACATTTTAGAATATAAAACATATGGAGCAGAGATATATCATCCATTTACTTTATATCTTGATTTTGAATGTTCATTAAAAAAATGCGATATTGTAAAAAAGAAAACAAAATTAATTAATGAGCATGTACCAAATAGTTTTGGAATTTATGATAATTATTTCAAAAATTTTCATTCCTACATTACAGAAGGGTCAGAGTTGGTAGAAAATTTTCATAGTCATCTTAAATTAATAGCTAAAGTATATAGCAAAATAATTAAAATCAATAAACCAGCATATAAAACTAAAGAATCAATAGAAAAATTTGAAAATGCTACAAATTGTGAAATTTGTCATGCAAATTTTAATGATGAAAATGTTGTTAAAATGTGGGATCATGATCATTTAACGGGGGCCTATAGAATGGCTTTATGTGGAGATTGTAATTTTGCATGTAAATTACCGAAAGCCTTTAACATTGTAGTTCATAATTTAAAGGGATATGATAGTAAATTTATTTTATCAAATTTGGATAAAATTGATAATGATAATATAAAATCTGATTCTGATGATGATAGAAAAGCTAAAGAAATTGTCGTTTTTGCTTCTAGTACTGAAAAGTTTAGACAATTTAGAAAAAAAATTAAAGTTGGTGAAACTAAAAGCAAGAAATGTTTAAATCATGAATGTGAATATAAATATAATTTTCCAAAAAGTGAAGCTTGTTTTAAATGCAAATCAACTAATTTGAAAGATTATATAACTGACGATCTGATTGAATTAAGATTTATAGATTCTTTAGAATTTATAAACTGTAGTTTAGATAAAGCAATTAAAAATTTATTAAACATAAACTCTGCATATTGTTCACATTGTAAAAAAATAAGAGAATTAAAGGAACCATCTTTTAAAGTAATTAATGATAAAATTTATGCATATGACTCTTGTATGTATTGTAATGAATGTAAAATTAAAAAGCAAGTAAATTATGATCATCTTAAAAATTTTAACTATGTATTTAAAGATATTCCAAAAGAAGAAATATGTTTTTTGTTGAGGAAAGGTGTTTATCCTTATGAATTTATAGATGATATAAGTAAATTAGAAATAAAAGAATTACCTAAATATGAAGAATTCAATTCAAAATTATCCGGCAATATATCAAAGAAAAGTTATAAATTTGCTGAAAAATTATGGAATTATTTTAAAAACAAAACAGGAGATTCTTGGTGTTTTAAAGATTATCATAATTTATATCTAAAATTAGATGTAATTTTATTGGCAGATGTTTTTGATAATTTTAGAGAAATGTGTCACAAAAACTATAATTTAGATCCCATTCATTATGTAAGCGCTCCGCATTTAAGTATTAACGCTGCTTTGAAATTTACTAGACAAAAATTAGAATTATTGTCTGATTTGGAGATGTATGAATTTTATGAAAAAGGTATAAGAGGAGGTATATCACAAATTATTCACGATCATGCAGAAGCAAATAATTGTTATTATTATAATGATAAAATAGAACAAGTTTATAAATTATGTAAAAAAGATGCAGAAGAAAAAGGAATCTATGATTCCAAAAAATTAACTAGTTATATATTATATTTGGATGCAAATAATTTGTATGGTTGGGCGATGAGTCAAAAATTATCTATTGGAGGACACCAATGGTTATCTAATGGAGTACTCCAAACAATCACAAAGAAATATATTAAAAATGGGGACTTTGAAAAAAGTAAAATTTCTATTGATCTTGAAGTTGATTTAGAAATTCCAGAAAAATTGCATAATTTCTTTAATGATTATGCACCAGCACCGAATCATGAAACACCAAAAAT
The DNA here is from genome assembly GCA_916610125.1 of Cheilosia vulpina. NCBI lineage: Eukaryota > Metazoa > Arthropoda > Insecta > Diptera > Syrphidae > Cheilosia > Cheilosia vulpina. Next base: position 59,409,980 of record OU744276.1, on the reverse strand, counting down.
ATTATCAAGTTTACAGCATGAAATGATAGCTAATAAAATTGGTTCAAAACCTAGTCAGAGAATTCAAAAACTTATTTGTAGTTTAGAAAAGAAAGAAAAATATGTTATAAATATAAGACTTTTACAAGAATATTTAAAACAAGGAGTTAAACTATTAAAAATTCATAGAGGTATTGCATCTAATCAAAAAGCATGGTTAAAACCATATATTGATAAAAATACCGAGTTGAGAAAACAGGCTAATAATGATTTTGAAAAAGACTTCTTTAAATTAATGAATAATTCAGTATTTGGAAAACAAATGGAGAACGTAAGAAATAGATTAAATATAAGAATTGTAAGGACTTCAAAAATAATGCAAAAATTAATAAGTAGAGCTAGTTATCAAAATAGAAAAATTGTAGATAATGACTTGGTAATCGTTTTTGGAAAAAAGACTAGTATTAAATTAAATAAACCACTATTTGGAGGAATGGCTATTCTTGATCTAGCAAAATTATTAATGTTTAAATATTATGTTCATTTAAAGAAAAAATATGGAAATCGAATGAAATTGTTAGGTACAGATACTGATTCATTTATTATTTATTTTGAAGCGAAATCATTAGACGATACTGAATTTGATATTTATGAAGATATGAAAGAAGAAATAGATTTGTATGATACTAGTGATTTAATAGATAATTTCCCTATAGATGGATTAAAATCAAACAAAAATAAGAAAACACCAGGAAAATTCAAAGATGAATATAATGGAATACCTATTAGAGAATTTTGTGGTTTGAGATCAAAAATGTATTCATTTAGAACTGATAATAGTGATAAAAAAATATGTAAAGGAATTAAGAAATTGAATATAAAAGCATTGAAATTTGATGATTATAAAAATTGTTTGACCAATTTGGAAATTAAAAAGGAAACTATTTACGGTATAAGATCGATTAAATTGAAGTTATATACTATACAAGAAGAAAAAATTGGTTTATCACCATATGATGACAAATTTTATTTGTATAGGGATAATGAAAACAATATTTTGAAATTAGCACATGGACATTTTAAAATAAAAGAATTAGAAAAGATGTGAAGGATCATAAAACTAAAATCTTAAGCTAGAACCCACTTTTATAACAAGCGTCTAAGGAGACGTTTCATTTTACGTTTCTCATTTAATATGGACGCTGCATTTTACGTTTCTCATTTAGTGAGGACGTTTCTCATTTAGTAATAAAACAAAGCTATAATTTTATAATGATGTAAATTTAGATATCTTATTTTTATTTTGTACCATACCATCTATTCTTTTTTCAATGTCTGTAATTGAATTTTTATTTTCTGTAATACCTCTTTGAATATTTATTTCCAATTTTTCTATGGTTGAAAAAATATTGTTTAATTTATCAATATTATCAATTACATCTTTTTTTATATCTTTAATATTTTTATCAAGATCAACCTTTAAATTTTGAATATCTGTCTTAAAATTTTTGATGTCTTTACTAAGATCTACTTTTAAATTTTGCATATCGTTCTTTAAAATTTCAATGTCTTTATTAATATCTGTTTTTAAATTTGAAAATTCACTTTCCAATATTTTTATTTTATTAATCAAAATAGAAGTACCCGGGTTATTCGAATGATTATTTTTTCTACCGAATTTATCAATACCCATTTATATAATATAAAAATTAAATTATATTTTCTTCTCTTAGTTCTTCAATTATATTCATAATTTCATTATGGATTTTAGGGCTATCATTACCTGCCTCATTTTCACCAATGAGTAATAATAATCTGGCTTTTAATTCATCAATATCATTCCAGTAAACATATTCAACTGGGGATTTTGTATAAATTTTAAAATTTTGTTCTATTCCTGATCCGGTTTTCTCTTTTTTAAAAATTTTATTTTTTTCTAATACAGGTTTTATATAATTCATATATTTATATCCAGCATTTGATTTAATATACTTTGAAGATTTATCATTATTACGTGCGTATGCATATGTTATTAAAATGATGTGTTCATAATTTTCTAAATCTTCTTTTGTTATTAATTCTTCATTTGGTTCTTTTAATATTAATAATTCCCATAAACCAGGAGTTCCAATATATGTTTTACCTTTTAGAATGATATCATTATTATTTATTTTTATTTGGGAATCCCCAATCCAAAGATCGTCTCCATTTTCAGTTCTTATTCCATAATTATTATCACAAACTTTTGTTTTTGAAGAATTCTTAGTTAAATATTTTGCGGCCATATTTCCGATTCCATTTTCAATATATGGTATTGGAGTTATTGAAGCGTCCTCAAATTCAATGCCTTTCTTTGAAACAGGTGTACTAGATGATGGTAATAAACTCGGTGTAATAGCTGATGGAGAATAATATTCTTTACTTTCGAAACTTGTTGGGCTAGATAAAAGAATTTCTGGTTTTTCTATTGGTAATAATTTTGAAAATTGACTTTGTAGTTTTTTTACCTGATCACTGTGTTCATCTTGTTTTTCTTTAATAGCTCTTAAATAATTATTTGCTGATGGTAAAGCTTCATTTAAACTCATTTTCAAGTTTTTTAATCCTTCATTTAAATTATGGCTATTTTCAGTAGATTGATTTAATGGTAATATAATAGATTGAAAATCTTCTTTTATCTTCTCATGTTTTATTACTCTGTTAAGATTTTGTTCTTTGAATTTATTTTTCAATTCAATTGTAGTTTTAAGATATGTTTTTAAGTCCGAATCCGAAATTTTATTATTCATCATTTATTTATAAATAAATTTAATAATTTTTTATAATGGATAAGGAATTAGAAAGAGCTAAAGAATTACATAAACCTGTTAGAAAAAATTTTGAGCGAAGAAAAATAATTACTAAAGGTATAAATGAATTATGGGCTGCTGATTTACTTATTATGACAACTGTTGATACAAAAATAAATAAAGGGTATAAATATATGTTAAACGTTATTGATACGTTTTCAAAATTTGCTTGGATAAAACCATTAAAAATGAAAGATGGGAAGTGTGTCGCAGATGCATTTTCTCAAATTATTAAAGAAGCTCCTAGTCCTCCGAAATTACTTCATACTGATTCTGGTAAAGAATTTTTAAATTCAAATTTTACTAAAGTATTGAATAAATATGATATAAAAATGTATCAAACTTTTAGTGAGAAAAAATCTTCAATTGTTGAAAGATTTAATAGAACAATAAATGAAAAACTGAAAATTCAATTTGAAATTCAACAAAATACTAATTGGATTGATGTTATTAATAACATTTTACATGAATATAATTATAAAAATGTTCATAGAACTATTGGGATGCGTCCATGTGAAGTTAACAAAGATAATGAAAAAGAAATTTTGAATAAAATGTATCCTGCTACAGAATTAAATGAAAAACAAGTTTTTAACATTGGAGATAGAGTAAGAATTTCGGCTTTTAAAAAAATGTTTGAAAATAAATATAAAAATAATTGGACTCATGAAATTTTTGTAATTAATGAAATTCATTTAACTCATCCTATTACTTATTCAATAAAAGATTTGAATAATGAACCAATTATAGGTAAATTTTATAAATTTGAATTACAAAAAACTGAATTTTAATATAAATTAAAAAAAAATATTTTTTTTTAGTTATTCTATGATTCTGTGCAGTTATCTAGAAGAAATTTAAAACTTGATTGTGTAACTGTACAGTAATTACACATTTTACGTAACGCAGCAGTTAGAATATCTATAATTTCTTCATCATTAATAAAAGGTTTTAATTCATCTTTTAGTTTATTTATATCAATATTACGATTAGATATTTCCTTTAAATCTTTAAAGCATTCACTATTGGTAATAACTGCATCAATTTCTTCTTCTGCTTCTTCACCTATAGTATCAATAACTATTTTGTCTAAAATATTTGTAACCTTTTGTTTTTTAGTAAATTTCTTAGAGATTTTTGACCCCACCATAATTTCTTTATTTATTAATTTAAATTTTTATAAAGAAAAATAAAAAAGTGTTAACCTTTTAAAGAAGTAGTAAACTTTATCTATTGTATATATAATAATATAATTTTGTAAGTAAAATTGTGTAATGAATATCTTTTTTTTTTAATTCAATAAATTATAATTATTATTTTTTTCATTTTCATTAAATTTTTCACAATATTTAATAAATGTTGGATCTTTTATTAATTTTGTAAAATTTAATTCAAATAATTTATTTACACACATTTCTTTATCATCTTCGTTTTCATATTTTTCTATTAAATAAGCTGATAGAGTATTTAATAAATAATAACTATTTATATAAGTGTAATTAATTTGTTTATGTGGTTCAACAGTAGTTTTATATTTTCTGTCAATTTCTTTAATTTTTTTTTCGTTTACTTTCATAAGTTTCATAAAACATTTGTTAACTTCATTAATATCTTTTAAATATAAATAGTTATTGTATTGTATTTCACCATTATCATAGAAAGTAAATCGGAATCTTTTACTGTTTGCCTGAAATACAGTCATGACATCAAAAAATGTGTCTTTTTTAAATCTTTTGGATAAAAGCTTTCTATACTGAATGAAATCACCGTCCTCTATATTATTATCATTATTTTCGGGAGAAAGAAAATTATTATATGCTTCAAGTCCACTTGCCATCTTTTTATTTTTTATTTTTTTTAATTGTATTTATTAATTTAAATTTTTATAAAGAAAATAAAAAATGTTTTAAACCTTTTAAAAAAGTATTAAACTTTCAAAAAAACTTTCTTTTTTTAAAAAATTATTGCTAAATGTGTGAGTCTTGATAAATTTGTGGTGGACTACTCTATTAGAAGTGGTATACCATCAACTTAAAAGTAGTAACTTTCTTCTACTAACTTCTTAATAAATTTTATCTAGCCTCATATACTCATCAGCCTATATTTAAAAGTAGTAACTTTCTTTGATTAATAAATTTTATCTACATATACTCATCACCCTACATTTAAAAGTAGTAACTTTCTTCTACTAACTTCTTAATAAATTTTATCTACATATACTCATCACCCTTCATTTAAAAGTAGTAACTTTCTTCTACTAACTTCTTAATAAATTTTATCTAGCCTCATATACTCAGCACCCTTAATTTAAAAGTAGTAACTTTCTTTGATTAATAAATTTTATCTAGCTTCATATACTCATCACCCTTCTTTTGAAAGTAGTAACTTTCTTTGATTTACTTTACCATAAATCCTCGTGACAGGTGGGAGACAATCTGTCTCCCCAACTTTCCATTTTTATAAAATATTGGATATTTATACTGTAGGCATATTCTGTATTGGAACAATAATTTTTATTAAGTATGTGGCAGTTTAATTTTTATTGATGTTTTAGCAATATTTTTTTAAAATATTGGCTTTGTATCCTATATTTTATCCGTGTCTGAAAACTGTCCTGAAACCCGCCTTTTCCATACTACTTGGGTTTAGTGGTGAATGAGGGCAAAACAAAATATATGCTGTCAACAAGAAGGGAAACACAACGTCGACGAATCGGACAGAACGTCACGTCAACGTCAGCTTTAACTTTGAGCTATTTCGGGACTTTGTCTACCTCGGCTCTGCTATTCACCCCTATCACGAATTCCATCGTAATCGAAAATTTGCTACGAACTCCGAAAAATCTATCACAGAATTCATTCGTAGAAAAATCGTGAAAAATCTGCTACGAATTTCGAAATTCGTGGAATTTGGTATCACTGAATACGAATGAAATGGAAATTTGTTATCTATTTCTACGACAAGTTATTTACGTCGGAGTGCAAGAAAGCGATTGTGTTTTGTTTAAAAATGTAAGTATTTATATATTTTTTTAAAGTTATTTCTACATTTTTTGCTTATAAAGGGCAAAAACAACAACTAAAGCACAATATGAAAGGCTTTTGGAACTCTTAAATGAAAAACCTGATCTTGCACAAGGATATACAAAAGCAGCAAAAGAAGAAGTTACGCTTTTTTGGGAAAACGTGAAGACCGATTTGAACGCTCTTGGGCCACCTTCTAAACAAGCTATGGTGTGGAGAAAAGTAAGTATACCAGCTTGATAATTGAATCTATTTTCAAATTTTGCTTAATACTCTAGGTGTGGTTGGGTCGTTCATAAAAAGAAAACTTGTTGAAAACAAGAAAGAAGTGACAGCAACTGGTGGCGGACAATGCCGACTACATTCCTTTACAAAAATGGAGGAAAGTGTTATAAAACTTGCATGTCTTCAGACTTCCACGTCAGGAATAAGAGGTTCATATTCTTTTGGATCTGTTAATCCTGTTGAATTTCAAGAACAGGCAGAAAGTGATATTATTGCTTCTGAGCTTAATAACACTCTAGATGCGTCTATGTCATCCGACCACGGGACACACCGACCAAAAGCGTGGTTGCCTTCAACGTCTCGTAAAACAGATGACACAACAAGCCTTCTTAAAAAGCAAATTGAGCAGCAGAATAGTTTTTACATAAAAACTGCAAAACAATACGAGGAACAAGCAAAACTTTTCGAAGAGCTTGCAGCGAACACAAAAAGATGCAAATTGAAGAAAATAAAAGACATAACAAAATACAAGAACAGCTCCTGCAAAAAAAATTGAAATTAAGCTCAGGATTGTACGAATAAAAGAATAGAAGCTTAATCGCGAATAATAAAACGCTAACAAACCCAAATGTATGAATGTGTGCTGTGAATATGAATTAAGATATGTGATTTAAATGAATTAAGTGAATCCTTTTGACTGTGCAAGTTTTTTTTTATTTTGTTTTTAATAAATGTTTTTACATTATAAATGTGTTTAAGATGTTATTTCTAAATGCTTCCGCTGCGTTTCGGTGATTTCAGGTATAATCAATGTCGATGTCAGCATCGCGTTTATGCTGAATTTCCCTTTGCGATTGTAATATATCCCTTTTTCTTCGGAAGGAGCAATTATATTAATGTGTGTTCCATCGACACACATTATAACACCTGGAAAACTCGCCTTCAAATAAAAATCTCGTTTCGCAAGCCTCTTCTCCGTTTCGCTCATCTGGATTTTTATCCAGACAGGACAAAGCCTTCTTTCCAGTATGTTCAGAACATTTTTGAGCGTTGTGGAAAAGGTGGATTGTGCCATTCCAACTTCATAATCGTTACCTACTCCAAGTTGGTAACCACCTCCTGCGAAAAACCTTAAGCCTGCCACGAGGCGACATATTGGAGTTATTGAGCACGAAAACACAGATGGCTCAAAATCATTTTGCAGTTCATCTAATACATACTTAAATGCAGATTTGTTGAGTCGGAAATTTCTTTGAAATCTGTAAGTTTATTTTAATTTTTGAACACAAGAAAGTTTCTTTACTCTTACATTGGCTCATCCAGATCAAATGGGTCACAAGCGTCTCGAAGCATTTTTCTTTGAATTTTCAGATTGGACTTTCGCCTGAAGAATTCCTCTTGAGTAACAATAATTGCGAAGCCAATAGTTTCCATTTTTCGTGATTATATATTTAGATTTCAGAATAAAACCGAGTTTATTGAATACTTATAAGCTTAGCGCACAATTTATTTCAATAATTTTCACAAATTAGACAAATTTGACACTTAACAGCTGATTTCGAAAATGAGAGTGTGAGAGTTCTATGTGGCAATGCTTTTTGCGATTTCGTTCGGAATGTGTGATAGCATTTTTTCGTAGTTCGTATCGTAACTTCGATTCGTAGATTTGCTACGAATGGATTCTGTGATAGGGGTGATTGACTCTGAAAATGACATAACCTTAGAAATTAAGCGAAGAATCAAATTTGGCAACCGCTGTTACTTTGGTCTAAGAAGGCAATTGATTAGTAAGGCCGTGTCGAGAAATACTAAGGAGACTGTATATAATACCCTCATCATCCCAGTCCTGCTTTATGGTGCAGAAGTATGGACCATATCAAAGTCGGATGAAGAGCTTCTTGTTCGTTTCGAACGCAAAATTCTTCGTGTGATTTTTGGTACACCTAAAATTTTTCGAATAGATTACCTGTTTCTGAGTTTTTTTTTGTTTTTTAAATATTAATTTACATGAATGTGACACAAATATGATTAATTTCAGCTAGTTGTTGCTTACTATCACTCTAGTTTTCTCGCGGTATATGTAGGTATCAAAATAAAATCGGTACCAGATAAAGTATCATGACTATCAATACGAAGCTCCATACACACTTCAGGGTCTAAAAACCTTTCTTGATCTTTCCGCTTTATCAGGGTCGAAAAACCTTTCTTTGATCTCTCACTTAAGATTGCACAGCTCATACTGAATACCGATTTTTTTTACAATTCTCAGTACCTTAGGCGGCTCAGGTAGATATTTGGCTACAACCAAACCCTCTTTGTAAATGGAGTTTGTTCCAGAGAATGAGAATTTTTAATGAATCAATGGTTGATGTGAAAAGGTTGACTTCGCGGAAAATATAGATACAAGAATTGTAAGCATTCAGCAAAATTCATGCGAAATAATAAATTTATAAACTTCTGGAGGACTAACAGGTAGTATGTGCGAATTCGAGATACCTATACAGAATTCTGTTTTATTTGGTGTGAATTCATAGAAAAGTACACATGACAGCTTTCCTGTAGAAAAATGTCCACGGCTTTCAATAATTTAAAGATCAAATTATATTTATTTTCACAATTTCATATATTTACTTTTGCAATTACTGTTTCGTTGCCTGGCAAATTGTAATTCAAACGGAGATGAATTAGCAGGCTATTATTTCTTTTAAAAATATCCACTTGATAATAATTCAAATGTGATCTTTAGACTATCAATATGCTTTGATTTGCATCATCAACCTACGAATAAATCAAAGCATTCTAAAAAACTGTGTTCCATATATTGAATAATTTGAAAAAGATGTTATTACCACATAAATTCGTTCTGAAATCAAAAGTGAAGTTTTAGAAATCAAGGGAAAGTGTACTATAAAAAGTACTGAAAATTATGTCCGACCGAACGTTAGGGCATTACTGATTTGCATATGATATTTGACAGATCAGAGGATGTTTTGTGAATTTCCTATTTAGTGTCTTGTTGTTTGCTTATAATAAGCTTCAAAAAGCCTTTGAAATATATCTGTTGGGCAAAGTAATTTGCAATTTATATATTCCGTTCTTTAGAATAAAATCCTCGTTGTGAAATACACGATTGACCTTGTTTTTTACGAAAAAAAATTACGAAATTTGAATTATGCGATGACAACAAATGTAATAGATTCTTAGAAAGTTGTCGCACTAGCAAATGTGGAGGTCTAATTGTTTATTGGTACCGTTTCACTAATGCTGTACATTTTTTTTACGTCGACATAAGTGTTTGATTATTAAGCCTGAAAGAATAATAAGACATGGCCTTGTTTCCAGCCAAATATGCTATAATATTGTAGCTTCAGAATACCTGATATTTGTTACAGCGCCACCTCTATATCTGTCCTGGAAATGCTCTTCAATTTAAACGTTTGGATTCGGCCCAAATTGTAGGCCTTGTTCTTACGACCCAAAAATAAAAACTAAAGGAATGGTTGTGAGAAGTTAGGCCTGGGGTCCTATACGCAGCTGTCAACTAATTATTAATTTATTTTATATTTTTAGCAATAGTAAATTACCAAATTCGATATCAACTCTGTACTAGCTACGAATGTTTCATGCAATAAATAGATACATATCTATATTTATTAAACCCAGCTCCTTTCCATTTTATTTGAAAATATAAAAGGAACTAATGATATATGAGATGTAGACTCTGTATATTTTGTTTCCTTTCCAAATAGAAGCGGCCATTATTTTTTTTCTTTTTCCTTATATGTAACATGGAAAGAAAGAAGAAGGAAATATTAAATTCTAACTCTCTGAGGATACCTATACCTCCTACCGTTGCTTAAGTAAAACAGCACAATGTAACGATCCAATCACATTTCAGTCAACCCTTTTGGTTTCATTAAACTTATCGTCCAATGAAGCCTTCCATTTTTAACCTACAATTCGTATCTCAACCATTTGTCTTTATGTCTCGTCTCACCCTTTAGTGAAGTACAGTTGTTTCTAATTGTTCGTTTTCATCCCTTAATATTTCACTTTGGGATCTACCTATATGCCCTCTATATACAATAAAAGAGTATATATAAGTATATGTATTTACGCATATAATACATTTGAATGCATACACTATTTAAAATGTTACCTCTGTAGCTACATTAATTAATTATATTCTTCATATTCGGCCTAACAGATAATCAAACACTAATATCGACAATTAGCTGGTTGCCAGCTTTAGTAAAAATGTACAGCATTATTAAAACGGTACCAATAAACCATCACCTCGACATTACCTAGTCCGACAACTTTTTTAGAATCTAATACATTTGTTGTTATTGCTGAATTCAAATTTCATAATCTATTTTCGTGAAAAACAAGGTCAATGGTTCATTTCACAACGATTATTTTATTCTAAAAAAAGGAATATATATATAAATTGCAATTATATTTGCCAAACAAATATGTTTCAAATGCTTTTTGAAGCTCATTTTAATCAAAAAACAAAACACAAAATAGGAAATGCCAAAAATATCCGCTGGTCCGCCCTATCGCTCGATCGGACACAATTTTCGGTACTTTTTATAGTACCTACGCTTTCCTTTTTTTTCTAATACTTCAATAACCTAGCAAGAGAACATGAACTACATTAAACCATGTCCATATAAAAGGGATAATTTTAATCGCCTATTAGCAACAATTTCTAGTACCAAAAAATAGATTATTATTATCGAATATTAACAAACTTCAATTTTTAAACTGAAAGTTAATTTAATATGATTTCTTTTCCAAAGAATACTAATTGTACTTTAAAAAGTAAGCAAGTAAAAACAAAGTGCACGACTGGGTCACCCGAAACTTTCTCGTTCGTCAAAAGTGTGGTTGGCTGTTTTTTTAAAGTAAAGATCTGAAAACAAAGATAAAAAAACGGTGAATAGAATATAGGGTTATTCATCTGATCGGCAGTACATAGTCAGTTTTTATAAGTTGAAGCTGTCAGTAACAGTCAGCTGTTCCAAGTTATGGTTGAGAGTTAAAAGCGTCTACAGTACTATTTTATAAGTTCTTACACTTTACAAGGCAAAGTGGTTTCTGTTTTGCTAATCCATATTTTTATTTTTCACAGAAATATATTAGTAACCTGTAAGGCCGATATCTTTACATAGATATTTTTATGAAAGTTTTCAGAGTTTCGTTTTTGAGAATGCATTAGTAGTTATAAACCGAATATGCCGATGGACGTGTGTGGGGTGCAATTGAAGCGGGGGTTTTTGATTGTGTAAGGAAATGGTTGCAATTATTTTAAGGTGCATATTCAACAAGTTTAAAAAAAAAGGGAAATATTTGCTAAAATGAAGTTTTGCGTACATAGCTGGTATAACTAACCAAAAGTGAATCTTATTTAACACTATTCCTTTTCCTATATTCTACAAGGTGGCGCAAAAGTAATCCTCCTATCAGAAAATGCTATAAATTTTGCGATTGGCCCTTAATGTCAGTTCTGTTTTGACATTTGTGTAGTAAACACATGCGAAATACACGTTAATAAACAATGTTACGCTACACTGCTCCAGAACGCGGAATATTGGTGACTATTTATTTGAGCAATAATCGGTCGGTGACTTTGGCACAACGTGAATTTCGTCGCAGATTTCCTAGTCGTCCAACGCCTACTGGTGAAACACTGCGACATTTAGCCGCTCACCTCGAAGAGACTGGCACAACACGAGATGCTGCCAGGCGTGGCAGACCCCGGAGTAGCCGTTCTGCAGAGAATATTGCTGCTGTAGCCGAAGATGTCATGGAAGCGCCGTCGACATCGACCAGACGACGTGCCACGCAAATGGGTATCAGTCGACGGTCTTTACAGCGAATTTTGGTACAGGATTTGAAGATGTTTCCGTACAAAGTCCAGACGGTGCATCAGCTGTTAGCTGCTGACCGCCAATCGCGTCTAACATACGCTCAAGCCATCCTTAATCACCACCAAGAGGAAGATGATTTTTCATCAAAAATAATCATGAATGATGAGGCCCATTTCCATCTTACCGGGTACGTAAATAAGCAAAATTTACGCTTCTGGGGCACTGAAAATCCGCGTGTAACCCACGAAGAGCCATTACACCCGCTCAAAGTCACTGTATGGTGTGCTGTTTTCGCTGGAGGAGTCATCGGACCTTTTTTCTTCGAAGACGTCGCGGGCCAAACGGTTACTGTGAATGGTGAGCGCTACAGAGCAATGATCAACGAGTTCTTTTTGCCGCAACTTGATGAATTGGGATTGGAAAACATGTGGTTCCAACAGGACGGTGCAACGGCACACACTGCACGTGCCACAACCGATATGCTGAAGGATGCATTTCCCGGGCGCCTAATCTCCCGTTTTGGCGATTAGCACTGGCCAGCAAGATCGCCTGATTTGACCGCTCCAGACTTCTTTTTGTGGGGCTTTTTGAAGTCGCGGGTTTATGTCAACAAGCCTCAGACTCTTGCAGCTCTTAAAGACAATATCCGTCAAGAATGTGAGGACCTATCGCCGGAAGTTTTGGCCAAAGTGATGGAAAATGCCATAAAAAGGGCTCAAATGAAAATCAACTGTGGCGGCGGCCATTTACATGACATCATATTCTCGACTTGATGTAAAAAAAATTAAAAGACCAAATAAAAATAATCCACAAGAAGAATCAAAGTTTTTAATTTTTTTTTTAAATTACAGCCAAAAAACATCGGAAGGTTATTTTTGCGCCACCTTGTATATATGCACTGTTTCTTTAATCTAGCATTGTGTTTTACCTTGTTTACTTAATAAAATAAGAAAACATTTTTTTATCGGAAGTGGGGATATTATAACAAAATAAAGTGCACGACTGGGTCGACCGAAACGAAAGTTTCGAAAAGTTTGCTTGCTTGTTTTCTTAGTAAAGTATGCGTGTGCCTGCGCCCCCTTTGATTAAGATACGCACAAATCCATGAATTCAAACTGGGCTTTATTCAAGGTCAAATTCAGCTTGTAGTCAATCCCTCGTTTTTTGGCCGAAGTTGTTTGTCTATTTAACGCTTATGTCGTTTTGTACTTGGCATTGTAGATTTTGATTTCAATTGATGGCCAGCTGTCTGCGATAACTGAATTGATCAGGTGTTATCTGCTTTCAGGAGGTATCACCTAGGTTATATTACTGCTAAATTTAGCAGTTGAGCTCCTCTTGACGGCTTGGACTATTGGCCCGATGTGGTGTCTCTTTGACATTGGATGAGGTCGTGACTTTCTGGTCAGATGCAGCGCTAACCGGTCGGTGTACGGCAGAGGTGAGGGTCGTCTTTTGACGGATTGGCCCAACCCAATACCTGGAGGGAACAGCTCTGTTTAGTCACCTATCTCAGAAATATGATCTCTACTTTTTCACCTACCTCTGCTTATCGTTTCCCCTAGCTTGACAAATACTTTCCTTTGAGTGGTCCCAGTATATGATACCTAAAGTGTTTAGAGTGGAATTTAGCCATTTTCCTATTTCGCACTTTTTCTTAACTTACCCCTATTATGTTCTCGCTGTTTAAATACATAGATTAATCTCAGCGGATTCGGAAAGAGAAATTTCTGAACCTTTCACTATGGCTTTAAATGTCACTTCGTGCTGCCTTTAGACACTAGGATTGCTTCTAATGAGTAATGACCTAGCTATGACCGTCAAGTTTCAACCGTTTTTTTCAATATACGTCCTCTAAGTGTGAGCTTCTTCTCGTTACTATTGTCATTGTATATAGAGACTATAGTACTATCATCAACACAAAAATTTGCTTGGCCGGTGAAGACGTCGAATCAAAATAGAGAGGAATAATCACAATTGTGATTGTTGAACCGAATCATTTGGTTAGTGGTGGTGGCTGGTCGATAGGTAGCAAATAAGGGGATAAAAACATCATTATCATGCATGAAGCATGAGTAGTTTCTTTGAAAAAGAAATGACGAACAATTTCTGATTTGGAATTTCGATTGTATGAAAGGCAAATCTTAATGTTTGCACTTATGAAAGAAAACGATTCTGTTATATGATGAGATGACGGTTGCTCTTTTATTTTCGATTTGAGAATTCGTTCTGTAGATATTTGAATGCAAATGGAATTTATTTCTAGTTAATCTTTTTGTCGTTTTTCTGTTAGTTATGAATTTATGATCAACAATTAAATGATATTATTGATTTGAAATTATATCTACAATTAATTATCCCCAATTGCGGATGTGAATATAATTTTTCCTACGTTGTTACAACTGGTATATAAGCTTTTCAGAATAAAATTCTGTATTTATTTTAGATATATTATTTAAAACACTAGCAAGATATAGGATTATTCAAGACAGTATTCATTTTTTTGAATATTTCATGACACACTGTCGCACAAAGTAGGTAGGTAGGCAATTTGTTTTATAGGTTAATTAGGTATTTTGGTCTTTTTGAATTGTTTTTTTTTTATTAAATTCGTATATGCACACACATTCCTACTAACAAATAATTCTTTTCTCGTAGTGTTATTTTTAAATTCTATGAGGTATATTCAAATTAAACTGAAATTAAAATACTTATAACACACTCTCGCATTAAATAATTAAGTTATTACACTTTTCCGGGGATTAAGACAAACGATTTTAAATTTTGCGTAGGTAAAAACACACGGGAGAAGTTGCAGCTGCGCCGATGGGTTGAAAGTCGCAAATGGCTATAAGTAGAGAAATGTCAAATCGTCGAAGCAATTCGCCGGTGGTATATGTTGGGGGAAAAGTGCAACAGGTAGCCGGTTGAATGCTACCGCCTCGGCCGCTCAGCTGGGGTGGGTTCAGGCTTCACGATGAAATTAAAATTATATGTACTTAACCTTTTTTTGAGATGATGAATATAATTTATTTATTTATTTATAACTTATTTCGTCTTACAACTTTATCTTATTTTACACTACTTCTAATATCAATACAGAAATTCATATTTTATATTTTATACACATATTTAATTATTAGATTACAGTGAATTCATTATAGCAGTTTTACAAATTATTCTACTCATATTGAAGTCAATTGAATTATTATATAAATTATAACCAGTGGCGACGCGTCATATTGTTCATTTCGTTCATGAACGCCTAACTTTTTGAGAATAAATATTTAAAATTCAAAAAATGATTTTATGATTTCCCAACTCGTGCCACCCTCTCGAGAACTTGAGCCAAATCGTAATTCATAACCTGCGATTTTCCACTCATTCCGCTACTAACATCAAAATTAAAAAAAAGTTTCCAATATCCACTTATCCCCTAAGTCCTAACCAAACTTCAGTAGATATCTTAGTGAATTTCCCAACTCGTGCCAGTCTCTTGTGCACTTGAGCCCATTCGATTCGTAATTCATACTTCATACCGAAACGAAAAACTACCCTCCTACTTGCGAAACTGCGACCAGCGGCTCCTACTGCGACACGAGCGAAAATAATACTTTCCATTTCCACTCATTCGTGCAGATGAGTTGCAAACGAAATGTATCCATCAAAAATAAATGCTATAAAAAAAAAGTATAACGCACATCGTACCCACTATTTCGTTCAGCTCAGTTGTAAACGAAATGGACTATTTTGTATGACTACGGGTTTGTATGGGGTTCGACGTTCGAGTAGTGCTTGGATTTAGGGTTTGGTTGTGATCAAGTGGGAAGAAAGCATGAGTAATTATACCTATTGCTTTCACGTTCTACTAGTTCTAAAAGGAAATGAACGAATGGAAAATTTGTGTAGGATTTTTGAACAAATCTAAAAGGCTGGACTTAGAATATAAGTAATTTTTCGGTTTAAATCAAAATTAAGAAAAAATAAAATCGATGAACTGAACGCCTTCACCTTATACTCACGCGTCGCCACTGATTATAACTGACACAAGCTTTAGTTATAGGATCATTTTGACCATAATTAGTTCTGTGCCGAGAAACATAAAAAATATACAGTTCTCTAGGCCGAAGAATGCGAAAATGAGTGTACATTAACATTGATAATAAAAGCGAACAATCAATGTGAGCGGTAATTACATCATGTGCAAAAAGTACTGAGTAATAGGTTCTTCTTTTAGCCAGAGGTTTCAAACTCATAAGCGCACATCTTGCTTCATAAGGAGGAATATCATTATTCCAGTTTATTTTTCTGAGAGCATATTTTGTGAATCGTTTTTGAATTTTTTTAATCCGAGCTTCAGCATTGTGGTAGTAGGTATTCCAAACTACGCAACCATATTCTAATATAGAACGAATTAATGAATTGAAAAGTGATTTAAGAGCGTAGGGATCGTTAAAGTCTTTAGAATTTCGACACAAAAAACCCAGCATACAATTAGCCTTGTTATTATGTAATCTATGTGTAACGCAAAGTGTAATTCAGGATCAAATATAACACCTATATCTTTTTGATCAGTAACTCTTTTAAGTAAATTTCCTTGAATACTATAATCAAAAATGAACGGCGATTTGATTCTATTGAAAGTCATAACAGAGCATTTTGTTATGTTAAATTATAATCCATTCATAGTACACCAATCATTAACTTGGTTAAGATCTGTTTGCAATTGAATCGCATCAGAAAGCGAGTTTACAGATTTAAATATTTTTAAATCATCAGCATATAAAAGGGAATTGGATTCGGATATAAAAGATGGTAAGTCGTTTATGAAAAGTAGGAAGAGGAGCGGACCAATATGGCTTCCCTGGGGGACACCTGAGAAATTTAAAATTTCATTAGACAGAGCGGATCCTATCTTAACATATTGTTTCCGATTTCGCAGATAACTGCCGATCCAATTTAAAATACTAGAATGGAATACAAACATCTCAAGTTTCTTTAACAGAACATTGTGTTGGACCCTGTCACAAGCCTTCGAAAAATCTGTATAAATACAATCAAACTGCTGACGATTTTCAATTTTATATGAAGACAGTAATTAGTGAATATGACTAAATTTGTAGTTGTTGATCTACCAGACACAAAACCGTGCTGATTTTGCTAGATTTGGTTACACACAGCGGCATATATCCATTTCTTCACAACAGCTTCAAATATTTTCGGAACTAGTTGCAATTTAGCTATGGATCTGTAATCGTTGATTCGATTACAGTTGGCGCCACACAATCTTTTTAGAAGGAATTGTGAAACATTACCAAAAAACTTCCCGATAATGGATTTGCGAAACGAACTTGAAGAATTAAGAAAATAAATGAGAAGAATGGGTTTTCAAACATATAATATGCGGTTGGCCGCATATTTTTATTCGGCGAATTGTCGGGTTTTTTGGAATCATTATTTGAATTGAGTAAATGAACCTTAGTAGTTTGGATAGCGTCAATATGATAGTTTTTTATAGTACCAATTTAGGTTAGCACTCGGTTGTTAAAGACATAATCCCTGTTATAGCTATCTGTTATTTCGAAATTTCCAAAGAATGACATTATGAATTAGTAATCCATGGCTTTATGAAGTATTTTGGAACGAGTGTTTAGTTAAATAAAGAAGTATGAAAAATAACGTTGGAAGAGAGATAAAAAAAGTTAATATCAATTTAAAAACTTTCAGAAATGAAGACCTGCCCACCCGTACGCCGTACATTATGAAAACTTCATCGTATTTTTGTAACTGTAACTGACTGTTTCTAACTACATGTTCCAAAAAAAGTTGTATACTTCTTATTAATAACTTTAAGCATACATTTCGCACATGACATTTTTTTTTAAATACGTACAAGATCCGAAAACCATAACTAATTAAATAAACCGAGTAAATCAGTATTAATCATATATAGCTGTCAAGCAGTCGGATTAAAACACACACAAGAATTTAAGAAAACAAACCCTGTATATAAAAAAAAAAAATAAAAGCAAATGTAAATGAAAAGATACAATTTAATTTTAATGATATTATGACAAGCTGTTCATTCTGGGGAGTTATATATTGTGGTCCAACATTCGCTGCAAAGGATTGGGGAAACCCAGAAAAACCCAACCAGACCAACATAATCTAATACAATTAAAATTATATGTTATTCATTTATATACCCGAAGATAAAATAAAGATAATAAAGTTACAAATTATTCAAAACATCATGGACGGTATTCGATTTCTCATTAATTTACAATCAGTTTAGCAGTTCCAATCGATCTCTCAGGTCAATGAAACGAGGTCCAGGTAGTGGTTTAGTTAAAACATCAGCGAGCTGTTTTTGTTCAATTTGCTCTCTCGAGAAATGGTATTTAATATCAATATGTTTAGTTCTCTTGTGGCATGTGGGATTATACTTATACAACCTTGGTTGTCCTCAAAAACTTTTATTGGTTCACTAAATTCTAACACTAGTGTCGCTTGTGGTCGAAAATCGACCATAACTTTTATAACAATATCCTTTGAGACTTAATTGTAAATTTCATGGCAGGTCCGTTCATATTAGATATTTTACTCTCCTTGCGACACACAAAAGAGTCTTGCAACAACACATCAAGCAAAGAAAAAGAGAAACACAGCAGCGTTGCGGCCAATTTTTTTTTTTTTAATGGGAATAAAAAAAGGAACACGCGCTGAAAAAGGGACCCCCGCATAAAATAAATACTTATATAGGAACACAAAAACACATCTATTTATGACAAACAAATTTAAATGACAAAAAAGATAAAGTGGAGAAAACCTTTAACAATTTCATTTGGTCAAAAATGCGCTTAAGAGAAAATATTCCACTCCTTTTGGATTGACTATAACACTTTATAAATAAATAAGTGTGGGTTTAATTTATACCGAAAAAGACCTCGCAGATAATCACCCCTATCGAGGTATCCGTTCGAAACGAAATCAAAGAAATTCCATTTGAGATATCCGTTCCAAAACAATTTTCGTAAAAATTGTCCGATGACGCATATAGCGAACATTGTCGCTAGTGTTCCTTAAACATCGTTAGTTCAACATTTTGATAGTACCGGTAATTTCAGAATAAAACTACGATTTTCTAATTTATTAATAAAAAACATTTAAAAACAAACATATTTTATTAAACGAAGATATGCAACGATTGTTTCTCTGTTGACACAAGAAAAAACAAAATATGTACAAAAAAACAAAAATTCGAAATCACTTTCACTTGTTTTTTCGTGGAAGGGTTGAAAGGAGTATATACTCGCATATGCACATTGTGCACATAGTCGCGCAAACGCAATTTGCAGTAAAGAGGTTACCTCTCTTTTGCCAAAGTTTTGTTATTGTTTGTTCTTTTTTTATGCATAATGCATATCTAGATATAAGAATACCGAAGCAATGATCAAGAAATGTTTGAAAAGGTTTCGTATTTTATTATAGTTTAATTAAAGGGGTCTATTTTTTTCAGTACAAAAGAAGTACTGCTTTAATGTAGAAAAGAAGTAGGTACTCCTATTAACGAATAGGGTGGGCCGAACTTTTTTTTTTCAAGTCGTAATACCGCGGAAAAGTTGCTAATTTTAGAGACTAAAAGGGGGCAACAAAAGAAAAAAAATGTCGGTTAATACCTTCCGGTCGGCATGAACGTTCTGATAGTTTTTCTTGTTTGATCCAACTGTCTGGCCTTTAGGATTCATCGAAGTCCGAGCTCTCTTAAGTGTTGTGTATTGTCTTGGGCCATGACTAACATTAAATGTTCTGGATGGGCGAAAAAGCCAATTCGTTCTATAAGAGGGTCGACAATATTACGTACCACATCAGAAAGGTATCTTGAAGATTGTATTGATTCGTACACAATTTTTGGTCCCTCTGTGAAGTATTTATTCGTTTTAATTCTAAACCACATTGGCATGTAAAACTTCAAAATAAATATTACTACTTCTTGAAGTTGAGAGAAATTCCCACACTTTCTTCACTTAAGAACAATCTGAGAGTTCGATTTGCTGTAGTCAAAAACCTCGAGTGTGACAAGGGGCCAGTATCTCGTACAGCCAAATCCTCTTTACAGATTCCCGACTTTATAGCAGTAGAAATATCAAGTAGATATTGCTGATCATTACTTAGTACATTTCTGTCTATTGTCGGGATCTGACAGTCAATAATTTTAAAACCAATGATTGGACGTTTTTCACAGCCACTTAGCTTTTCGCCGATTGGCCCTCTCAAAGATTTTGGACCCGAAGATCTACCATCTAGGTATTGAAACAGATGCCGAAACGGGAGCTCATTGAAATGGAGAAGACAAACTTCCCATTGTTGGTTTCTGCTAATGAACTTCGATTCATCGAATCAGACCGTTTCTCCAACCTGTATTAACAGCAGTGCCATAACATCCTATGACAACTATCTCAAGAAATATACCACGACTAGACAGATAAGAAATAATAGCAGTGACAACTTATTAACTTTAAGCCCCAAAACGTATCTTTCCTGTGAGCAACACCGAATAACGTCGTTTCCAGTAGGAAGCTTGTTTAACGAAAAATCTTAGGGTGTACCAAATATAGGATATAACCAAAATTGAAAATTGAACATTAACTGGACGACTAAACAAAGCACACATCAAACACGAAAAAGTAATGCAGACTAACAGAACAGGTAGGTGGGGAAGCATTGAGGTCGTTGACCATGGCGAGTTCCGACACGTGTGCAAAAATGTATAAAATTTGAGAGCAGTTGCGCGAGCGGAAGACCTTGACCGATTAGAACCATTTTTTTTTCTAAATCATTACCGGTTCAAGTAAGAGTCGAAAACAGCTATTACATTCAAATGTTACCAAGCTTAGTAATAAAAAAAATAATTTTAACTTACAATTTTTATCAAATTTGGGGAAATTTTAAAGCTTCTGCGCGACCCCTTTTTGTCTCTACCATTAGCAACTTTTCCACGGTATTACGACTTGAAAATTTTAATTTTATTTTTTCGGCCCACCCTGTTAACGAAGTACTTCTTTTACGTACATGTTTCACCAGTTTTATCAGTACTTCCACGTTTGCTTTGAATATGTGCGTTTTGATAGTATCAGTATCGACAGTTTTTTTACTATCGATGTTAAGGAATACTACTTGTCGCATTGCGTGGAAGGATCCCTTTTGGCAGCTACACGGCACATTTTTTCCGAAGCTCTCCGACAAATAATACTAATATGCAATTTGTTTTTCCGAAACGAATACTTCGATTGTGGTGAATGACTCTATATGCCCCTGAATTAAAATTAAACAATTTCTTACTTTTAGGGGTACGTAAATTGCATTCTTTTATGGGTAAATGATGAAAATTGGTTCTAATTTTAGATGACTTATTTTTCAAAGAGTTACTATGGTAACATTGCGGCGACAAATTGAATGTAACAAAAATGGTTTAAGTTAACTGATAAGCATTTTATATGGGGAATTCGTAACTGCATTTTACCAGTCTTAATGGCGACATATACCCACGATTTTTTGTTTGTGCACATCTATGGCAAAGTAGCTTTCAAATGATATGAGTTTTATTATCCTCATTTCATAATAAATACTTAAAAAGTGTTCCGAAACTTTCGATGTAAACGTAGGTATTAATACTATCTAGTATCGCTTGTGGTCGAAACTCGACCATTCCTTTTATAAGGAAGTAAAATGTAATACTAAAAAGCGTACCACAATTATCTTCGTTATTTATGTTATTTTTTTTCTTTACTGACGAAGAGAGCGACATCTAGGGGAATTCATAACTTAATTTTACCAGCCTTAATGGCGACATATACCCACGATTTGTGGTTTGTGCACATCTATGGCACAGTACCTTTCGATTGATATAAGTTTTTTTCTCCTCATTTCATAATAAATACTTAAAAAGTGTACCGAAACTTTTGATGTTCACGTATTAATATAATGATATATTTTTATAAATCTCTCCTTTATCAAGAAGATAAAAACAATGATCTACAACAGAACTAACAAATTTAGCATCTTTTAAAATATTCTCAAACATCTCAACCCAGCATCCAGCTGCTTGTTTAAGACCATAAATTGATTCATTTAGTTTGCAAACTTTGTCATTTTCACAATCCAAACCTTGAGGGATTGCCATATATATTTCCTCTTTCAATTCCCCGTTTATAAACGCAGTTTTCACATCCATATGATGTACTTTTAAATCAAACTGATTGGATAAAGCCAAAATAAAACGGAAAGTAGTAATTCTTGCTACAAGCGCAATTGTTTCATCATAATAAATCAAGTACCTATTGTTGTGTGAAACCTCGCGCCACAAGTCTAGCTTTATATTTAATAGGATGACCCAACTCATCATTCCTTACTGTAAAAACCCATGTACAGCCGATAATATTTTTATTTTTGGGTTTTTCAACAAGGGTCCAAGTTTCATTTGTAAATTGACAGTCTAACGCTTCTTTAATTGCTTGTTCCCATTTTTGTGAATATAGTAGACAACTATCTTCAACTTCAGTCTGGAAGTCCAAACTATCCGTACTTTTATTCGGGACATTACAGCGAAAAATTCCCATACTTTCATTCTGGGCGTCAATATCATTCGTACTCTTATTCGGAATGTTAATATTATTTCCCATACTTTCATTCTGAGAGCCAGTTTCTTGTTCCTTACTTTCATTCTGAAACATTGAATCTCCATTAGGGTGTTCAATTACTAAAATTTCAGACTTAGACTTTATTTCATTTACAATAACATCTCTGGCTACAACAAATTTCTGAGCTTCTATAGGCCATAACTATTTGACTGATAGCCAACAAGAATACCTTTATTTGATTTGTCGTCAAATTTTCTCTTTCTTCTTTTGTTATGCATATAATACTGTAGAACCGAACACTTTCAAGTTTTTTAAATTTGGCTTTCTACTATGTTACATTTCAAATGGAGTTTTATTTTTATCATATAAAGTATTAGTTGGAGTTCTGTTAATCAAATAGGTAGCTTTTAATACAGTTTCTTTCCAAAAACGTTTTTCCAATTTCGCTCCAGTAATCATGGCCCGAGCTATTTCCGTAACTGTCCTAATCACTTGTTCGGATACGCCATTTAACTGTGGTGTATACGGAACTGGTATATGATAAATTTTTCCTTTTTGAACAGAATAATCTCGAATTTCATTTAACAGATACTCTCTGCCATTGTCTATATATTTACAAATTTACGACTTTAAGATTGAAATGATTTTCACTTTTAGCAACAAAATCTTTGAAATAGGAGAACACGTCAGACTTATACGTTATTAAATAAGTCACACAATAATGTGTGATATTGCTAGTAATTTTTACCATCTATTGTAGGGCCACAAATGTCTGAGTATATAATGAACAAATGTCTTTTAATATATTCCTTATTTTTGAATTTTGAAAATGCTAGTCTAACTTGCTTCCCATTTACACAAGCTTTACATACCTCACTATCAATTTTTATATTATTTAATAAATTTATATCTTCACACATATTGTTTCTTTTTAATTCTATTAATTTTCCTTTGCTAATATGTCCTAGCCGTTCATGCAGCCACAATTGATACGTACATAAATTATGTTTATTTATATATAATGTGGGAAATAAGTGTTACCATATTATAATTCATATTGTGTTATTGTTTGGAAACCATTTTGTGAAATAGAGTAGGAGCTATAAAGGCAGGTTATATTCTTTTATGAGTATATATACACACATAATTATATGAATATCTTTGTGAAATTTGTCTTTTTATTCTCTAAAGTTAAAATAATAAGTTGTTTGGGAAAATAAATTGACTTTAAGCTTCAATTTATTTTCTCAAATAACTTATTTTAGCTTCAGATTTAAATTAATTAAATATTTACAGTCTCCAAATCTTATAAATTCATTCAGGTACAACAAACACAAAGCATTTCCCATCCTTATATCTACCTCCTATCATTACATAAATTTGGTCCCTACCTCCTTCCTTCCGCCATAGATTTCTCCGAATTCCACTAATCTATTATTTAAACTTTGATAAACTTTAACCTAAAACTCAACACAATACTCGTTGGAGGTAACAGTATCCTCTAAAGGTGAGTGATGCGATTATTAGATTTCAGTTGTGGAGTTGAGATGTAGATGGCGCTAGGTGCGAAATTTGGCAGGGAATGAGTTGTCCGGGGATGAGGTGCACCCGAACCCTCCATGCGAGCGTCTTGCATCTTCTTGACAGATAGCAAGATCTGAGGAATATGATCGCAAAACAATATATTGACAATCACTCTTCATCGCATTTTGCAATTGCGATTTCAATTGGCTGCTCCAACTCACTACAATGTGATCTGATACACCCGAGTTCAAAATAAACGAAATGCTGGCAGAATTTATATTTGGTACGTTTATCATTCTTTTTAACGTAAAAGCAAAACCTGTGTTTGTTTTCGCCGTGGCCGTTTGTGTTTGTTTACCATCTTCTTTAATTTTATTTGTGTAATGTTGTTATTAATATTTTGAAGCCTTTTAAAAATAAAACTGTCCTTTTTAATATGGCCCTTTTTATTATGGCAAATTTTTATAATATTTGCTCTTTCATTTTTTTTATTTTTAAATTTATATTTATATTTATATTTATAATCATTGTTTGCATTCGTTTTATGGTCATTTTGTCTATCACTTCGTACGGCTTGTAGAACTTTTAAACTAGTATCTTTGTTAGCACTTCTTTTTTTTATTTCATGATCTAATAACCTATTCTTCACAAAAACTAATGTTAAATTTTCCTCTGACAACGTTTCAACTGCAGTTATAATTCCTTCATAGGAAGAAGGGAGTGTTAATAAGAGATGTGGCACTTTGTCCATCTCCTCAATTTTCGCACCCGAAGATATTAGTTGAGTTACTAAATCGTCAACATTTTTAAAGTGATTCATGAGAGAAGAATTAGGTTTTAACTTTAACGATAACAGTGGCTTTCTAATTGAAAGCTGAGACGCCAAGCTTTTGCGCTCATATATGTTGTCCAATTCTAAGAGAATTTCTTTCGTGGTGCAGCCTGTGGTTGCGAACCTGAGAAAATAATCACCTAGAAATTCAATAATCAAACTTTTCGCAACTGTTTCGGCTATTGCCCACTGATCAGTTTCTTTTCCGGTTTTTCCTTTTCGATTACATTGAGAACATCACTTTCGGCCAAAAGTGATTTGATTCTAAACTTCCAGATCGAGTAATTTTTACCTTCGAAAAGTCGAATGTTTCTTTTTACTTTTTCAATATTATATTGAGCACATTTTTACTTCATACATACACACACACAGAAAGTTGCGGCAGCGCGTCGCGTTATTTCTCGAAATTTCAGCGTTGTTGCATACCCACAAAATTATAGTAGCGTGACTCTAGATTTCTACAACTTTCTGCATGCAACTGCAATCATCTTGTCAGCAAATTCCATGGCCGAATCATGGGAAGCGGTAACTCCTTCATCCTTAAATGCAAACGTCCTCGTTTGCAAAAGTATCTAGAATAGTGGAATCTGGCTTATTCTAGATGGTCCTGGGTTTTTGTTGACCATCTCTTTGTGACCGGTATTTGCAATTAGTGATGACTCTGTAGTTGGTTCTGTGGCTGGTTCTACGGTTGATTCTTTTTTATCGATTATTGTGGTAACCTGGAGGTGTGCCGAGCTCTTTTCCTTGACAAATCGTAGTATAAAGATGAGGATGAATATTGTTATTATTAATCCAGAGTTAATGGTTGTGTTTTTTCTGTGTCCTGATTCTAGCTGCTTTATTTCTTTTGTGTAGGTGTTATAGAGTTCTTTCAGCATCTCTAGGGACACTAATTCATCGATGTCTTCGGTCATTGAAATCTGGGCGTTTGCCGGTAGCGGCTTGAATGTTGATATTACATTTTTAAAAGCAGTTTGGCACTGGGCTATATACCAAACCAGTGGAGACGAGCAAAGGTTGTGTTCAAAAAAGGACCCAAGTTTACCGAAGTCCTATAGACCAATCAGCCTTACTTCGTTTCTGCTCAAAACGATGGAAAAGGCCCTGGACAACTACTTAAGAAAAGATTTTTTCGCTTCTTCATAATCGCCAGCATGCCTACAGAGCGGGCAGATCTACGGAGACTGCTCTCTACCAGCTGACTGAAACTATTGAAAGCGCTCTTGAATCAAAAGAGATAGTATTGTGTGCTTTCTTGGACATCGAGGGAGCATTCGATCGCACGATGCAATTATACGAGCTCTAGATAGAAAAGGAGTAAATAGCACAATATCGAAGTGAATGTATGAACTCCTGAGCACTAGATCAGCAGAAACTCACACATCAGAAGGAATTATCAAGGTTAACACAGCAAGAGGCTGTCCGCAAGGAGGAGTTCTATCTCCCCTAATGTGGAGTCTTGTAATGGACGAGCTACTAGAGAAATTTTCAAGCCACGGCATAAACTGTCAAGCATATGCTGATGACATAGTTATTATCACCAGGCGTAAATTTGAGGGAACCTTATGTGACATCATACAAGGAGGACTCGAAATAACTCGGGATTGGTGAGCGACGGCTGGGCTTAACCTAAATCCGGCAAAAACAACAATAGTACCATTCACGAGGAAAAGAAAACTCGAACGGCTGAGGC
Organism: Cheilosia vulpina; assembly: GCA_916610125.1. Classification (NCBI taxonomy): domain Eukaryota; kingdom Metazoa; phylum Arthropoda; class Insecta; order Diptera; family Syrphidae; genus Cheilosia; species Cheilosia vulpina. The sequence continues at coordinate 59,383,336 of OU744276.1, read as the reverse complement.
CGATAAGGTTGTCGGGTACTACACTGACAGCAGTCAACGAAGTTAAATATCTATACAGCAAACTCCTCTGGAAAAAACATACAGACGAGATAAACAGGAAGGCAACGCGGGCGCTTATGATTTGCCGGAGCCTGGCGGGCAAATCCTGGGGATGTAGCCCGACCATCCTTAGATGGATGTATATAGCCATTGTTAGACCAATGATCACATATGGAGCGATTGCATGGGTAAAAAGAAACAGTCTATCCACTACAAGGAAGACAATCAATAAAGTGCAAAAACTGGCATGCCTACGTATTACAGGGGCCATGAGAACTTGCCCAACTGCAGGTATGGAAGTGCTATTGAAACTGACTCCTTTGCAACTCGTGGTTGAGGAATGTGCAAGTAAAACGAATCTAAGAATAGCCAAAGAAGGAATAGGACGAGAAAAGTGCATTACACTGAAACAGTTTGATGCACTAGTCAAAAAACACCCATTATTGGCCCTTCCTAGAGACGATACCATCAAAAGATTTGATTTCCAAAAGAACTTTGTTACAAAGCTCAGTAACGAGAAGAACTGGAGCAACGAATCCACATATCACAGACTGAGCAATAACACAACAAAGTGGTACACAGTTGGTTCCAGATGAAGGAACTGGAGTGGGAATATGCGGGCTTAGAACCAAATATTCTGAACCAATGGGCAAAAGTACCAGCATCTTTCAGGCCGAAATCAATGCCATAGATAGATGTGTCCAAATCAACCTCGACAGAAACATAACCAACTGTGATATAGCTATAATGTCAGACAGCCAGGCTGCAATTATAGCACTCAATTCCTACATCATCCAATCCAAATTTGTATGGGAATGCCTACAAAAATTAACAAAATAACCCAGGTACCCAACCTGGCCACATGGAAATAGAGGGTAATGAAATGACCAACTCCCTACCAAGAAAGGGAGCATCTGATGAGTTCAGTGAAATCCCAGAGCACGTGCTGGGATCACGTGGGGCATTGACCCACAAAAGACTTAAATACTTGGACAAGTACCAAGGAAAATGCACTAGTGAAAGTGCTATAGGACGGATTTCTTCCGTCAAGGAGAAACGAGAGTACAAGAACCTCTAAAATGATTCCGAAAGGAATTATAATGTGAGGGGAACTCGTATGAGGGCACATACCTCACTGAGGCGTTAGCAGGGGCTACAATAGACCAAAAGGTCGTAGTTCAACAACCCCTCTCACATAATGTAATGTAATTGGTCCACAAATCCTTCGGGTTGAAGCATAATAACATCGTCGCTTAGTTCGCCATTAAACTTACCGTATAGTCGAGTAACGGACTACGGGGGAGAAAGTTTCATTAAAATTTATTAAATATTTCTGGGAACACCCTTTGGCTACAAGCCTATATTTGTACTTGTCAATTGATCCGTCTGGTTTTATTTTAAGGTTAAAAACCCACTTACACCCAATTATTAAGTCCCTTGATGGTGGATCCACGAGCTCCCATGTTTCAGTTTTGACAAGTGCATCGTACTCCAACTGCATTGCACACTTCCATTTTTCAGCATCACAGCTATTCCTCGCTTCTTCAACCGACGAAGGTACTGACGACAATTCTCCTATCGCATTAACTGCTTCAATCATATTGTACTGATTCGTTGGCCTACCAGGCTTTCCCGTACGGATGATTTTCGGTCGCCCCGGCCCAACAACTACTGTTTTTCTTGGCGGGCTAGATGAGCCAGCTGTTTTGACTTGGATTCTGGTTTTTAGGTGACTGTTTTGGGACATATTCATCGTCGTTGGTTTGATCTCGTTGTTCTTTGGCTACATCAATGAAGCAATTTTGCGCATCATTTTCAAAAAATTTAACATCACGACTTTTTTCGATTTGCCTTGTTTTGGGATCAAAGAGTCGATATCCTTTTGATTCGTCTGAGTAACCTACTAAAACTAGTTCTCTCCCTTTCGCAGTGAATTTGAAGTTTCCGGGTTTGTTTAAAGCTATGGTCTTTGAGCCAAAGACCTTTAAGTGCGCAACACTGGGTTTAGGCCCTGTCCAAATTTTAAATGGGGTTATATTCCCAAGAATTCTTGATGGTGACCTATCCCGAAGGTAAACTGCCGTATTGATTGCCTACGCCCCCAGGTACTCCGGTAGATTCTGATCCAGCAAGCACCTTGCCATCTCTACGAGCGTCCGATTGGCTCTTTCTGATGCACCATTCTATTGTGGAGTGTCCCTGACCATAAGTTGGCGTGTTATCCCGTTTTTCTGCAACTAGTCGTTAAAAGCTTTATTCACGAATTCTTGTCCGTTGTCACTCCGCAAACATTTTATTTTTTGTGAAGTTTGGAGCTCCACCATAGCCTTAAAACGTTTAAATGTATTAAATACCTCGTCTTTCGTTTTCAAAAAATAAGCATGTATATTTCTGGATTTATTATCGATAAGTGTCATGAAATACCTTGCTCCTTGCTGATTGTGTGCTCATTGGCACACACACATCGCTATGCACCAGCTCCAGCAATTGTTTACTCCGAGTGAATGATTCCTTAGGGAAAGGTTGACTAGTCAAATTTCCTTTTGCGCACACAACGCAATTAGACGAAGCGATATTAAGGCCAATTATCATATCCTCATTCTTGAGCTGTCTCAAATTAATCGTATTAAGATGTCCAGTTTAACAATATACAGTTCACTTTTCTTATTGTTTCTATTAGGCTTTTAACACAACCGAGTGTTTAGAATTTTTAACAAGAGCAATATTATGAAAGAAATCCATTGTAAAATTATGCTTTGTTATTTTACTCACGGACATGAAGCTACCTTGTAGAATGTACAAAACATTTTGCAGATCGATGTCACCTGTATCCAGTTTTAGCCTTACTGTTCCAATACCATTCGATACAACGAATTTATCGTTTGCTAACTGCACCTTTTCGCCATCAACGACATGTCGAAGTTCGCTAAATAGTTCTTTGTTACAGCACATATGGGAGGTTGCACCGCTATCCAAGCACCATTCGTCCCGTTGCAGCATCGAACAATCTATTGAAGAAAAAAGTCCAAACGAGGATAACTGTTTTGCTTTTGCAATTTTACAATAAGAAGCGTAATGACCACGTTTACCACAAGATTAGCAATTTCCTTTTTTTATGATGATGTGATTTGCTTTCATGATTTTTCTCCCGCGATTTTGCAGTAAAAATGTGTTCACTTACCGACCCGTTAGTGTCGTCTTTATTGACTCGTCTTTGGTCTTCTTCGAAAAGCTTGTCATTCAAGCTGCTATAAGATGGCAAAGTATTGCGACTCTCGATCGCAACTACAAAATTTTCATAGGAATCCGGCAAACTACAAAGCAAGATGATTGCTAAAAGTTCTTCAGGAATTAATACCTGTATTTCGCCCAATTTTTCCACTATACCAGAGAACTCATTTATTTTCACGTGCAACAACCGTTTGAACAGACTAATCATACGAGCCGGGCCTTTTGGCAAATAATATTTCGCACAGTTTGTTCCATGTCTCCTTCGATGTTTTAGAGTGTTTTACGTGGATCAACTCTCAAGGCTTTACACTGAGCAGAATCGTTGCCAGGGCTTTTACGTCCAAAGCCTCCCATGCAGATTCTTCTTCCTGCATCGGTTCAACCGCTAACTGATTTGACACGTCGACATACGACAAAAGTTCAGCATGTACATGTAAGTACACTTTTCATGTGGATCACCCAGCTTCCATAATTTTCCCCGTTCAATTTCTCTATCTGGTATAACGATAGATAGTATGGGCTTTTCGTAGCCTGGGCCCATAACCTGTAGCAAAACGGCTATTAAATAAACAGAGCGGCAGACGATTGAAAAGACAAGAGAGTAGTTTATTCGTTGATAGTTCAATAGAGACTGAAAGTATTATAAGTTAAATGGTGAAAAGCAAAAACAACAGTCAAAGAATGCAACAGTTGCTTTGAAATACAGTTGAAGTACAGTGGTGTACTCAAGTTTAACAACAAATGCTTCGACAGCCTCAGAATTCAGGTGAATTGGTTTTTTGCTGGAAAGGTTTTTGGAAATTTGACCTTCTTCTCCTCGGAGGAGGGATGATAGAGGCTTTGCAATTGTCGCGTAGTCCCTAATGAATCGACGCTAGTAGCCTGAAAGGCCAAGGAAAGAACGAAGATCCTTCAACGTCTTGGGTTGTGGAAAATCAACTATTGCTCTTACTTTCTCTGGGTTGGATTTGATACCCTCTCGGGATATAATGAATCCTAAGAACTTCACTTCACGTTGGAAAAATCCGCATTTGTCCAGCTGGACTTTCATAATATGAAAGGGGTGTAAAAGATTTGTCTCAAATGCTCAGCATGCTCTGATTCGCTTTTACTGAATATGATAATAGCATGGACATATACGTAGCATATCTTTCCGATATGCTCGTGAAGAATATCATCAAGAGCTCGTTGGAAAATAGACGGTGCGTTCTTAAGACCTAACGGGAGTCGTGTAAACTCAAACTTTCCATTATTTATGGACAAAGCCATCTTCTTGATATCGGAATCTTTCAAAGGGATTTGGGATTTTTAAGATCAAGCATCGAGAAGTATATATTTTTACATTTAGATCGGGTATCGATTCTCCACTCCGTCTTTGAGCGAAATGAGGTAAGGGTAAAATTTCGGAAAAATCGGCGACCACCTTTGTGGTAAAGGTCAGTTTTTCATCGGGCTCGGAGAATAGTTTGGGGAAATTTCCAACAAGCGATTCAATAGTTATTTGTTGAGTGTTGGATATATAGGATTGATTTTGGAGCTTAGTGAGTTAATTGACTGCATTTTCATTTGTTTAATTCTGATTTTAGGTCCGCCAAGAATGGACATGTAGCTTTCTTTTGCTTAGATGACTGCTGACAACTCTTTCAAGCTGTCGTTGCCTAAAATCGCATGGAAAGATTTTAAGGTGGGTAGAAGGAAGAACTTGATCTTTGGATCCTTAAGGCCAAAGAGATTAGTTTCCACGTTTTGGGTGATTTTAGTACTCCCGCGAGTGAGGGTTGAATATAGTTTCGATTTGAGCCGGTGTCTATTAAAATTTTCATGAATTTGCCGCTCATCGTTTTCCCTTCGAAGTAGGGTAACGATGAGTCCGTTAGCCAAAAAAATGCATATCAGTAAGGTCCTGAATCAGACTAGCCTCCGCGTTACATGTAGCGTTTTCCTGTTCCAATGGCTGAAGGTTTTCTTCGAGAGTCTGTTCGAACTCGCTTGTCTCCAATCCTTGGACCTGATTACAGTCAAGACAGGGATCTGCTTGTATGTGGAAATTTGTATTTTGTTGGGGCATGGGTGGTTGTCCCCTTGGTCCAAATCGGTTGCCCTGCTGTTGGGGTGCATATTGTTGAGGTGCATATCGTTGGGGTGCATATTGTTGGGGTGCATATTGATGGGGTGCAGGTATCGGTCCCCTTGGTATGAACTGGTTTGGCTGATACCTTGCCTGAAAACTACGGCCATGGTCAACTGGCTCCGACTTAATGACCAGGTTTGCCGGTGCCATGGGTTGATTTGTTGGTGCAAAAGATGGCCTGTCACCTTGAATTCTGAAATATATATGCGGCGAACATCCCACGACAGTTGGTTCGATATAATCCTTTTTGTCTTGCTTGGCTACTCAACACCCTTTTTTTGAACGAATTTGATAAAATAACTGATGTAACGTATTTTTGGAAAAATGTTTTAGGGCTAAAAACAGCGGATGGATCTTCGCATATCCAAATTGTATTTTGAATATTTTATCTCTTCTACATTCCTCTGGTGTAAATTTAAATGAAACAAAATTCGAAATCGTTTGAGTACTAAAACAGTAGTTGTAATTTTAATCCTTGCGAAGGTTTTTTTTTGCTTTAATGAACCGAAATTCTATGATCCTGATATAAGCAATGAAATTCTAAGTCAATTTGATTCAAATATGTTCCAAAATTTCAAAAAGCATTGAATTATTATTATTATTAATTTATGACCTAAGTTTTTTTTATAGATATTTAGGTGATTAATGTATTAGTAGCAAAGTACTTCAAAATTGTATTTTATATTTCGCTCTTTTTATATTTTGAACAAAATCTTGAAAAAAAAATTTTTTATTTCCGAAAAACAATATTATCTGGGAACACTGATAGATTCTTATATACAACCATTCCGTTACGAGTATCTCCCAGAGTATATCCATTACACCCCGATTCCACAGGAGATATATCTCTCTGTCTAAATGCCTGACATCCATCTCATACAATTTCCTCATATCTGTGCGGGGCAAAACATGCCATGACATTTCATATTTTTCATTTCGTCGGGGTGTGTATTGCAGCGGCAAGAGAAATTATATTTGACGTTTCTGTTGTGGAAATTATTCGGCTGTTTGTTTTGTTTACAATTTTTAAGTGCGTAATATAATTTGACAAAGTTATTATTTACTTTCGTTTCTTTTTCCGAGAAAAACATTTATAAAAATTACGAAGTTCATACTACCACTAAATAGATTTAATCAAATTTATTTTGCAACTCTTAGATGTAAAATGACCAAAAGAATTGGTGAAAATGAGTTGACTGCTGGTGCGCCCAAAACCTCACTGCACCTGCTGGATAGGATTCAGAATCGTGCTTTAAAACTTATTGGAGACACAAATTTAGCGAATTCTATAAATTCGCTTGAACATCGCAGAAATGTAACATGTCTTTCATTGTTTTATCGCTATTTTTACAAACAGTGCTCAAATGAAATTGCCAGCTGCATTCCACCCCTTCAACAATTCAACCGCAATACTCGCCAAGCCAGGAATGCCCATCAGTTTACCCTTCAGCCTATTTTCGGTCGTACTCTGAAATATAGAGATTCTTTCATAAGCCGTACAACACGAATGTGGAATGCCTTGCCCAGCTCGGTCTTTCCCCCTCGGTGCAACTTGCAGACATTTAAAACCAATGTGCATCGGAATCTCCTATCTTCTCTATCCCAATTTCCTTAACGCCCGCGCTGTGTACTTCAAACTACACCATAAGAGTAGTCACAACCTCTTTAGCGCGTGTTTATTATAAAAAAAAAAAAAAAAAAAAACAAATTAAAGCTCTTCAAGAACTAGAAGAACTGGAGCAGTTGGAGAATGAAGAAGAAAAACCCAAGCGGAAACATCGCTTTTGGGTTAATCCTTTCCTTATGCTAAGGGAGGCTCATGAGCTGGAGCAGCATTAGCTCAAAGATATTTTGTGGGATGAAGGGCAAGACTATACTAACTTTTGTAGGATGTCCATTGACAAATTCACTGCTCTTCTTGACTTGGTAAATAAAGAATACATATTTGCTTACAAATTTGTACTATATTTTTATTGTAGATTGAACCGTCAATTAAAAGGCAAGACACTAAAATGCGTTTTGCAATTACACCAAGAGTACGGCTGGCAATCACGCTGAGATATATTGCCACGGGTGATTCATATAGATCGATGGAATTTCTGTCTAGAATATCTGGAAGAACTATTGCAAAGTTTGTCCCGGTAGTGCTATTTGCTATATACAACGCACTTCAACACAACTATATGAAAGTTTGTTTCAACTTGAGTCCATTGAAAGCGAAATTTTGTTTTAATTAGTACAATCGTTTTTTATTTTAAACCCCCAACACCGAAAGTGAATGGCTGAAAGTTTCCAAATATTTCGAACAGTATTGGGATTTCCAACATACAATTGGGTCGATTGATGGAAAACATATACGCATTATAGCGCCACCAAATTCAGGATCGGATTTCTACAATTATAAAGGCTTTTTTAGTATAGTTTTGTTTGCCGTTGTAGATGCGCATAGTAATTTCCTGTATATTGATGTTGGCGGAAATGAAAGAGCCTCGGATGTAATTGTGTATAAAAATTCTAGCCTTTGCAACGGGATCATCACAGGTTGTCTAAATATACCTCAAGCCGTTTCACTGAAAGGTCAAGAAAGTTCAACACCATACTTTTTTGTTGGCGACGACATATTTGCACTCGACAAACATTTAATGAAAGGTTATGGTCGAAGCTCCAAATTAACGACACAACAAGAAATCCTAAACTATAGACTCAGTCGGTGCCGATTGACGGTTGAGATGGCATTTGGGCGATTAGCCTCGAGGTTTCGAATTTTTCATCGACCCATTGACTTGGCCTTGGAAACTTGCGAAGCTGTCGTGAAAGCTTGTTGTGTGTTACATCTTTCACCTGATGTTCTAAATAAATGCCCAAATCTAGAACTGGAAAATTCCCAGACTCTTCCGCAAACGATGTCAGAGCTGACATTTCAAGAGGTTTCAGGCTACAAATATGCAGCGAAAATTCGTGAAAATTTGGTCCGTTATTGTGTAACGGATGGTGATGTCCCATACCAGTGGAAAAAAATTATTCAATGAAAAGTAGTATTCAACGTTTTTAATAGCAGAAAATAAGTATTAAATATAATAAATAATAATAAAAATACATTTAATTAAAATTCTTCTTCAAATATATCGGAGTTTTGCATTGCATTTTCCAGAATATCACATGCCTCGTTTGAGGTTGATAGGGAAGATGATTGAGGAGAATTCCTTTGTAGCAACCGAATAACGTGCCTAGAGAGGACTTGCTGCAATTCAGCCATAGCTGCAGATGCTTCTATGGGCCTCAACTCTTCTAGCTGACAACGCTACGCAACGCTGTTCCCAAAATTTGAGTACTTGCTTTTGGTTTCTGCAAAAAAAATCTAATTAAGTAATTACAAAAGTATTTAAGAGGTTTCTGCATACCAATATAATAGCGAAAAAAGGTAAGGGTGTAGTTCTGATTGTTGGGTGGGATTTGGTCGGGAGGGAAACAAATTGTTTTAAAATAGCAACAAAAATATTATAAAGATAAATCAAAATCATGATAGGGGTACTCATGCAATGAGACAGATTTTAAGGTTTCCTATATATACATAAATTTACCTCTCATGGGTACTCATGGTATACTGGTATGAATTACCTGGCGAAGTAGATTGTTCAAGAATGGCAGCTATGGCGTCATCATACCTCGCACTTCTCGAGCTAGATGATGCTACATGTCCCCGCCCTGATAAACTTCTTCTCGCTGAACCGATTGGGATTGTTGGATTTAGTGCAGATTCGGAAGAAATAATGAAATCTTCTGTAAATCCAACCGGGGATTCCATCATCAATTGCTGGTCTTCCACAGCCTCCACAGCCCTCTCTAATGTGTCGTCCTAGAAAAAAAAATGTATAAATCTGGTTTTATCTCATTTTTATGAAGTTCCTTTTTTTAATTTCCTACCAGGTTGAAATTTGTTTGCGTTTTTCGCAGTACAATTACGGCGTCCAAAAACGAAAAATCCGTATAATAAAAGAGATTCGATTCGTACACTTGCTCAACTGCAGAGCCTGAACGCAGGGAATCTGTACCTCTTTTTTTTTAGCTACATAGGCTGAGCGCAGATTTCGGATTATTTTTTTTACCTCTATCACATTTTGTTGAAACTCCTTGGATATGGAATCCCAAGCTTTATTTTTTAAATCAACCCGTTTGTACAGGCTGCTTTTGTAGTTCCAAAGGCACTCTTTTTCCCTGTACAAATTTATTAACTTTTTTGTCTCACTTTGGGATAGTTTCCACTCGCCCATATTTTTTCTGTTGAAAACACAATAACACTTTTAGCAAGAATGCATTGAACCGAACAAATATACTATATGATTTACTTACCAACCTGCTTTATTCCCAATAGTCCACGAATAACGAAGAATTATATTTGGTTTATTAATTGTACCTAGGTATATTCTTTAAAGTTTTTTTCAAAAAATCAAAAAACCGCAAAGACAATCACAATAAAATGAGACAAAAAAATGACATTTCCAGACGAAAAGAAATAAAAAAAACAAATATATCAAATTCATGCCAGACATCCATCGCAAGATATAATTGCAGAGAGCTATCGCAGACATCCAATCATGCGATGAAAAAGAGTGACTCCACACGATATTTCATCTCATGATGAGCATTATGATAGAAATTATCTCCTGTGGAGTCGGGGTGTTATTATAATGAGTAGGGACACTCTCTCGACGTTTTCGTTATCAGTTCTTACGTTGTTTCACATAGACACTAGAAGTAGATGGATATAAAAAATACTGTATAAGAGAGAGATAAAAGAGGCAGCGCGTTTTTTCGGAAAAAGGCACAGGGTGCTGCGTTTAAAAAATGCAACCATTAACTTGTCATACATTTTTATTAAATAAGAATTACATGTGTATTACGCTGAGATATTTTTGCTTCTTGTTGGCTTTTTTGATAATTCTATTAAATTTGTTGATAATGTGATACAATCGAACACGTACATAGAATTTTTTAAGAAATTCTTTGTGTTGATTTTTACAGCAAAAGTAATCAAATTCTTTAATATATTATACATTTCCATTTTAAAATTATTGCAAAAGTATAAATTGGGAAAACGAGAAATAAATTTTTGCTCCAGACTCTCCAACGCATCTAAAAAGTTTTGAGAAGGGTGCGTTAATTGCGTATTCTTTGAAATCATATTCTTAATTCATATTCTTTGAAATCGGTGAATATGGAGGAAACACTAGGTTTCTGACTTAATTCCAACTCACACTTGTGTTTTTGACGGTATGTTTTTTTTTTTAAATATAGCCTGCAAAATAATAAAACGCATTTTCACTACCGAAATCAACAGTCTTATAGTAGGATTCGGTTTTTAAAAAGTTAATCACTTTGTCCCTCTTTTTGGTGATTGCATTTCAACGTCGGGAAGCTCTAAATTTGCAGTTGGCTCGCAATTTCCGTGGGTTATATCCTCCATGTACTTTGCTGAAAATTATCTTTTAAATGCACAAATGAATAAGTAACTTGTTATTTCCTCCTCGGTTGCGTAAAACGGCGAAGGTTTTAATTGAGGTTTTAATTGAGGTTTCTCGTTAAAAGGAACTCAATACCATCTGCTCTTAAATCACTTGAAATGGCAATGAGAGCGTATTCTGCTGCCATCCGTTTAAAAATCACATTTTTATTAGTTACATTGATACACTTATCAAGAAAAGTAATATTTCGCAGAAATATATTCATATCATTTAAGAAATTGACTTGCTCTTCATTTCCGAAAAATAATCTTCTGGATTTTTTGGGGTCCTTAAATTTAGACGAATTAAAAGTATCGTTTAACCTATCTAGTTTTTCGGTCATTGCAGCAGTATTGATAGTAGTTGAGGATACACTGGCAATAGTATAAATACCAGCTGAAACTGTCGTACTTAATGTTTGAGTAGCAAGCCTCACCCGCATCTTCTGGAAGTTATTTGGAAAAATATGTTCGTCTGTTAATTTAGGAGCCAATCTGAATGAACGATTTTAAGCAAGTTTTTTTTATCACCGTAATTTACATTCCACTAATTAAATTATGCTTACCTTTCACTATTTTTCGGTACAAAAAAATATTTAATTCCTAAATGTTGTTTTTTCTCTCGACCGCAGGCCAAAAACTTTAATGTATGTTTTCCCATTTCTTCTTGCAATATTTTTAAATTCAAAAACAGTTGAATTTTAACTTTAAAAAGTTACTTATACTCTTATTTTTGCACTGAGAACTAACACGCATCACCCCATATTGTTTTTTCTTGACTTGTTTCGCAGCACTGATAAGAATGCAATATATATAGTGTACCCTTTTACAGATCCTTTCGCCCTTCTCCCACTTAATGTAGGTTTTTTATGCTTTTGTCTTTGTGGTAGAAGGAAATGCATATGTGTAGAGAGTGTCCCTACTCATTATAATAGATATACTCTGGACCTCTGGTGTGAAGACTAAAGATCATAGCTTTAGTCGGTTTACTTCAGTAGGCGCCTCGACGGTGGCGGTATACACGAAGTGATAGTACTGATGAATTGAGAATTGGATTTCTTTCTTCTATTGACAAATGATTGATTATCTTGATTTACCCGGTTTATTTAAATGGTTATTGTGGTCGGACATTGTCAGTATTTAAAAAGAAAAAAACGTCATGTGCGTAATGTATGCTTTAAGTTAGTAATATGAAGTATAAAACTTTTTTTTTGAAATATGTAGTTAGAAACAGTCAGTTACAGTTACAAAACTACGATGAAGTTTTCATAATGTACGCCGTACGAGTGGCTAGGTCTTCATTTCTGAAAGTTTTAAAATTGATATTAACTTTTTTTATTTCTCTTCCAAAATTATTTTTTATACTTCTTTATTAAACTAAAGACTCGTTCGAAAATACTTCATGAAGCCATTGAATTCTAATTCCTCTTGGAAATTTCGAAATAACAGAAAGCTGTAACATCATCTTTTATATACGAGGGCTAACCTATATTGGTGCTATAAAAAAGGTCTATTTGGTGAATTCAAATAATGATTCCAGAAAACCGGACAATTCGCCGAATAAGTATCACCGGCCAACCGCATTTTTTGTTATTAGTTTATTTTTATATGGGGCCATAAATCTTAAAATCAAAAACCTGTCAACTTAACTTTATAGGATTTCTCCATAAATATAAATTTTTACAAAATCTAGAAAAACCCAAGTTCATTTCATTGCATTTGATTGGGATAAAGTTTTCGTTAGAATTGTGAAAATAGGTAGTTCATTTATAAGTTCATTACTTTTTTTACATTTGGCGGAAGCAAAAGAATTATAATTTTGAATATAGGTAGAGGATTGTTAGTTTTATTCATTTCTTGCAGTTCGGGGTAATAAAATAGAACATTGTGTTGGTTTCTTTCTTTAATTTAGGCAAAAGCACCATTCTTTATATTATTTACAACTTCATCGGTAAATTTTTCTCCGTGTTGTTGGTATCGTTGTGGAACTTTATCTTTTTCCACATAACCAAAATTTAGATAGACATCGAACCAAATTCAATGAAAAGTTATTTAGACGCTTGACAGACTGTCTTATTTTTCGAATAATCCAATGAGTCCGCAATATTTGGAGTGCATAAAAATCTGATTTCATTTATACTGTTCCCGTATAACTGACAAATTCAGCAATACATACTTACCTATTCAATAAAATAAATAATATTGCCTACCTACCTATTTCCTGCGAGAGTGTGTTATATCAATTTTGATTTGAGTTTAATTTGAATATACCCCATAGAATTTAAAAAATAATAATATGAGAAAAGAATTATTTCTTTGTGCCTGTGCATTTAATAAACAAATTTAATAAAAAAAAAAACGAATTCAAAAAGAATACCAAAATACCTAATTAATCTAATAAAACAAGTTGCCTTCGTACCTACTTTGTGCGAAAGTGTGTCAAAAATATTAAAAAAAAGGAATAATGACTTGAATAATCCTATCTTGTTTTTAAATAATATATCTAAAATAAGTACCGAATTTTATTCTGAATAGCTTATATACCAGTTGTTCTTAAGGTTCGTAGGTATATCCCCATGCGAACTTTTTTATTCCAACTTTTTTACGTTGCAACTTATAAACGTTGTCAATTATTTCTCTACGAACACATAGGTATTTCTTTTTTGAATTTGTCATTATGATTATGTAGGTATTACTGTCTCTCTGTCTAACCATAAAAAAATCAACATTAGGCCCATGTGTCTCTCTGTCTGTTAAAAACAGGATAGCGTCGAAAGCGACCCAGCCAAGTGAAATTTTGTGAGAGTACTTATTTTTATCGTTGTCAGGTTGATAATAAAATTGGAGTATGGCGGTCAAGTATTTAGTTGTGGTATCTCCCATACAAAACCAATTTTGCATGTATGCAGTGGAGGGTATCAAAGCATCGGTCAGGCCGATGATAACACTTTTACTTGTTATCCCTTTATTTGCTACCTTCCGACCAGCCACCACCAATTAAATATTTCGTTTCACTAATCACAAGTGTGATTATTCCTCTCTATTTTGGTTCTACAAGAAACTAATCACGACAGCAACGACATCCAACGTCACAATTTTTCTTGTTTAAATCCCTAAACGTTGGTGTTGATGATTCTGCAACGGACTAAGATTAAGGGTAAACACAATTCAACACTTATGGTCATTTATGTAACCAGCAGCCGTGATCGGATCATTTCCTTTATCATCGGAAACCATCCAGAAATGTCAGATAGGTGTTTATTTGTTTGTGTCACTTATTTGGGTTAGGTATGTAAACATTATTTCAAGCAATTTTACTTGGTTCGATAGTGTCGACCAGGTAATTTGCTTTTTTCTTGTTGAGATTGTCCGGCGGTAGTGAGGTTAATAGAATCTTTGTTATTCTAATTTGATTACTTCTTAGATTGGATATTCTTCCGCTAGGGTAGGCACCTTTACGTGTGTGTCTTTGCAAGGGCGCCTGGTGCGGAGGCTTCGTATCGCAATGAATCAACGGGCTATGCTGTGTCGACGACGTGGCAGACAGGCTGTTAATGAGCGATCAACTAAGAACTACCCCCCCCCCCAAACAAAAAAAAAAAAATGGAAGGAGCTCTGTCAGAGAGTTCTTGGCCGGACATGACCGTGCTGGGGGAGTTATTCTCCTCTCAAGCCAGTAACAGTCCATCCATTGACTCTGAGACGGAGGACAGACTTCTGGAGAACACTCTCGTTCCTCGTAAAAGAGAAAGACCTCCTAAAACCCCTCAGCAAAAGAAAAAAGAGGGCTATAAATGCTCCCTGAAATTCCTGAGGAAGATGAAGGACCGCGATATGGCTAAGCTCTCTGAAAGAGATAGAGCGTTGGTGAGGAAGCACACAGTACGAAAATCGTCTTGCCAACAAGACATATCTCGTACCCGCGACTGTTGAAGATTCGGACTCACCAAAATGCCAGAGAGAAGAAGCTACAGGAGTCGAGAAGAGGGAGGAACGGCCTACTTCGGAGGCAAACCCCACGCCATCGACCTCTAAGGCGGTGGTTCCCGCCGTCCTACCACCACGAAAGCCGGGCACTATTCCGAAGGAGGTCAATGCCAAGCAATCCCACCAACGGCTGGAAAAGTCCAAGGATTTGACGGCCGCAGGTAAGGAAGCAGGCCCCCAAGAGAATCCGCTCAGCCGACGAGGGAATTCGGCGAAGAAATCTACGCTTAAAAGCAGCGGAGACCAACGGTGGCAACAAAGAGTCATTCGACTTTTTAACGCGCTGCATTCGAGGTCTAGGAGAACTGTGGCCTGGTGCCAAACTGGAGGCCATTCCCGCTTCAACCCTACCTCTGCGGACCCTGGTGTACGTATGGATACCTCCTCCGGTTCCGAAGGATCAATCCATACTCAAACTGGTAGGCCTGCGGAACAAAGAGCTGAATGTAGGTGAAGCAAAATATTGAGTTCCAAACCGCGGGAGAAAGATGGTGGTAGGGACCTACGCATTGTGGTGGATCCAAAATCCGCCGACCAACTCAGATCTTCAGCAGGGGTCGTCAAATATGGGTTGGGGAACATCAAGTTCTCCTTCCCTAGTAACGATGACCAGCGCCGGAAAGCTCCCCTTTAGGAAACCTGGCAAGACTGACTGGAGTAAATTTTCTGAACTGGTCGAACGAACTGGTCCACCTACCCCCATAGGTACATTGTCGAAGGCGACACTCGTCAACGAAACAGTCAATTTTCTCACCAAGACCCTAACTGACTCCTTTAAAAAATCATGTCCTATTAGTCGTTCTCCCAAAAGAACACACGCGGCTTGGTGGACTAGGGAACTACGACTTCTTAGGACCAAAACCAGGAAACTTTTTAATAGAGCCAAACTGACAAAAACCGATAAAGACTGGAGTAAATATCGCAACAGCTTCAACGAGTTTAAGAGGAAAACTAGAGCAGCCAAACGAATATCCTGGGGAAACTACTCCTCCGACATTGAATCCACCACAGAAGCGGCAAGGCTCCGGAAAGTTCTTGCCAAAAATCCCTCTCCTAAAGGGTACCTGTGTAAGGAAGACAATAGTTGGACAGCGAGTAATCAGGAGACTCTTGATCTGCTCCTCATAACACAATTTCCGCGATGCATTGCAGGAAGCTTGCTACACAGTTCTGATGGCACCCTCTCCTCACTTCCGGATGAAGAACTGGCTATCATCAGTGACTGCACTAGCACGAATAGAATAACATGGGCTCTTCAATCCTTCCAACCGTACAAGTCGGCGGGACCGGACGGTATTATACCTGCCATGCTACAAAGGAGCAGTAAAAGGATCGTCCCATGGCTGCAGGCAATCTTTCGTGGTTGTCTGATACTCGGGCTTTTTCCTGATTGCTGGAAAGAGGTGAGGGTAGTCTTTATTCCCAAAGCGGGAAACCCAGTCACTCCACACCCAAGGATTACAGACCAATTAGCCTTTAATCTTTTCTTTTGAAAACACTGGAAAGGTTATAGGACCTGCATCTTAGGAACACTCTCGAAACTACCGGTGTTCTGTGTAGTGCACAACACGCATATGTCAAAGGCAGATCCGTGGAAACAGCGCTACATGAAGTAACGAAAACGATCGAGAAATCCCTTGGAAACAACGGATTTACGTTGGCGGCCTTTCTGGACATAGAAGGTGCATTCAAACCTGAACACAAGTACCATTATATCCTCACAGTTTCTGACAAACTAGGTTAATAGTCTTAACAGCTTAACAGCAGAGTTATTAACAGCAGCCTAAGGGACTGTGCGATTAAGAAAAGCGCTAATCGTGGAACACCACAAGGGGGAGTCCTATCTCCGCTACTGTGGAACATCTCGATTAACAAAATACTTACATCCCTTGTCAACAGAGGTATTAGGATAGTCGCTTATGCGGATGACATAGTTGTACTAATAATAGGAAAATACCTTTCCACCATTAGAGACATTATGGAATCTGCGTTATCAGAACTATCCAAATGGACGGAACACAACGGTCTTGCGGTTAATCCGGAAAAGACCGAACTCATTCTGTTCACCAGGAAATATAAGGTACCAAATCCTATCTTAAGAACCTGAACAAGGTGCAGAGAATTGCTTGTTTGGGTATAACACGCGCAATTAAATCCACACCACAACTAGGTCTGGAAACGCTATTGAACCTGCTACCCATTGAGCTATTCACTAAGAACGTGGCACCCAAAGCCGCCATTAAAGGTATATCCGTCTATACGGAGTGTTCAAAAACAGAAAATGGTACAGGAGTCGGCGTATTCTCAGAAAGACTTGCTATTAGCCAGTCGTTTCGACTAACTGATCACTGTAGTGTCTTTCAAGCTGAGATCTATGCGGTTAAGAAAGCAGCACAGACTATCTTATCGATGGGACTACCAGCAATGAAAATAACCATCTGTGCGGACAGTCAAGCGGCACTTAAAGCTATCGGCTCTAACCTTGTTAATGCGAAATGTGTTTCAGATTGCCTCTTGGCGCTCAGGGCTATACGTCATCACTCAGTTTTACTCTGCTGGGTTCCGGGACACGTTGGGGTTGAAGGGAACGAAAAAGCGGACGAATTGGCCAGATACAGCTCTGACATGAACCCTCAACTAGCGGACGGAAAGGTGCTACCGCCTTTCAACACTGCTAAGACTTTTATTGAAGGCGTCACCGCACAACTGGCTAAGGAACAATGGAGCAACTCCATCAGTTGCGTCATAACCCGAAGTCTGTGGCCTGTGATTGACACCAAAAGATCAAAGTTCCTAGTCTCCCTTGATAGAAGTCAGATCCGGATGCTCGTCGGGGTTTTAACCGGACACTGCACCATAGGAAACATGGCTAAAAGGCTGGGACTTTTCGCAAATGACTTCTGCAGAAGCTGCAGAGAAGAAGAGGAAATAGAGTCGGTGGAACATCTTCTATGCCACTGCCCAGCTTTACAGGAACGCCGCTCATCCTGTATGGGAGCAAGGTTCTTCGAAAGTTTGGAAGACTTGACAGGGGTACCTCTATCAGACATAAAACTATTCCTAAACAGATCAAAGTAGTTTTGTTAGCCACATGTCCTTACATGTACAAACAGGGTACTCACAATGGGCCTTCACGGTTTCCGGGTGAAATTTGCATCGGCTGCAAAACTGCCCTCCCAACCTAACCTAACCTAACCTAGATTGGATATTGATGGAGTGCTTTGGGTTGTGACGGAGTAGGTTTTGTCACCGCGGGTCTTCGTTCACAAAACCTGGCTTGCGCCTAGGACACGTAACAAAACCCAGTGGATTAAAGATGGACTTAAAATATTAAGTCAAATTCAAAAAATGACATTTGTTTATTGCGTTTGTCATTTGAAAATGTATTTGATTTGTTTTATGGCGATCATCACAATCCAATTTCTGTCGAATCATAGAATATAGACTCTTTTTTCAACAGGAAATATTTTCAAAAATCCACCACATCATGCCCGCTAGTGCATTCAATATATTCGACGACGAAGCCGATATTGATTTACCATCAGCTGCTGTTTCATCAGCTCTTCAGCAAATTCGTCGTCTGAAGCCGAAGACATCAACCATATACAAATCATACTGAGACTACTAACTTCGGCCGATTTCCCTACTTGCATACAAACTATATTTTTACAGGGTGGCTAATGCGAAGTACGCTAGTATTGTTACATAGAAATGCGCATTGACAAATGTCAGGTAACTTAAAAAATGCCGGCTCACTAGCAAACTCGCACATTGCATATGCCACTTCCGCTATGGGCAAAGTTGCTGACAGCGTTTTATTCGTTTAATTTGAAATTGTTCGTTACGTTTGGATAATATTTTTTTTAGGAATAAGTGTACATTTGCTCAAAATATTCATGAAAAATTAACAATCTAGATTGGCTGAGGGAAAGTAAAAACATTTTAAGCAAATTTTCTACATTATTTAAGAAAAATTTACACACGAAATCGAAGTTAATGATATTATCCGGAAGCGGAAAACACACAACCATATTTGTCGTAATATGTTTCTAGTACCTATATAAAACATCTCCTTTAGATAGTTCTATTAGCCACACAAATCAAATTATTCGCCTTTAAAAAATATAAATAAGTAACCGATAGCATTCAGTAATGAAAAATGTGGTATTCCCGAGCTCTATTGCATTACCACATGGTTTGCCGCGGTTGGAAGCATTGACTTTTGTATGTTTTTTCATGTCACATAGATTAGTTAGTTGACATTACAACGATAGGAAAACAAAATGTCGAATTTGAAAAAAAATTGAGGTGGCCAGCGGCAAGAGGATTGCAAGTTGGGGGTCGCAGTATGGAATGTAATCCAATTTTGTAGCTGCTTGCAATTTTTTTTATTTTTAGCCACATTTCGACTTCTCTTATTTCTTGCGCCCTGAAAGCGAGGAAATGCCAATTTATTGCAATTGAGTTTTAACCCGAGTTAAAGTACTAAAACTGGTCTCCGGAGTGCAGCTTAAATTTAATAGGATTAAACGCCATCAAGTTTAAAAAACTGGGTTTATGTTCGGTCTTAACACACCGGGTGTAAACTTTAACCCGGATTAAAGCGAGTAAATAATATGGCCATTATTCACTTTCTTCGATTCATCGATTTTGTGAATCTGGAAGGTTTTCCTAAATGATTATTGATTAACCTATCTTCAGTTCTTTGGTACTACTCGTACAAATGCATAGGTATTTATGACGGTTTTATTCTGTTAATAAAAATATGTGTCAGCAAATAAATTTAATCATTGGTACATTTTTTACAAACTCGTATCTGCGGTTCAACACTTTTGTTTCTTAATTTGATTTGCGTGGCTGCTGTTATAGTCCACATAACACAGTAATTTCCTGATGTTATAGAATAAGGGTAAAGTTGCCATATTTTCGGGTTTTCCAGTACATGCATTCTTTTTCGCCTATGCCGGGATCGTCCGGGAAAGAATTTCCAGGTTGTCCGGGCCAGCAATTGTCCCATATTTTTCATTTATAAACAAGAACAAAAATTTGTCGGGACTTACTCCGATCAAAGAATAAACCATTAGGAAATTAATTAAAATTTTAAATTTTTTTAAAATTGAAAGAAATAAACTCTAGAAGCACAGCATTAGTGAAACGATATACCAATAAATAATAAGACCTCCACATTTGCCAGTGCGAAAACTTTCTTAGAATCTGTTACATTTTTTGTCATCGCGGACTTCAAATTTCATAATTTGTTTTCGTGAAAAACAAGGTCAATGTTTTATTTCAGAACGAGGATTTTATTCTAAGAAAAGGAATATATAAATCACAAATAAATTTGCCCAACAGATATCTTTCAAATGTCTTTTGAAGCTTATTATAAGCAAGAACATAACACAAAATAGGAAATACACAAAGATCTAGAGTAAGAAAACTATTTAACAAAGCAAAACGCAATGAAGATTGGCAAACGTACTCCAGTGCTCTAACCAACTACAACAAAGAAATTAAGAAGGCGAAGAAAGAATCATTTAGACGGTTCTGTAAAGATATTTCTGATATTCCTTCCAGTTGCCGACTACATAAAGTTCTTGCTTCTGATAGGTCTATCTCTTTAGGTACACTTGCCGATGAGAACGGCCATCAGACTCTAAATAAGAAAGAGACAATTCAACTCTAACTTAGAACACACTTTCCCGGATCAACAATAATTGATCCTCTCGCTTCAAACCCATCCCCCCGATCTGTCTGCCGACGAGAGGGGACTGGAAAATTGCGAAACAGATCTGTAATACCAATGCCATTAAATGGGCCATAACCTCCCTGAAGCTTTACAAAGCAGCAGGGGAAGACGATATATTTCCGGCTCTACTAGAGCAGGGAGCTGACATATTGGCACCCATCTTCACCAAACTATTCAGCTGTAGTATGGTGTACGGTCACATACCGGAATCCTGGCGGAAGGTCACAGTTAGATACCTTCC
Organism: Cheilosia vulpina; assembly: GCA_916610125.1. NCBI lineage: Eukaryota > Metazoa > Arthropoda > Insecta > Diptera > Syrphidae > Cheilosia > Cheilosia vulpina. The sequence goes on along the minus strand of OU744276.1, from coordinate 59,362,461 downwards.
CAAGGCAGGAAGAAATTTGGATTCTACCCCGAAATCCTTCCGTCCTATCAGTCTCATGTCTTTCCTTCTTAAAAGCATGGGAAAACTAATTGATAGACATATCAGGGATGTAGCTCTGAAAATCTTTCCGCTCAGTAAGTCTCAATATGCCTATCGACCAGGTAAATCCATCGAGTCAGCACTTAATGACTTAGTACCCAAAATTGAATCCTACATCAATCGTAAGGAAATCTGTCTTGTCGCTTTCCTTGACATTGAAGGAGCTTTCAACTACAAATCTTTTGAGTCTACCAACAGGGCTCTCAATAATATGAATTTATCTCCTATCATTGGAAAATGGATAATGGCAATGCTGAATGACAGAATTATTCAGACCCGCATTGATGATGTGGAAATCTCGGCAATCACAACCAGAGGGTGACCTCAGGGTGTGTCCTCTCGCCCCTTTTATGGTCCCTAGTAATTGACGACTTGCTCCAACCCCTAGAAGATCTGGGGATACATGCCGTGGGATATGCCGATGATGTAGCTATCGTCGTCAGTGGTAAATTCAAAAACACGGTCTCAGAAATACTTCAATACGCCCTATCTGTTGTTCAGAGATGGTGTAATAAAGAACGCCTTTCTGTCCAATCAAAAGGAGACAACTATTGTTCTCTTTACAAAACGGAGAAAACTAGATCTCATTATTCGCCCCACCATGTTTGGCGAAACCATTGAATACTCTCGGGAAGCCAAAAACCTGTGAATTATCCTTGACTGCAAAGCAGATAGAACGCACCGTAAACAGAGCCACTAGATCTTTATGGATCTGTCATCGTGTCTGCGGTAAGAACTGGGGTCTTAAGCCACGGATGATATATTGGCTTTATTCGTTCGTCGTAAGGCTAGCTGTGAATTATCCTTGACTGCAAAGCAGATAGAACGCACCGTAAACAGAGCCACTAGATCTTTATGGATCTGTCATCGTGTCTGCGGTAAGAACTGGGGTCTTAAGCCACGGATGATATATTGGCTTTATTCGTTCGTCGTAAGGCTAGCGGTTACCTATGCTGCCGTTGTCTGGTGGACAAAAACTAACGAAGTCACCACAGTCAAAAAGCTAGACAGAGTTCTGACGGGCTGTTTACGCTCCACTCCGACTATGGCGCTCAATGTCATCCTAGTCCTAGGCCTAACTCCTCTGCATATACATATTCAAATAGAGGCTAGTCTAAGTATTCATCGCCTGTACAATTCGAACAACTTCGGACCCTATACCTTTCAGGGTGGTCATCTGTCTTTACTCGACATCATGGAGCCTTCAAGCCCATTTAGCATTCCTCTTGATGAAATGCTACCTGAATATGGCTGCCATAAAAATTTCTCCATAATCATCCCCCCTAGGGGGACTTGACATCATCTGGTACACAGATGGTTCTAAGATGGAGTCAGGGACTGGCTCTGGAATCTACGGTGAGTCGCCCCAGGCGAACTTGTCAATGAGCCTTGGGAAAAACCATATTTCAGGCTGAAGTCCTTGTAATTAACCAATCTGCTAGAAATCTAAGTTCTAACACACGTGGAAAAAACATATTTATATTTTCGGATAGCCAAGCAGCTCTCAAGGCCCTTGACTCATCTGTCATAAAATCTAAACTTGTCTTAGAAACATTCACAACAATCTATGAACTTTCTAGGAAAACCTAGTCATCCTCCACTGGATTCCAGCCCACAGAGGATTTGAGGGTAACGAATGTATAATGCGCTATTCTACATGAAAAATAATGCATACTAGTTGGTACCCGCGACTTCATCTGCGTAGAATTAGTACTTTGAGTAACTCATTTAAATATTTGTATCAATCGGGTCAAAACTATTCTATCCTTCAAGCCAACCAATTAGCCCTACACATTTAAATTCATTGTTAAAATACGCAGCAAATGCATTTATTTCTTACCCAATATAAATACCTATGATAAATTTTATTATCCCTAACTTGAGAAATAATTGGTAAATACTTCATCCACTTCCCTCGCACCAGTCAGATTGCCCCAGCAAATTTGGAAATAAAATTCTCTCTTCCTTTCCTTTACCATAGCAAACACACTTTCCCATTCCCGTCCCACATTAATAGCGAAAACAGCTTGTAGTAGGCAAATTTTCTTAAGTTTCCTGAGCTTGATGCAGTGTTGCCAACCACTTTAACGAAAAAATTAATAACTTAAAAAAAAGGATTCCTTTTTCAATAAAATAATACAATACAAAAAAAATATTTTTAGGCAAAGTGGAACAATAAATCAAAGATTAAGCTCAAATATAAAAAGAATAAACAGCTATCGAATTTGTTTCCAATTTCAACCAACATTTGTGCTGCGAGTTTTTTGTCATCGGAAATGATTATTTACAAATACAAAAGAATTCCAAAAGAGGTATTGGCTTCGATTCCCGACGGTATATTGTATACCAAAACGGACTCCGGTAGGATGACTTCGGTAGGATGAAGCGCTCCTATTTTATATAGAAGAAACCTGACGAACTGTAACGTTAATGAGGCTCACGATCGAAATCTATTCAAATCTTAATCTGTTTCTAAAAACGCAGAATTACGCACTGCTCCTAAAGAGTACATGAAAACTGGACTTTGTTTCGACAGTGGGGCCAATAATAATATCTAAGACCGAACGAGGAATACCATGTTTAATATGTTTAAAAGGTTACCATATTAAGTGTGCCGAAAAAATATCAGACGAAATTGAATTCTTTAGCTGCAAAAGATTGAAAATACATTAGTATTGTTAACATCTACTTTTAATTTATTAATTTATTTGTGCAATGTTTTTTGTTTTATCATCTACCTATTTATCTAAAATGAAACTTCTGACTATTTATTTTGTTTTGTTGAATAATAAAACTTAAAAATATAATTTGCATTTGAACATTTTTGAAAGCAACGGTTATTTTAATAAAAAAAAAGAATTTATATGCGGGCTCGTTATTGGAACAGGAAGAGCTCAAATTAGGAACATGGGGGCTCAGTATTTTTAAAATATTTGCATTTTACTTAAATCGTATTGAAAACTAATAAAAAAACTGAGAAAACTCCATATAGGAAAACAATTAAAACAATACAAATAAAGAAGTAACAGAAATGGAAAAATATTTTTTTTATGTTTTAAATGACAGGAGCTTAGCTTTTAAACGAAAAACATCCTCATTACTGGGTGCGGGCTCAAATTAGGCGCCTTTACCCGATATCGAGTGTATTGTTGAAGAAAATGTATTTCTATGTGGTGGATGTTTTATGTTACTTGTTTGATCTTAGTATTCAAAATGTTTGTTTCTTTTGAAAAATATTGAATAACGTTCTACAAGATTTTAATTTATGCTTTCATGCTTGTGCTTATGATTGTAAAAAATCTATTTATATACCTGTATGTAGTTGTATTAAAAAGTTCGTAGTTCATACTGTTCAAATAATTGTTTTAAATTTGGAAATCATAGAGTATTAACTGAGCATAATTTGACTGGGAGGGATCATACACAAACCATTAAATCACATATTATCTTGGTATACTTGTGAGTTTACATAATACCACCAATTTTCTTAAAGTTGGACAAGTAGCCAATTAATTGAATTGACTCTGCATTTCCTACCGTACACTTTTGACAGTGTATAAGTTTACTTTATTGAAATGAACAATAATTTATTTTATTAACTTTAATTTTATAAACGAGTCTTGCTGAGTTCAAATCTAACTTACTTCCTGAATAAAAATATATTAAAACCATAGAAAACCACATCGCCACACGCTGGCATTGTGACACTCGAACGATTTGTCGATCTTGCATTATGTGCAAGATCTCATGTTATGAGCTCACGTCTGGAGATAATCGGCGACGACGTCACTGTATATAGTTGTGTCAGCGGATAGTTCTGTCGTGTTAACTCATATATTTCAAATGTGTTAATGAATAATAAAAATAAGTTCACTGTAGTTCTCAGAACTAAGCATAGCTATTATAAACCATCGTCTCTACAAATATTATTTGGATACAGGATACGGAAACTTTTGAACTCGCTTCCTTCTCCTTCAGAGAAGGAGAACTTACAATAAAGTGCACGACTGTGTCGAACGAAACTTTCTCGTTCATCAAAAGTTTGGTGCAAAAAAAGTGGGAGATTCTGATTGTGTTAAAATAAAGTTTTTCGTATCTGTTATTGCATTTTTATCGTAAGTGTGGAGATTATATCAAAAATATAGCATAGATATGTATGTGAAAATATATCGGGAAATACAAATAATTAAAAAAAAACTGATTTTTCAAAACAGTACCAAATATTGCAATGTTTAGTTTGAAAAATACTATTGCTTAACTATTTAGCTGAAAACCGAGTACAAGTAATTGTTCATGATGTAATCATTACTTAGTTTCTGAAGTTATATCGAAATCGAAAATGGGGTTTTCGAGATCTGAGCCGTTTTTAAAGTTAGCGTTTTCGGTGATTCGAATTGAAAATTAAGGACGCAATAATTTTGAAAACATACATTTTACTCTAAGTTTACATTTTGGTTGAAATCGATGCTTTGCCGTTTTCAAGTAAACTAAAGAAAACTACATTTTTAAAAAATACTTTTTTCAAAAATCCATTTTACGATAATACAGAGAAAAACTGAGTTTGCCATTAAGTTGGACGTTTCTATATTACCTTAGAAATTAATTTATTGTTACAATCGTACGGACCGTTTTCGAGATATGTCCAAATTTCAAAAGTACCGCTATTCGATTTTTTACAGGAAAACTGAGTATGCAGGCGTGGTAACCTAACCTACTAAAGCTTAAATATTAATTTTGGTTGAAATCGTTAGAGAATTGATCGAAATTTTGTACGAATACAATATCTTAGTAAACGCAATAGAGAAAGTTAACAATTCAAGTGCAGACCCAATACAATATGTAGCTGGGACCTCGGAGATCTGTTGGAATTTTCTATGATCGCTATCCCCAGAGATTAATTTATTTAATTTATCTTAGTTAGTGTGGAATGACAGCGGTTTAATTGGCAAATAAAAATAATGTCTGATGTGGAGGAAATATCGAGTTTTACAAAATTATTGTCTTCTATTACAACCACGGAAAATGCAAACTTTACAAATTATAGATATGCAATTTCAAAATTAATTGAGCAATTAATGGATTAAATAATTAATTAATAATTATATACAATAATTAATACAAGTTGACATAACAACTTAGACTTTGATTTGTGCTGATGATTATGATATTAAATTTCTTTTAAGCAACGATTCGATTTTTTTAAAAACGAATTTAAGTGTATAGCTGTCCAGAAAATGGCAAATAATTGAATATTAAGGGCTGTAAGCCTCTAGAGGTGCGAAGAATGGGTTTTGTGAGCGCTTGGGACATTGGTATGCTTCATGGTTTTTATACGAAGACTATAAAGCTGTGTTTTTCTTCTAAGAATATAACCGCTACAAATAATTTTATTAGGTACTTTAAAAACGTAAAGGTGTCTCATTTGTAAAATACTAATGTCTAAACAAGAGCTAGCTCTTACGAGACAAATAATATGAAACGATTTTTATTACCAACAGTCCTGATTAAAAGTTTCTTAACTAATAATAATAGCGTCAAAGAGTTACTGTAAGAACCACCCTAAATAATAGATGTTTATTGTTAGTGTTTGTAAATGTGGCGAAATTTCCTAATAATAATAGATACATTCACTTTTTTTCAAATATTACCTTATGAATATTAATAAACAAAATCAGGTTCGAGTTTTTCTAGTATCAGAACTAAGTTTTCTGAGAGTTTTATTATTATAATCGGACACGAAAAATCTATTTGAAGTTTTAGTTTTTTTCGTCCTAATACTATGAAATATGTACCTATATCTATTTAAAAAAAATAGGTTTTAGAACTCACTAAGTTATAGGTATTATCTATCAAAAAGTTTTCTGACGACTAAATAAAATAATTAGCACCAATTTGTTGGTGTATGTTTTTTTTCCCATTGGGGGTTATAATTTTGTGAGTTTTTGGGCAGATGTAAAAGCTGCTTTCTTCACGATTCAATATTTGTTTTGGGTCATTCATTATGAAATACTGGAATTGGTGTTTAAATACTGAAAGTTATACTTTCATGTTTTTCCGGGACTATTGTTTTTAAATCGGTTAGAAATTGATACTTGTAGAGATGCGCACACCACTGAATGATATATTCTGCTTGTGCACTTCTTACTCTTCTGGTCATATAAAAAAACCGTCCCAATACACTAGGCACCAAAGCGAGCCCATAAAATTAGTTCAATACAACTTTGATCATTCTTTTGTAGGAAAATAAAGTATTTTCTAGAAGTGAAAAATACATTTTTATAACTTTGTTCAAATGCACTGAAAATAAAACCCTGGTTTATTTGATAAAAATGAGGCTTGATTCAACAATTTTTTTTTGGTAATATACATCCAACAAAATGTTTCTATCAAATTGACAAAATTTTAATAAGTCTAATCTTGTCTCAAAACTTTTGTTCTGATGATAAAAATAATTTGTTGAAATAAACATAATTTTGTTAATTTTACAACATATTTAGCATTTCTACCGTTGCTGTTTTGTCAAATCAGCAATTAACTGTTGTAATTTATCAATTGGGTCTCTCATTTTTCGTCAAATTAACAAAACAATTTTTAATAATATCGAAGTAGTTTGTCAATACAACTATTGTATTTTGTTACATCAACAGCAAATATTGTTGATTGTACAGAAATAATTTTTCAGTACTGCCGTTGTGTTTTGTTCAATTTATAAACAGATTGTTGGTTACATAACAACATTTTGTCAGCTCGAGAATTTTTATTCGTTGATTAATCGGCAGAATTGTTGAGTGAATAGAAATCATCCGTCAATTCTTTATTTATTGTTCTGTTAATTAAATAAACTGTTTTTTTTCGATATGATTAATACTTACTTGCAGTTGTCCTTTGACTTTATTTTGAAGGTACGAACTAAGTATTTGGATATAATTTAAGTAAAGAAATTATATCCAAAATTATATCTTGTAAAATAAATTAGGTATTAATAAATGATACGCAAAACAAATAAGTCCAATAATTAAATTTTTTAAAAAGGTAATTACACAAATTAAATAATATTTATTTCATACACTTATATATCTAAAGAGTAATTTAATTTTTAAAAATAAAGATAAAGCTGAAAGATATTTATTATTTATTTAGGTACAGTGTACATACTTACGTTTTTTAGTACTTACTTCGTTTTCGCTAAATCTCAATTTTCCGTTGAAATAAAATATGGTATTTGATATTTAGTTGTTCATATAAAAAAAGGCTTCCAGTTATATCTCACAATCTTCTTGTTTTTTTGTTTAGTGTTGGGAATTCGCTGGAAGTAAAAAATCATCGAGAGACATTGCAGCAATTTGTTTTTCAATTATTTTATTTTAAGATAAAAATCCGCCGTTTGACGGATTTCTAAATTTGTTGTGTTTGAAAACAATAACTGATTTCTTAGCCCTAGCTAAATCTTATAGATCCAGAGGTTTTATCCGTCTCAATCTCCTGATTACATTGTCATTATTTAAAAGTTCTGTTATTTCTGTGTTTACGTGATTGAGAAGCTTACTTTTGTACTTTCGAGCAACCTTCTTAACTTCATCTTCAACCATTTCAACATTTAGATCTCTATGCAGATCAGCGTTACGTATGTACCAAGGTGCATTAACTATGTTCCTTAGTACTTCATTTTGAAAAACCTGCATTTTTTGAAAATTTGTTTGGCATGTGCAAGTTAAGATACCCCATTGACAAAGGCAACAAACGTAAAACAGATTATATAAGCAATAGCATCAGTACTGTATGACAGAGCTTCACTCTGTGGCATTTTTTTTTTTTTTTTTTTTTTTTTTAATTTTGGAGAAATGCTTTACGCACCATAAGGAAATATCCATATTTCCCCGTGAGCCGGGCTCTCCTAGGGGATTTAAACCCTTGGCGTACCGGCTAAAACTCCAAAAGTGTCTCGCCGATCTCCCCCCTCGGGACTACTTGCGCATTACTTCGAGGGGGGGTCCGTGTCTAAGTAGCGGGCTCGGTCATTTCCTCAGCTACCTCCTCTTGTTTTTTAATTTTCAGGATTTGGGTCAGATACGAGCTTATTTGCATCCACTGGACTTCGTTGTCCAGCATCTTCTGAATGATGTTGGCCTGGCTGATTTCGCCGACGTTTCCACTTAGTTCTTGGCGGAGGGATTCCCATCTAACGCACTCGTGGCATTGCAAATACTTAGATCAGCATAATTGGTCAATATCAAACATCCATGATATTTTTTCTTATCTTTTCCTCCTTCTGAGATACTGAAGATTTTGCCAACGCTAACACAAATTTAACTATAAATACTAGGATTAATTATTTCTCATCTCAGTTCTGTTTTGCCATTACACAAACTCTCATCGCTGACTTCCCCCCACCCGTGGTAAGAGGTAAGCTAGACAGCAAAATAAAGACTTTTTAAAAACTTAAATGACTTAGTAAATAAATTAATTGGCACCCAACGTTGGGCATGCTAACGTTTGCAATTTAAATATTCTGAAAAAATCACGTAAGGATTTGCAAACTAAAGCGTGCGTGAAACACAAAACAAAAGCAAGTATTCTTATAAAAGAAGAAAAGAAAAAATAAACCTTAACTAAAACCAACCAAACAAGTATTCTTATAAAAAAGAAGAAAAGTAAAAAACCAACCTTAAATAAAAAAAAAAATAAATAATATCAAAGTGCTATGCTACCGGAGGAAATAGAAGAATTATCAGAAGACGAAGTTATAGGAAACTTCACACCCAACGAAAGAAGACAGCTCTAAGGCTTTGAGCAACAAAGAAGCGACAGCAGACTTCCAAAAACATTTCCTGCTACTAAAATCAAAGGTAAGGCGCCGTAGGAAAAATAATAAAAATTTGTAAGCAACTTATTTATATAAGAAAGTATTCTTTCATACTTTAATCTTAATTATTATAAACGTATTTGTTTTAAATAAATATTGTTAAATTATTTCCATTCTGGACGAATTAATTGAAAAATTTGACAAAATGACGACAAATACTAATACGAACGCAGAAGATTTACTAGCCAGGTTAATAGTTACAAATACTGCTACTTTGAGAGCAGAGATAGAAACTCCAATATACGAACATATCCGGTGTGACGAAACACTGGACGTAATAAAATCCTTGCCGGAATTTACTGGAAATATAAATACGAATACGAAGCGAGAAGCTGCCCTCAATTCAATTAGCCTCTACACCAAAGGGAGTAGAAGGTATTTCGCTGCTTTAACTATTCTGAGGAACAAAATAACTCAGAACGCAAACAATATTTTAACGAACAATGGAACGGTTCTGAATTTTGATGCTATTTTAAGCAGGTTAGACTTTTCATATGCGGTTAAACGCCCTGCTCACATAATTGAGCAAGAATTAAGCGTTCTTCGACAAGGAAACTTGTCAATCATTGAATTTTATAATTTGGTTAACGAAAAGTTAACTCTTCTAAATGCATTATTTAGAACAGACGTGAAGGCAGAAATACGCATAATTGTTGAAACTCCTATATGTAAACAATACCCATACCCTTTGTCTGTAAGCTACGAATGGTCGTAGATTCTAAGAAACTTAACGAAAAAACTATTTCCGATAAATATCCTACTTTCGAATTTAGGGAAGTCTAAATATTTTTCGACTATTGACTTAGAATCTGGTTTTCACCAGATACAAATGAATAAGGTAGATGTTGAAAAAACATCATTCGCAGTAAATAATGGCAAATATGAATTTTTAAGAATGTCATTACAAACTAGGCACTACAAATGTAGTCGCTGACGCTCTTTCAAGGCTATATTTAAATAACGTATCCGATGATTCATCAAGCATTGACTCGCAACATTCTATAGAAAGCACGGATAACTTGAATATTGAAGAAACTACAAAACTTAATTGATTTAAACAACAAATACTTTTAAGTCAAGGACGAATTACTATTCATGAACAAATTAAGAATTTGAATAAAACCAGACATATAATAGAATATGATACTCCAGAGAATTTAGTTGCAATTCTAAAAGAATACTTACAACCTGGATTTGTTGCAATTCATTGCACCCCAGAAGATTTATACGTAGTTAAACAAAAACGTTTAGTTACTGCTTTCTATACACGAAGAATTTCCCAATAGATATAACTAATAGAGAAGACCAAAATATAATTATTGAACAAACACATACATAGAGCACATAGGAGCTATAAAGAAAACCTTAAACAAATGTATTCTTCTTATTATTGGCCTGAAGTGAATAAACAATTTAAAGAATACGTCCGAAATTGTGAAATTTGCAATAGAAATAAATACGATCGACGTCCTAACAAAATACCAGTTACACTTAGACTTATTTTAAGCTCTTGTATAGATTTTTTGATATCTTGTATAGATTCATATTTCAAATTCTTAGTGATCAAATTAATTGATGACAAAACAAAACTAGATAAAAAAGTTCTAGAGATACTACAAAGTTTTCCAGACGGCAAAACAATAACAATTGAAAACGAACCTGGTTTTACAACAGGACAATTTAAGACTTTAATGCAAAGATTAAGTATAAAAATTTACTTCTGTGATCCCAGACATAGTACCACCAACGGTCAAGTGGAAAGAGTGCAAGAGAGAATCTTATTTAATACACTCCGTTACAAATGTAAGACCCTATGAAGTTATTTTCAATAAAGTAGCACACGAAGATATACAAACAAAACTTTTATCTGTCCAAGAAAAAATAGACATATAAAAACATATGCAACAAATGAAACAATTTATGAAAAGATTGTAGGTAATAGGAATAAACTTCAGCCTAAATATAAAAAAACAAAAAGTTAAAGAAGACTTAAGAAACAAAGTCAGAATTTATAAAAATGATAGAATAATACATAAGGATAATATTAAGACTTAGTTTTTTCTTTCAGGAAAATTTTGATGGTCGTTTTGATTGGCATAATGTCCACAGAAATAATTGATTATACCAGAGACAATTACGTATTAAAAGAAAACGGAGACGCAGTAGTTTTCGAAGACTATGGAAATTTATTCCATATAACTAATTTAACATACTATAGACTATTGATACAAGAACAGGAACAAATTCTCAGCAGCAAACCTAAATACACAGATATTAACATTAATAAAAATATTATTTACTCAAGTATAAATGAAGACTTAGAAATACAACTTATAAACTCACTCTTAGGACAGTTACAAATAAATAATTACAGAAACAAAAGACGAATTACTGAATTAGAAACCATATGTTTTAATAACAAACAAATTAAATGAATTATCAGAAAACAATAATAAGCGATTTACGACTAATTCAGGGATTTTTAAAGCTATAGAATCTTTACAAAAATCAGTAAAAAAAACTTAGAAGGAAGTACATATAATAAAGTAACAAAAAGTTTTAATAAATTAATTATTACAGAACTACAAAATATAATACAAACAATAACTTTAGCTAAGTTGGGAAATTGGAACCCGTCAATCCTAAATTTACAAGATTACTGACTTAATGGACGTTTCAAAATTTAAAATAGTCCAGGATAAAGATACCATAGTAATATATATTAGATATCCAATTGCGAAAAACAATTGTAAATTATATGAAACCAGAGCCAACAGCCAAAAAGACGGAAAATTTGTAATAGATAAGGAAATCGTAAAATGTAAGACAAAATAAGTTAGAATTAACAAATACGTTTTGTAAACTATCTTTAAAAGAAATATGTTTATCTAAAATTTTAAATAATGAAAAAGGACATTGTGTTAAATTTAAAGAAAACAACAAAAACATTGAAATAATAAAAGATGGTGTAATTTTGGTATCCGAAAATCATACAATAGATAGCCATCTTGTGGATGGCGTATATTCAATTACATTTGAAAATAGTACTATAATCGATAATACCACTTATGTAAATCCAACAGCCATTATTTCCAATTACTTAAAAACAAATCATTTGAATAAATATAAAGTTATAAGAAACATAGGATCTGAAAATAATGAATTAATATTTGAAAATATAAATATAATAAATTCAATAAAAATAGAGATTAAAAAACGTCCAATGTTTTGGACAATTATATGTTTAATTATAAGCTTTTTAATAATATTTGTATTATATAAAATTAAAACACGTTGGCAAACATGTAAGCAAAATCTAATAAAGTATTTTTTTTGGAAATGAATGACAATATTAAAAGCCTAACAAAAGAATACAAAGAAACGGGACGTTTCTCTTAAGAAAGAGGGGAGTTAAGATACCCCATTGACAAAGGCAACAAACGTAAAACAGATTACATAAGCAATAACATCAGTATTGTATGACAGAGCTTCAATCTGTGGCATTGCAAATACTTAGATTAGCATAATTGGTCAATATCAAATATCTATGATATTTTTTCTTATCGTATGACTCCTTCTTAGACGTTGAAGATTTTGCCAACGCTAACATAAATTTAACTATAAATACAAGGATAAATTATTTCTCATCTCAGTTCTGTTTTACCATTACACAAACTCTCATCGCTGACCCAGTGGTAAGGGGTCAGCTAGAGAGCAAAATAAACACTTTTTAAAAACTTAAATGACTTAGTAAATAAATTAATTTGCATGCCCACAACTGGAACCCGTAGGTCCATACTGGTTTCAGAACTTGCGTGTATAGCAATATTTTATTGTAGTTGGACAGGGATGAGTATTTCCCAATAAGCATATACATTTTACTGTATCGCATGTTAAACTCATCTTTTATTTCTTAACGTGCGCTTTCCAACGCAGTTTAGCGTCTAGATTCATGCCTAAATATTTGGCTGTGTTTGAATATTACACTACATTGTTTTTAATGTAGACTGGAATTACGTTTTTATACGTAAAATTAATGTGGACTGACTTAAGGTCATTTAATATAATCTGCCATTTCTTAGTCCATTCAGAAATATTGTTTATTACTGTTTGAAGCTTTTTTGTTGCTATTTCGAGAGTTGCACCTACAGTAAGGACAGCTGTGTCATCTACAAAAGTAGCTATGGTGGTTTCTTCACTTTCAGGCAGATCGCTAGTGAAAAGTAGGTATAGAATTAGACCTAGCACACTGCCTTGCGGTATACCAGTTTTAATCTCTCTTAATGTTGAGTACTCTGTGTCTTACTTCATTCTGAAGAATCGATCTGATATATAAGACTCCAGAATTTTCGAATTCTGCTTCGGAAGTTGCTTTTGTAATTTGTGTATCAGTCCTTTGTGCCAGACTTTATCAAAAGCTTGTGCTATATCAAGAAATACTGTAGAGCACACATTTTTCTCTTCAAATGCTTTCTCGATTTTATCTGTGATTCTATACACCTTATCAATGTTAGAGTGCTTGTTTCTAAATCCTAATTGGTGAATTGGGACAAGCGTTTTTTTATCTATTATTTTTTGTAGCCATTGTTGTAAAGTGCACCACTTGACGCATACCAAGCACTTTACAACTTCTTACTTTGTATGCAGATGTTTAACCCAACGATCAATGTTGCAACTTTGTAACAATATATTGATTGTCCCAAATCAACATCCTCCCAAATTGCTATTTCAGCTTGCCACTTCCAGCGTCAATGCCCAACACTTCCGACCTAAATAAACAATGCTTATTTATGGTCTTTCTTACATTGCACAACTAAGTGCACAAGTCAATTAACTCGTTATGCTGATGTCGCACTTCGCCTTCCATACGAACGATCGCTTTATGTATCGATCGTATGCGCGACAAAGTAACACGAGCCACTTGACTTGTACGGGAATCCCTTTCCGGATTTCCCAATTCTTTTTGTTTTCCATTTTCGTTCATCGAACCTCGAATTGAATGATTCAATTCGAGGCTATTTATATTGGTCACTGAGCAATGACGCGGCACTCAGTTCCTAACAGTCACACAAATCAGTCTTCGATCTCTCACGCGAGTACTACGATTATTAACTCGACTCTCAAGAAGTGCGGTCTCGTCTCTGAATTTTCTAAATCGTTACAATATCCTAAATCCTATAATAATCTTTCTAAATCGTTACAATATCCTAAGTCCTATAATAATCTTCCTAAAAACATAATCAATATCCTAAATATTGTAGCCCTAAGTAAAGTTAATTAAGAATTGGAATTTATAAATAAGTGAAAATAGTTAAGTGATAGATATAAGATTTAAGACAAATAATAAATAGAATATCAAATATCAAAAAAGTGGCGTATTGTTTCTTATTGGACGGAAAACATAAACACAAAACAGGTAAACCCAACTGAGAGTCGCACCTCTCAGTTTAAAATAATAAAGTGCACTACAAAAAATTGGTGTCAGATGTGGGGTATACCTGAAAAGTGTTAAAAGTCCAAAAGTGAACTACAGCAAACAATTCAAAGAAAAAAAAAAACTATAAGTGAAAAAAAAAAAAACTAAAAGTGAACTACAGCAAACAATTCAAAGAAAAAAAAAACCTATAAGTGAAAAAAAAAAAAAACTAAAAGTGAATGCATAGAATTATGTGAAAATCATCCGTCAGCCGTTACCACCAGTCATCATCAATAGAACAAGGATCGTTCTACAACGTTCATCTTTAATCTAGCATCATCTTCAACATCGCAGGAGTATTAATTAGTAACTATTATTTAATTATTAACTATATTAAACATCTATACCTATATATCTTCTATCTAGTACTAAAATAAATTTTTGTTCTGTGTTATGAGAACTCTTAAAATAAATTAGATCTTAAGAATTTTTTTTATGTTCTTAAATTATTTACTATCCTCCTATGTCCTCTGAAGATAGTTTAGTCTACATACCCGATTCAGAAGACTCTAGTACCATCCGTGACTCCTCATCTTCAGAACCCAATACCGAGCAAGAATCGCTCCTCGAAATGGCCCCAAAGCTCGATCGTTCTTTCGCCTTCAAGCTCATTCCTGAGTTTGATGGCAACCGTGCTAATCTACATAAATTCCTAAATGCCTGCGATCTACTATCCCTAGAAACCTCCACTGCAGAGTTGCCCCTTTTAATGACCATTATTAAAACCAAGCTAAGTGGTCCAGCATATAATCTTGTAAAGTATACCGAGTTCGAGAATTGGACAGATTTAAAAAATAAACTGTTACAACAATTCTTAGAAACAAAATCCCTATCTCAACTCCAACTGGAGTTAATTCAAATAAGACAAAAACCAAATGAGACTGTCCGCATCTATGCGAATCGCTTGGAGCAAATATTAGCTAATCTAAATGACGCTTGTATAGCAAGCGAAGGCAATGATAATGCCAACGTGATACAAAGTCTTAATTGCAAGACCGCTCTTAAATCGTTCGAAAGAGGACTATCCCCCAAATTAAATCTAATCATAAAAGCCTCCAGATTCAATTCCCTCACAGATGCCATAGAGGCTGCTGTCCAAGAGGAGAAAAGTTCCTCCACAAATCTTTCTACTTATCCATCTTCTTCTAAAACAAAAACAATTTGTAGCTATTGTTCTAAACCCGGCCATACTATTGACCAATGTTACACCAGGCAGAACAAGGAAAAACTCCCCACTATAAAAAGTGAAGTGAGGACTGCCTCCATAACTTGTAGTTATTGCAAAAACCCTGGACATCATATCCAAGAGTGTAGGAAAAGAGAATATAATAATAGACGCCGTCGAGAAAACTCCCAAATTCAAAATCAAAATCAGAATCGAAATCCGCCCCCGCGGAGTTCCAATCAGCATTCGGAAAACCACTCGGAGGCCGGAACCAGTGGCAGGGTCCGGACCAACAACTAGATTCTCCTCGCCACGTCCTTTGTATAAATCTCAATAGTAAAGTCAGTCGTGTAGACTCGATCGAGATCTCTTCATCTACTCTTCTAAATCCTAATCCTTCCAAATTCCTCATCGATGGTGGTAGTGAAATTTGCTTAATAAAAATCGATAAATTAAGGCCAACAATTCCAATAGACTCCAATATTATCCATTCCCTATCTGGTATTACCGAAACGGTGATATTAACTAAAGGAGTCGTTTTCCTAAACATAAATCTACCCTCAAATGTTACTATTTCTTACCCTTTCCATGTAGTTGACAAACATTTCCCTATAACTACCGATGGAATTATTGGTAATAATTTCTTAAACGATCATCATGCCAATATAGATTATGGCACCAAAATTCTAACTCTTTGTTCACAAAAACATATCATCGAATATGATCTAATCCCTTCCAACTTCGTTAAGATTCCTGCTAGAACTGAAGTATTACTTCCTGTATTAAAGGAAACTAAAACTGACAGTATTTGCCTAGCCCAACAATTTCCCAATGGATTGTATATTGGCAATAGTATCACTCCTGCCAATAGTACTATCTCTTATATATCCGCGGTCAACTCTTCCGAATTCCCTATTGAATTTAATACAGACGAATTAATTTTCGACGAAGTCTCTAACTACAATATCTTCCAAATCCAACAGCATCCTACTTCTTACGACAGAATTCAAGCTATCAAAGAACTAGTTGTGACTGATCACATGACTAACGATGAAAAAGACTCTATCCTAAATCTGTGTATGTTGTATGGCGATTTATTCTACCTAAATGGAGATAAGTTGACTCATACTTCATCCGTCCAGCATTCCATTCTTACCCCCGATTCTACCCCTACTTATATCAGACCTTACAGGTTACCTGAAGCTCAGCGCCAGGAGGTAAATAAACAAATTCATGAGATGATGGACGATAATATTATCCAACCATCGAATAGTCCATGGAATTTCCCTCTTATCGTTGTCCCTAAGAAACCTGATAGGAATGGTAATAAGAAATGGAGAATCGTTGTCGATTTCCGTAAGCTCAACGACAAAACAGTCGGTGATGCTTACCCTCTTCCCAATATAACTGATATCCTAGATCAGTTAGGGAGTTCCAAATTCTTTTCCACCCTAGATCTCGCTAGTGGATTCCACCAAATCGAAGTTAAACCTGAAGATAGAGAGAAGACAGCCTTCTCCTCGCCGTTTGGTCATTACGAGTTCATTAGAATGCCTTATGGATTGAAAGGTGCCCCTGCTACCTTCCAAAGGTTAATGAATAACGTTTTGACTGGTCTTCAAGGTATAAAAACTTTCGTATACATGGATGACATCGTGGTCTATGGAAAAACATTAGAGGAACACAATTCTAAGCTAGTCGAAATCTTTGATCGTTTGAGAATACACAATCTCAAACTACAACCTGAGAAGTGCCAGTTCCTAAGATCGGAACTTATTTACTTGGGTCATGTAATAAACGAATGTGGTATTAAACCAGATCCTCAGAAAATCCAGTGTGTTAAAGACTTCGCTCAACCCAAAAACGCCAAAGACATAAAAAGTTTTCTGGGTCTTGCTGGATACTACCGCCGTTTCATCAAAGACTTCGCCAAAATTTCTAAACCTCTTACTAATCTTCTTCGCAAGGACGTCCCTTTTGACTGGACTCCTCTTTGTACAAATTCTTTTCACGGATTAAAGGAAAAACTCCACCTCTTCTTCAATATCCTGATTTTTCAAAAAATTTTATTCTTACAACAGATGCTAGTGATGTTGCTATTGGTAGTGTGCTTTCTCAGGGTGAGCCAGGAAACGACTTGCCTATCGCATATGCCTCTCGCACGCTGAATAAGAGTGAGAAGAACTATTCCACTACAGATAAAGAATTGCTTGCCATTGTATGGTCAGTCCGGCATTTCCGTCCCTATCTGTATGGAAGAAAATTCCTCCTTATCACAGACCACAAGCCACTCATCTATATCCATAATTGCAAAGATATTAGTTCCAGATTAATGCGATATCGTTTGCAACTCGAAGAGTTTGATTATGAAATCATTCACAAAAAAGGCGAACAAAACACGAACGCCGATTGCCTTAGCAGGATTGCTAAAATGACTCTTCGATCATCTTCAAATTCGTCCTCTACATCGCCTACTAATTCGTCTACTATATCGTCTGCAAATTCGTCTCCTACATCGTCTACTAATTCGTCTGCAAATTCGTCTACTACATCGTCTGCTAATTCGTCTACTATATCTTGTTCCAAATCGTCTTCTAAATCGTGTTCCAATTCTTGTACTAAATCATCTACTAAATCTTGTACCAAATCGTCCACTAATTCGTGCGCTAATCCATCTTCTAAATCGTGTTCCAATTCTTGTACTAAATCATCTACTAAATCTTGTACCAAATCGTCCACTAATTCGTGCGCTAATCCATCTTCTAAATCGTGTTCCAATTCTTGTACTAAATCATCTACTAAATCTTGTACCAAATCGTCCACTAATTCGTGCGCTAATCCATCTTCTAAATCGTGTTCCAATTCTTGTTCTAACCCATGTACTAGTTCATGCCCAAAATCGTCTTCTAGCTCGTGTTCAAAATCATCTCCTATATCGTGTACCAAATCGCCTACTAATTCGTTTAATAACTCATCTACTAATTCGTGTACTAATTCCTCCAAATCGTCTACAAGTCCCTCTACCAAATCAACTCCTATATCGTCTCCTAATTCATCTACCAACTCTTGTTCCAATCCGTCTACAAGCTCGTCTCTTACTAACTCATTTCGTCGCCAAACCTAACCTCTCCGGTTCAAGATCCTTGTACTTCACAAGTCATTAATTCGTTAACTAATTCCTCTACTACTCGTGAACCTACTCGTGAAGAAATCCAGATTATTCTTAAAGAATTTCACCTAAATCCTATTGGAGGACATTGTGGAGTCAACCGCACTTTCAAGCGTATAAAATTATATCACAACTGGAAAAATATGTTCCAAGATATAAAAGCGTATATCAAAAACTGCGAACTCTGCCAGAAAAACAAAGTCACCAAGTATACCATGGAACCTATGGTAATAACTACTACTGCAAAATATCCCTTTGAAAAGATATCTATTGATATCGTTGGCCCATATCCTACCACATCTAACCAAAACAAATACCTTCTTACCTTCATCGATGATTTAACTAAATACACTGATGCTATTCCATTACCAAATCAGGAAGCTAATACTATCGCTGAAGCATTCGTTAAGGAAATAATATTTCGCTTCGGTACCCCTAAGTACGTTTTATCTGATCAAGGCCAAAACTTTCTTAGTGATATATTTAAAAGCGTGTGCAAACTTTTAAAGATCACTAAACTCCAAACAACAGCCTACCGACCCCAATCAAATGGGTCCTGCGAACGAAGTCACCGAAACTTCGTGGAGTATCTTCGCTGTTTCATTAACAAATCTCAAGATGATTGGGATTCTTGGATTAAATATGCCGTTTTTGTACATAATACTACACCTAATACTTCTACTGCTTTTACTCCCTTCGAGTTAGTTTTTGGAAGACAAGTTGAACTTCCTACTAGTTTAACTAAAAATCCTGAAATATGCTACAATTATGATTTATATGCGAACGAACTAAAATCTCGATTGCAACATGCTCACCATATTGCCAGAGAACACCTAGTTAAAAGTAAGGAATCTTCCAAGATTCAATATGACAAGAAACAAAATCCTGTAATTTTCGCAGAAGGAGATCATGTTTTACTCAAAAACGAGAGTTGTCCCAAGAACAAAAATAAAAAGTTACTCCCCATATGGAATGGTCCATATGAAATCATTTCCTCCTCCGGAGTAAACTCTGTAATTAAATATAAGAACCGAACTCTTAAAGTTCACAACAATAGACTTAAACTGTTTTCCGGTTAATAATAAATCCCTCCTATATTATTTTCTTTTCTTCTTAGAAATGGACAAATCTTACGTGTTCATCCTCATTCTCAGTACCTTCGTGTACTTAACCACTTCAATGGCCCTGTATGATCAACCCGTTACCACATATGAAATCATCGAACTACAGAACAAAACCGGATTTTACTATGAGAATATTGGAAGTCTCAAGCTCTACTCGAACTATTGGAACTTAGTTATATATTCTAACTTAAGTGAATTCGATGTGCAGTATAAAACTATAATTGCATACCATGAACAAATGTTAATTCTATGCGAACGATTTATATCATCCCATGAATCCTTAAACCAATGCTCTACCCTACCTATGCAATCCTCCATGATCCTAGAAAGACTCAAGGAACAAGATACAATTATAAAAAAATATCTTGGCACTGCAGCAAAACCACGTCTATTAAAACGAGGACTTTTAAATGTCGTTGGAACAATTTCTAAGCAATTGTTTGGAACCCTCGACGATGACGATGCTAAAATTTTTTCTGAACATATTAACACCTTAGACCAACAGACTGATCTTTTTACAACGTTTAACTCCTTGTCCGAATACTATTACTCAGCAAAAAGCCATCTCTTAGAATCTATTTACTCTGCATCCCATGGGAAGCTACATCCGTATTTAATTGATCCTACTAAATTAACCGAGGAAATAAGGAAAATTCAGTCTTTCCTTCCAGAAGACAACCGCCTTCCTTTTCCCTTGCAGGAACAATACATAGACAAATTATTCAATATATTGGAAACACATGTATATTTTTCCGAGAGCAAAATACATTTCCTACTAAAAATCCCCTTAGTCACATCAAAAAATTTTAACGTGTATAAAATTACTAGTATACCAAATCATATTGAGAACAGAACATATTCCGTAATGATCACAGAAAAACCCATTCTTGTTATCGACTCAGAAAAACAATCCTACTTCCTTTACGAAGAGCATGATATTGAAAAATGTTTTAATACCCAAAAGAACAACTACCTTTGTGAACAAAACAACCCAATTCTATTTACACATCTTAGTAATGCTTGTGAACTCAGTTTGTTTTCGACATTACCAAGCACT
The DNA here is from genome assembly GCA_916610125.1 of Cheilosia vulpina. Classification (NCBI taxonomy): domain Eukaryota; kingdom Metazoa; phylum Arthropoda; class Insecta; order Diptera; family Syrphidae; genus Cheilosia; species Cheilosia vulpina. The sequence continues at coordinate 59,341,508 of OU744276.1, read as the reverse complement.
TCCAAAAGTTGTAAAATACAAATAATGCTAATATCTCACCCAATATTCCTACAACTAGCAGAGTCAAATTCCTGGCTCTTTGTCTCCCCGGAACCCGAAAACCTTATAATAAAATGCCAAAAATCGAACTCTCAATTAACCATCAATTCTACTGGAATAATAAAAATCGACTCTACCTGTATAGCTAATACAAAATACCAGTCTCTATCTTCCAAAACCAACTACGAAACAGATACGAAATCAAACTTTATTTCATCTGCCCTCCCCGTATCAGCTCCAAATGTTACTCAATTTCATTCCGCTAAACTACCCACCATAGAAACGCAAACCTTCACCATTCACAATCAAATTCACGATTTAAACGCTATTAGTAAAAGCTTAGATGATATAAATTATCAATCAATCCCACACCCCATCGAAAATTCCTCAAACAGTAAACATATTACTACGATCTATTTTCTCTTAGCCATACTTTTCCTTATGATGTCCATCGTTATCGCTTTATTAAGAAAATTATTTAAACAAAAGGAGATACGCAAAGATCTTGTGATTTCTGATCCTCTGCCTCTACCAAAACAACGATCATCCACAAATCTTTCGCCTCCATTTCTAACTCCACGTAAATCGTCATCAAATCTCTCTCGTTCCCTTCCCTTACCAAAAACTCAAACCATTAATGGTCCGTCTTCTTCTTCGTCTTCAACCGAAACTCGTACCAACCCTAGGTACAAGTTTCGTTCTTAAGGGGGGAGGTGTTGTAAAGTGCACCACTTGACGCATACCAAGCACTTTACAACTTCTTACTTTGTATGCAGATGTTTAACCCAACGATCAATGTTGCAACTTTGTAACAATATATTGATTGTCCCAAATAAACATCCTCCCAAATTGCTATTTCAGCTTGCCACTTCCAGCGTCAATGCCCAACACTTCCGACCTAAATAAACAATGCTTATTTATGGTCTTTCTTACATTGCACAACTAAGTGCACAAGTCAATTAACTCGTTATGCTGATGTCGCACTTCGCCTTCCATACGAACGATCGCTTTATGTATCGATCGTATGCGCGACAAAGTAACACGAGCCACTTGACTTGTACGGGAATCCCTTTCCGGATTTCCCAATTCTTTTTGTTTTCCATTTTCGTTCATCGAACCTCGAATTGAATGATTCAATTCGAGGCTATTTATATTGGTCACTGAGCAATGACGCGGCACTCAGTTCCTAACAGTCACACAAATCAGTCTTCGATCTCTCACGCGAGTACTACGATTATTAACTCGACTCTCAAGAAGTGCGGTCTCGTCTCTGAATTTTCTAAATCGTTACAATATCCTAAATCCTATAATAATCTTTCTAAATCGTTACAATATCCTAAGTCCTATAATAATCTTCCTAAAAACATAATCAATATCCTAAATATTGTAGCCCTAAGTAAAGTTAATTAAGAATTGGAATTTATAAATAAGTGAAAATAGTTAAGTGATAGATATAAGATTTAAGACAAATAATAAATAGAATATCAAATATCAAAAAAGTGGCGTATTGTTTCTTATTGGACGGAAAACATAAACACAAAACAGGTAAACCCAACTGAGAGTCGCACCTCTCAGTTTAAAATAATAAAGTGCACTACACCATCTTGCCAGCACTTTTTCGTATAACTTAGTCAACATTGGTAGAATAGATATTGGGCGATATGAGGTAACTTCGTTAGGTGGTTTGCCTGGTTGTTGTTGTTGGTATCACTATTACCTCAGCGACTTTCCACATACTTGCCACATATCTTAATTTAAATCCAGCATTTATAATCTGCGCAAGTTTTTTTAAACATTTTCGTAGAAATTGTTTCAAAATTTCTCCTGTAATCAAATGAAACCCTGGTGCCTTTTTTGTACTTATGCGTTCTTTAATTTATTGGGCAAGCTTTTTAGCTTACCAAACCGACCGAATAGGTCTATCTTCTGCGCATCTTACTTCGAGTCCTTGATAACCTTTGTCTTCATAAGATTTGAATACGTCTTCAAGATACTCAGCAAAAGTGTTTGCTTTCTCTTGGCTGCTTTTCGCCCGTCTACCTTCTCTGGTTTTTACTGGCGGAAGGTGAGCTATTGGCCTGTTCATTGTTTTTGTTGCCTTCCAGAGCGAGTAGTCGGTACTAGCATCATTTACAAGACTTGTGAGGTAAGTTTTCAAAGAATCATTATTGAATTCTCTTACCGATCTTCTGAGCTTATAATTTATGTTGTTCAGTGTGGCCTTGACGCTTGGCGCCCTTGTCTTTTGCCAGCGTTTTCTAGCTTTCCTCTTTTCTGTAATAATTTTACCTATTTCGCGAGGATAAAAGTTTTGTTTGACCATTGTTGTTGTTTTGGGAGTTGCAGCCCACGCAGTTTTTTGTATATCAATCGTCAATATTTCGACTGCTTCTTCTAGTTAAGCTTCTGTTTGAATAGCTGATGATAGTTGGATATTTTCTTCCAACTTCTGTTGGAAGTAGTTCCAATCAGTCAGTCTATTAAATAGTTTTGGGCCTTATTTCTAAATAAAAAACTTCGAATCTGTTCTTTGATTATGTTTATTTGAACCTTTAGAATTTTATTAGTGAAGTCAAGAAGATGATATCAGCCAAATGGGCGCCGTCACAATTGATTGCCATACGGGCTCGTTTTATGGCATTTTTCATCACTTCGGCGAGAACCTCGGGCGACAGATTCTAGCACTCGTGTCGAAAGTTATCCTTGAGGGCTTCTAGGGTCTCAGGCTTGTTCACGTAAACACGGGACTTCAAAAAACCCCACAAAAAAGTTTGGAACGGTTATATCGGGCAATCTTGCGGGCCAGTACAAATCGCCAAAAAGAGAGATGAGGCGACCCAGGATCGCCGCCTTCAGAATATCGGTTGTGGCTCACGCAGTGTGTGCCGTAGCTCTGTTCTGTTGGAACCGCATGTCCTCCAGTCCTGATTCGTCCAACTGCGGCAGAAAAAAACTCGATTAACATAGCCTTATAGCGCGCACCGTCATTGTATATAAACATTATATACAATGGCCATACTCTTCAAGATTGGTGGCCAAACGGCGCATTGGTTGCGCAGTCGGTGTCACCGGCCGTGGAATCGGCGACGGAATTCGCGCTGCGCCAATACTATAGACGAATTGTTACGCAAAATAATAGACACGATTATTCCGCGTTCTTGGGGAGTGTATCGCTCCATGGCTTGTTCACTTGTATTCTACATCTGTCTAGTCCACAAATGTCAAAACAGATTTGACGTTGGCAGCCATTTGCAAAAATAAGAGCATCTTCCAATAGAGTGATTTTTTTTGGTCCACCTTGTATAATGTGTTGTATAGGTATATGTAAATGACATTTTTTAGGCAAATACTTTTTTTAACATCTAAATTTATTAATACGAACACAGTAAGTATTTACATACTGTAAAAAAAATTAATCAAAAATCAAGACAAAAAAAAGTCCAGACTCCAGCTAAGCGAGCTCAGGATGTATACAATCCTATTTTCTTCAATAGAATAAAATGGCTTTCCTGGACATGTTTTTTAGCCTTGGCTGTCTGTGCAGCTGTTTTGTCTTCAATATGCATTTACCTATATATTATTGCACTTTTTTCACTTACCTTTTAAATATTTCCATATGCATCCATTTAATTAGTTTTAAATAAAATATTATCTGAACTCACTTTCACCTGTTACAACTTGCTGCTAGTCTATTTCGCGTGTGAAATATAAATGACGCCATCAATTGCATTTCATTCAAAGGATGTTTTATCAATTCTACAAAATTTTTGTCATTTCTACAAACATTTTTTTTTTTCACTTCAACAAATTGTTTTTAATATTGATAATCTGTATTTTGTTTGGCTAACAAATATTTTGCATAAGTTTTATCAATTTCACGAAAATGTATGTACAAAACTGATTTTTAGTTCTGTTTTTGTTGATATAATTAAATCTTTGTTAATTAAAAAAATACAATGGCACTCCAGGAGAAGTGGAATCTTGTAAAATTACGTTGTGTATTTTTTTGAATCGTCAGGAAATATTTTATTGTGCAGGAAATACTTTTAAATTAAGTGTTTTCTTATTTCTAACTATGTACCTACTACAAAAATTATACTACAGTTTTCATTTTCGTTTAATGCGCTATTGTTCATGAAAAATAATGCATACTTGCTGGTACCCGCGACTTCGTCTGCGTAGAATAAGTACTTCGAGTAACTCATTAAAATGTTTATATCTATCGGGTCAAAAACTATCCTATCTTTCGAGCCAACCAATTAGCCTTACACATTTAAATTCATTGGTAATTTCTTACCCGATATAAATACTTATGATGAATTTTACTATCCCTAACTTGAGAAATAGTTGGTTCATAATTTAAATATGGATCTCCTACTTCATACACTTCGCGTTTTGTTTTCACGACAAAAAGTAGCCTATGTCATTCTCAGAGGTCCCATCTATCCCTATACCAAAATTCATAAATAATGGTTTTGCGGTCGTTAAAAGGTAACAATCTTACTTCCGCAATTATAATATTAGGATTATATCACGGTTACCTTGATTTTTCTGTGCAAAAATGACAACACTGACAACAAAACTAAGTTTTGCAATAACATAACAGGGCTCCTACCAGCGTTCCCTTCCGTGCTACAATTGTAGTGTTTTATCGTTTTTGAGTACATTTTTGCTAACTGAGTACGGTACTACATTGGAATTTCCAAAAAGTAGTACGCGGTGGGTACTACTTTTTGTAAATTCATATCAATAACTCATTTCTTATTTTTCCAAAATTGTTTGTAATAACAGACTTAGGGCCGGTCTGTTCACAGCTGGTCAAATCCTTGGTTCGGTTACCATCGATTTAGTTTAACCAATGATTACAAATCAGTGATAACCAATGAGTTTTTGTTCACCGTTTTCTTCACTTCGGTTACCATCGATTTAGTTTAACCGATGATTACAAATCAGTGATAACCAATGAGTGTTTGTTCACCGTTTTCTTCACTTCGGTCACCAAACAATTGATTTGGGACAAATCGTTCCATCTTTCCAGTTCATTTGTCAATTCAGTGATTAGCCGAATCGTTGGTTACATTATTTCTGGATCCTTGTGTTTTTGTCTAGGTAATTTGTTAATGAATATAATTTCACTGTTTAGTAGGTACCAACATAAATGTCAAAATCAAATGATAGGTACAGGATTTTTTTTTTTAAACAGAGGAATACAATTTTGTTGGTGTGAGACAATAAGTTAGCAATTGAGAATACAAAAAACTGAATCAGTACAACAACCAATTAAAATTGTTGACCCATTATTGGGCCCCATCTCAATTTCGTTTCGAACGTCGCAATAAGTAATCTTAATTTATCCGGCTGAAGTTAGGAATCTGTCTGGACCCTCACCTTCCATTGAATGGCGTGCAGTGTATTCCATGCATTTGTCAGTTGAAAACGTTAACTAGACCGAACAGATTTTATTGAACTGAACTGAAATAATTTATATTGAATTAAAAAAAGCTTTTGTTTGTTACATTTTTTTATTGAATAAAAAATATGTGTTCAAAATCAAACAAATAAGTATTTGAAAATGTATAGTATACCTATATTTGAAATTAAAACAAATTTCCGATTTTAATTGAAAAATACCATAAATCCGTTTTAGGTATATTATGTCGTACTACCTTCAGACCCATTTGAGTACTATTTTCTACCTCAATGAGAACTCTGGCTAACGACAAGGGAAGGGAGGGAACGCTGGCTCCTACCCGATTCCCCCGCAAATTTTGAAAATTCTTTCTCTAGATTTTCTATGACTGTAACTCTCTTAGGCCATCGACGCTCTTTCGTGGGGCCGTTTGTACGGGCTACGGCCCGGGCATGATGAATGAATGAAATTATTCCACTGAATCATAGTTTGTACACAAAACGCAACTGCGTAGTTGAAATTTAATGTAGTAAAATTCGACTTTAGCAATTGTTTAAATTTTAAAAAAGTAAAAATGCAAAAATGAGCACAACGAAAATCTTTTTTTTTTACACTTTATTTGTTAAGATTGGTTGTGTGTGAACCTCTGATGTCAATCTACTACAGAACTATAATAAAGTAGATGGATGGATTATTTGACATACAAAAATTGCAATCTATTGGTTAACACGAAAATAATTACAAATGCATGAAATATGAAGTTCAATTAATTGGTATTCTTTGAAATGAATACCAATGAAACTTATGAAACAGAACCCGATTGTACCCGCAAATTTTGAAAATAAAATTCTCTCTTAAATTACTTTAACATGGCAAACACACTTTCCCACATTAACAGGGAAAACAGCTTGTAGGCAAATACTCTTAAGTTGTCTGAGCTGGCGGCAGCGTTGCCAACGACTTTTAACGAAAAAAAAAGTGGAACAATAAATCAAAGATTAAGCGCAAATATAAAGAAATAAACAAATCAATTTTTATTTATACAAACAGCTTTCAAATTTGTTTCCAATTTCATTTCAATTACTGGAAGCTGGAATAAAATGGCCAGAGTTTAAAGGTGGAAACAAATTTAAAGAACCGAGGTTACATTTAAGTTTTTTTTGGCAAGAACTTTTTAAGAATGTTTATTTTTTTTATATTTATTTTTAATTGTTGATTAGTTGTTCCACTTTACCAAACAAAATATTTTAAGCTTTATATTGAAAAAGGCATCTTTTTTTCAAGTTAGGCATTTTTCGTCAAAAGTCGTCGCAACATTCATTACTAACACAACATTCAACCATTGTATAATGTTTATGTACAATGCGCGAGCTCAATGGTTTTATCCTATATAAAATGTGACCAACTAATGTTTATTCACGAACACTGATGTCGTAACATTAGTTACACAACATTGCTGTCGTGAGTTCAATGGTTTTATCCCATATCAAAAGTACCAAACGTGCCTAAGAAGTTATCACTTAAAAATTATTCAATTGATAAAATATCAATTTATTAAACTGAAAATTGTGTTTTGTTGATCTATTTTATTTATCATTACAACAATTTTTTTTCAGTTCAACAAAACCATTTTTGTTGAAATTTTACAATGGAAATTTGACAATATTACCTGGCATTTTATCTTCAGTGAATATTTTTTTCGTATCCGAAACGACAAAACAACCATGCTCTCGGATCTTAGCCACTATACTTTAGTTGATTCATTTATTTGATTATATAAATTGTGTTTTTTTATATATTTTTTATTTTTTTCAAGTAAACAACAAAGTGATCCGGCACTAACACTGTCCAAACTAGTGCTGTCCTAGTTACTGTCCCTTGTTAAAAAAAAATTTATTTGTATCTGGAGCACCAAACATATGAGCAATGTCCTAACCATGACGGTAAAATTGTACTTGGTGATTTTAACACCAAAATAGGTAAAGAAAACTTTTTACATAACGGACTTAAGCTAATTGACTATGCTGCCGCAACTCTACAATATATAGCACACGTTTTCCTCACCACTATATTTACATAAAGAAATATGTCTGTCACAAGGGGCTTGTACCATAAAACTACAAGTCTTATACAACAGGCGAATTTTAACAATTAATAATGATTTCCGTACCACAAAACTACAGGTGAACATAACAATTACAAGCTAACCCTAAAAATTGGGAAATTTTAAATTTCCTCACTTCCTGTACCACAAAGTGATTACAAAATTGAACACACGATTGTTATAAAATTGAAAATAACTTAACATGCGAATTCTGATAATACCCATTTATATCAATGTGTAAATTAAAGTGTAAACGAGAGTGTCATGTAGGGTAGTATTGTAATAGAACTGTTAAAATTTTGTTTTGACTTTAGTCAGTTCAAATTCGTGTGCATACTATTTAATGAGAAATATTGAAAGTTTATATAGGCCATTTTGGACATGGACTCTTCAACGCCAAGCCTACAGCTTTAGAATTTCTTCGGATGATGTTGTGTATAATATTATCGCAAGCATTTAGCTACCACTCTTTCCCTCCCGACAGTTGTCTCTATTTTCTTAAGAATTCAATAATTTAGATTATTTAATAATTACCAACGGTGAAAACACAAACAAAACCCAAATTCCAAATTAAGGTTTTTTGCACCTCTCGCGAACGTCTGACAAACATCCGAGAGTATAGCTTTCATGCAAGAGCTTCTCAATTGGCCGTTTGGACTCGGCATAAAATTGTAGGTCCCTTCCATTCGTCCCAAAAATAAACTCACACAAGACGAATGGTTGTGAGAAGCTAGGCCTAGGGTCCCTACGGACCTGTTGCGCCTATTATTTATTTATCTTTTCAGTTCTTCCAAAAACCGTCTCTAATATAAGACCAACTTCTACTGGTTGGGATGATATTTAGGCTAAGAGACAAACTGTGAACACTTTTCAAAGTTTCAATCTTTTTTTCCTTAAAAACAGCAAAAAGAACAGTTTTATTTCCATGTTAGCTGACCTGTGCTCGCCTTGCTTCGTCAGCGCACAATCAGTCCACAAATCCCAGTTGAGTGTGACTCCCTCTCAATCTCAATTAAATTTCATACCCGATCTCTCTCAATCCCAAGCGCCATATTCGCTATACTACTCATATTCAAGTACATTCCGATGTCCGATCTCCGACTCCAGTCTCCAGTTCAATTTAAACAAGTAAAAGTGTTATCATCGGCCTGGCCGATGCTTTGATACCCTCCACTGCATACAAGTCATGCAAAATTGGTTTTGTATGGAAGGTAGCAGAACTAATTGACCGACATAGCCCAATTTTATTATCAACTTGACGACGATAAAAGTAAGTTCTCTTACAAAATTGTACTTTCCTAGGTAGATTCTTTTCGACGCTATCGTGTTTTCAATATGTGTTTTCTAATATTAACTTGCCTAAGTGGATTCTTTTAGACTCTATCGTGTTTTCAACAGAGAGACACATGGGGCTAATATTGGCTTTATATGGGAGGTACCCGATCTACTTGACCGACATAGCCGATTTTTAATACCAACTTGACGACAATAAAAATAAGTCCGCTTACAAAATTTCACTTGCCTACATATATTCTTTATTCTTTTCGACGCTATCGTGTTTTCAATATTTGTTTTCTAATATTGGTTTTGTATGGGAGGTACCAGAACTACTTGACCGACATAGCGTATTTTTAGTAAAAACTTGACGACAATAAAAATAGGACTACTCAGAACATTTCACTTGCCTACGTCGATTCTTTTGGACGCTATCATGTTTTCAATATAGAGACACATGGGTTAAATATTGACTTTGTATGGGAGGTACCAGAACTACTTGGTTGATTCCTTTGGAAGCTATCGTGTTTTCCACCGACAGAGAGACGCAATATCATGTGATTATAATACTGATTTTGTATGGGAGGTACCAGAACTACTTGACCTATGTAGCCCATTTTTAGTAACAACTTGACGACAATAAAGGAAGTCCACTCACAAAATTTCACTTGCCTACGTGGATTCTTTTGGACTCCAGACAGATAGACACATGGGTCTAATATTGATTTTGTATGGGATGTCCCAGAACTACTTGACCGACATAGCCTATTTTCAATACCAACCTGACGAGGATAAAAATAAGTCCTTTCACCAAATTTCATGTCAATTCCTTTGGGCGCTATCGTGCTTTCAACAGACAGACAGGCAGACTAAATCGATTCAGAATGTGATCCTGATTCAGAACATCTTATGTACTTTATGAGGTATCCGGTGACTCCTTCTTGGCGTTACAAATGTAATGACAAAGTGAATATCCTACCTGTGGAGGGTATAAAAACAGATTTTGCCGCACACATACACAAAATCCAACGATCTAGCTTCAATTGAACATTTTACTTTTTTGAATTGTATAAAATTTATAGTTTAATGCTTATTGTTTAATTTGTACGCAATTGAACTTCATTAAAAAAAAAAATCCTATTTCATTTGGATGAGTCATTCTAAAGCTAGGAGCTAGAATTACAACTTTTCTTAGATATCAGCTTAGATCTCCGCTTTCGGACAGCGGGCAATGATAAAACATATCCAATCTTTTAATCTTGACAATTCAATGCAACTGTAAAAAACCGGAATCAAGTTCGGCAGTATTTTTTAATCTATTCCGGGCAAACACCTTACAGCCGGAAAAAAAGTTACAGTTTTATTATAGTGAAGCGTTTTTGTTTTGCGGTACAGTAATTATAGTTACTTGTTTATTCGGTATTCTATCAAGTGCCTGTATAATTGTGAAATTGTAGTTTTGTTGTACAGGCACCAGATCGACGTAAGACACTCTTGCAGTTTTCTTGATGTCCGAACTTTCCGAGCGGCCAACATAGGCTCGAACCACTACATTGTTGTAGCCAACGCCACATTAACGGAGAGATACTGTAAGGAGATTTTACGTGAACGGCTAAAATCGCAAAAAACCGCAAGAATCTTTGTCGATCCCCTTTTGTTATCGATTTTAAGGCCGTATGATAGCATTTATGGAGACGAGTTATATAGAGCCGTGGCTAGTGTTGGCATCCCTGCCAAACTCGTCAGATTGTGCAGAATGACGATGTAGAAATCTCGCTGCTTCATTAAGGTCGAAAATAATCTCATCGAGAGCTTTGACGTCAAAAATGGATTTATACAAAGTAATGCGCTGTCTGTCAACATCATACTTTAGAAAATTGTGTGAAACTCACATGCCAACGCCATAATTGTTAGAACACCCATATGTAACCGGCGTGTTTGCTTGTAAAGAAACGTTTAGCGGTTAACGAGAGCAAAAGCAAGTACTTGTATGCTATATGGTACGCAAGTGGAAGTGAACCTCAACCAACTTGGAGTGCGCAACTGGAAGGAGATAGCTGAAGACCGAGCTAACTCAGTGCCAAAACAGCCTAAGCCACATTTTCAAAAAAATTCAACTGATTGCACCGTTTGAATTAAAATTTTTAAATTTATAACATGCAAAAATGGCCTATGGCGTAGTCGGAACTGTATTGCTGATATTGCGGAAAACTTTTTCTTCCCTATATGAAATTCGAAAAAGCTTCGAAGCCAAAATGGCCTACGCCACTTAGGCTAAAAAGCATTCGGGGAAATTCAAATATATGTTGGTTAGGCCGTTATGGCATCTGAGCAAAAATAGACATGCATAATTTTGTCTGTGCAAAATAAAGCTTTTTGACAATGCAGGCATATCATTTCATGTTTAATGTTCTACAGCGAAAGGTGACTTTTGTATTCTCGTTGTTATTTATTAATTTGGTATTATTTTGAAGGTTTCATTTAGAGTCAGTGTTACAGTGAATATTTGTTAATTTCGTTAATACTTTCAAAGAGGTACGTTTTTAAACTTCGTTAGTTATATCCATGCATATATTTTAATTGAAATATTTATCAATTAGCAAACACAAGTAGAGCATGTCGGAGTCAGACTATTTGTTAGATTTTGAGAATTCCGGGTCGGAGTATGTCCCTTCATCATCATCATCTAGTTCAGTGGGAAATTCCTTCCCTGGGCCGTCTGGCCTACAATCTGGCCATATGGAAACAGAACATTCCAAAAGAAAAATAGAAGTTGAAAAGGGAAATTTATTGAAAAAAGCTACCAGGAAACGAATTCTTAACAAATCGAAATGGAAAAAAAATGTAAGTAAACTTCAAAGAGCTACTGGTAAAGCGTACACGAATGTGAGGGGAGTTGTTAAAGCAGCTAAAATTTTAAATGCATCAGAATGCACATGTCCGTTGAAATGCCATAGAAAATTTAATTACAACGATCTGACAAGAATTTTTGAAAAGTTTTATGAAATTGGAAATCATGACTTACAAAACGCGTATATATGCGCACAAGTATCAGTAACAGAAAAAAAGAGAAGCTACAAAAAATCTGCTGGCAGTAGTCGTAGATTCAATACAAGAGGCTACAAGTTTCCAAATGAACAAAATATTGATACTCATGTGTGCAAAAGCTTCTTTAAACAAATACTTCAAATTTCTGATGGTCGAATAACACGCGCACTTAATTATAAAATGCCCGGAAGTGAAACAACTACACCTAAAGTGGACCAAAGGGGAAGACACCCACCTCATAACAAAACCGACGTTAGGTCTACACAACTTGTTAAAGATTTTATTAACAAATTACCCAGATATAAATCCCATTATTCCAGAAATAAAAATATTCAAAGAGAATTTTTGGCTCCAACGTTAAATATTACAATTTTGTACAAACTTTACCATGAAACAGTGGAGCCCGATAAAGCTGTTTCCAAGTTCGTTTTTACGAAGATATTTTCCGAAAACTTCAACTTGCATTTTCGAGCTCCTATTTCCGATAGCTGCAAAAAATGTGACTTATTTAAAGTGAAGATAGAAGCCGCAAGTGATGCATCTGAAAAGCAGCGGCTCTCAAGTGAACGAGATTTGCATCACCGAAAAGCCGAGTCAGCTAGAAATGGGATGAAAGTAGACTCTCAATTAAACAAAAACGAGTATGCAGTTATAGCCTTCGACCTTATGAAAACTCTTCCAACACCGGTAATCTCCACAGGAGTAGCTTATTATAAAAGACAGCTTTGGACATATTGTTTGGGCATCCACGATTTAATAACAAGAAAATCTTTTATGTATACATGGAATGAAGGAATTGCGTCACGCGGTCCACAAGAAATTGGATCTTGCATTATGCATTATATAAAAACGAATGTCAAGTGCAACAAATTGATCATGTATAGTGATCAATGCGGAGGACAAAATCGGAATATAAGAATGAGCACAATTTGTAATTACATTGTCAATAACTCTTCTTTCAAAGTTAATGTGATTGACCATAAATTTTTGGTATCTGGCCACTCATTTCTGCCTTGCGATCAAGATTTTGGTCTTATAGAAAAGGAAAAACGATTCTATAGGGACATTTTTATTCCTGACGATTGGGACCGTGTTATCTTAAGTGCAAAAAAAAGGAACCGTTTAACCTTGTTAAAATGTCCGCAGAAAATATTAAAAGCATTACTTCCTTAGAGAAATTAATCACGAATAGAAAAATGTCGGTGGATAAGAAATCTAAAATTGAGTGGTTGAAGATTCAATGGCTCCGATTTGAAAACAAAAAACCTTTTATTATCCAATTTAAATACTCAAACAATGAAGATGTTTTATTCCAAGAAGTGGATATTTCGAAGAGAAATACTAATAAAAAAATGGATATTGAATTGGAGTCACTGTATCCCGAGGGTAGATCCATAGATGCGGCGAAATTCAAAGATTTGCAAGAGCTAAAAGAATTCATCCCGCCGATATACCAAGAATTCTACAATACTTTGAAAACGAATTTGAGGGCTGTGGAAGAGGACATTGAAGAGGAGGAGGATGATTAAAGTTTTTTTTAATTAATACGATTTTAGTAAGTTACTAAACACAAATTAACAAAGATAAGTAATTAATATGAACATCTATTTTCTTATTACAGACTAAACGGCCTATGGACGATTTGTTAACAGATTTCGATTTTCAGTGAATTCCAAAATGGCTTAAGCCACCCTTTTTTTGTTTTATAACTTAATCTACTTTTTTCTTATTAGTTATATACACTGTATTAGTTCAAACTAAAAAAAATACTATTTCGACTTATTTACGAACAATAAAAAAAAAAAACTGTGTTTCAAATTTCTTATTTTTTTCAAACCCACTTTACGCAGTTCGAACATTTTGCGCTTAGGCCGTTTTGGCGCTGAGTGCCTCATATAGCACACGTTTTCCTCACCACTATATTTACATAAAGAAATATGTCTGTCACAAGGGGCTTGTACCATAAAACTACAAGTCTTATACAACAGGCGAATTTTAACAATTAATAATGATTTCCGTACCACAAAACTACAGGTGAACATAACAATTACAAGCTAACCCTAAAAATTGGGAAATTTTAAATTTCCTCACTTCCTGTACCACAAAGTGATTACAAAATTGAACACACGATTGTTATAAAATTGAAAATAACTTAACATGCGAATTCTGATAATACCCATTTATATCAATGTGTAAATTAAAGTGTAAACGAGAGTGTCATGTAGGGTAGTATTGTAATAGAACTGTTAAAATTTTGTTTTGACTTTAGTCAGTTCAAATTCGTGTGCATACTATTTAATGAGAAATATTGAAAGTTTATATAGGCCATTTTGGACATGGACTCTTCAACGCCAAGCCTACAGCTTTAGAATTTCTTCCGATGATGTTGTGTATAATATTATCGCAAGCATTTAGCTACCACTCTTTCCCTCCCGACAGTTGTCTCTATTTTCTTAAGAATTCAATAATTTAGATTATTTAATAATTACCAACGGTGAAAACACAAACAAAACCCAAATTCCAACTTAAGGTTTTTTGCACCTCTCGCGAACGTCTGACAAACATCCGAGAGTATAGCTTTCATGCAAGAGCTTCTCAATTGGCCGTTTGGACTCGGCATAAAATTGTAGGTCCCTTCCATTCGTCCCAAAAATAAACTCACACAAGACGAATGGTTGTGAGAAGCTAGGCCTAGGGTCCCTACGGACCTGTTGCGCCTATTATTTATTTATATTTTCAGTTCTTCCAAAAACCGTCTCTAATATAAGACCAACTTCTACTGGTTGGGATGATATTTAGGCTAAGAGACAAACTGTGAACACTTTTCAAAGTTTCAATCTTTTTTTCCTTAAAAACAGCAAAAAGAACAGTTTTATTTCCATGTTAGCTGACCTGTGCTCGCCTTGCTTCGTCAGCGCACAATCAGTCCACAAATCCCAGTTGAGTGTGACTCCCTCTCAATCTCAATTAAATTTCATACCCGATCTCTCTCAATCCCAAGCGCCATATTCGCTATACTACTCATATTCAAGTACATTCCGATGTCCGATCTCCGACTCCAGTCTCCAGTTCAATTTAAACAAGTAAAAGTGTTATCATCGGCCTGGCCGATGCTTTGATACCCTCCACTGCATACAAGTCATGCAAAATTGGTTTTGTATGGAAGGTAGCAGAACTAATTGACCGACATAGCCCAATTTTATTATCAACTTGACGACGATAAAAGTAAGTTCTCTTACAAAATTGTACTTTCCTAGGTAGATTCTTTTCGACGCTATCGTGTTTTCAATATGTGTTTTCTAATATTAACTTGCCTAAGTGGATTCTTTTAGACTCTATCGTGTTTTCAACAGAGAGACACATGGGGCTAATATTGGCTTTATATGGGAGGTACCCGATCTACTTGACCGACATAGCCGATTTTTAATACCAACTTGACGACAATAAAAATAAGTCCGCTTACAAAATTTCACTTGCCTACATATATTCTTTATTCTTTTCGACGCTATCGTGTTTTCAATATTTGTTTTCTAATATTGGTTTTGTATGGGAGGTACCAGAACTACTTGACCGACATAGCGTATTTTTAGTAAAAACTTGACGACAATAAAAATAGGACTACTCAGAACATTTCACTTGCCTACGTCGATTCTTTTGGACGCTATCATGTTTTCAATATAGAGACACATGGGTTAAATATTGACTTTGTATGGGAGGTACCAGAACTACTTGGTTGATTCCTTTGGAAGCTATCGTGTTTTCCACCGACAGAGAGACACAATATCATGTGATTATAATACTGATTTTGTATGGGAGGTACCAGAACTACTTGACCTATGTAGCCCATTTTTAGTAACAACTTGACGACAATAAAGGAAGTCCACTCACAAAATTTCACTTGCCTACGTGGATTCTTTTGGACTCCAGACAGATAGACACATGGGTCTAATATTGATTTTGTATGGGATGTCCCAGAACTACTTGACCGACATAGCCTATTTTCAATACCAACCTGACGAGGATAAAAATAAGTCCTTTCACCAAATTTCATGTCAATTCCTTTGGGCGCTATCGTGCTTTCAACAGACAGACAGGCAGACTAAATCGATTCAGAATGTGATCCTGATTCAGAACATCTTATGTACTTTATGAGGTATCCGGTGACTCCTTCTTGGCGTTACAAATGTAATGACAAAGTGAATATCCTACCTGTGGAGGGTATAAAAACAGATTTTGCCGCACACATACACAAAATCCAACGATCTAGCTTCAATTGAACATTTTACTTTTTTGAATTGTATAAAATTTATAGTTTAATGCTTACTGTTTAATTTGTACGCAATTGAACTTTATTAAAAAAAAAATCCTATTTCATTTGGATGAGTCATTCTAAAGCTAGGAGCTAGAATTACAACTTTTCTTAGATATCAGCTTAGATCTCCGCTTTCGGACAGCGGGCAATGATAAAACATATCCAATCTTTTAATCTTGACAATTCAATGCAACTGTAAAAAACCGGAATCAAGTTCGGCAGTATTTTTTAATCTATTCCGGGCAAACACCTTACAGCCGGAAAAAAAGTTACAGTTTTATTATAGTAAGGATCATCTAGCTGTCACGGAACGTATATAACAAGTGAAGCGTTTTTGTTTTGCGGTACAGTAATTATAGTTACTTGTTTATTCGGTATTCTATCAAGTGCCTGTATAATTGTGAAATTGTAGTTTTGTTGTACAGGCACCAGATCGACGTAAGACACTCTTGCAGTTTTCTTGATGTCCGAACTTTCCGAGCGGCCAACATAGGCTCGAACCACTACATTGTTGTAGCCAACGCCACATTAACGGAGAGATACTGTAAGGAGATTTTACGTGAACGGCTAAAATCGCAAAAAACCGCAAGAATCTTTGTCGATCCCCTTTTGTTATCGATTTTAAGGCCGTATGATAGCATTTATGGAGACGAGTTATATAGAGCCGTGGCTAGTGTTGGCATCCCTGCCAAACTCGTCAGATTGTGCAGAATGACGATGTAGAAATCTCGCTGCTTCATTAAGGTCGAAAATAATCTCATCGAGAGCTTTGACGTCAAAAATGGATTTATACAAAGTAATGCGCTGTCTGTCAACATCATACTTTAGAAAATTGTGTGAAACTCACATGCCAACGCCATAATTGTTAGAACACCCATATGTAACCGGCGTGTTTGCTTGTAAAGAAACGTTTAGCGGTTAACGAGAGCAAAAGCAAGTACTTGTATGCTATATGGTACGCAAGTGGAAGTGAACCTCAACCAACTTGGAGTGCGCAACTGGAAGGAGATAGCTGAAGACCGAGCTAACTAAGTAAGTAAGACGAAGTCAAAAAAACAGCTGGTAGACCATGAAATTTATGAATGACCATTTACAATGTGGTTAGTTAAAGAAAAAAAATTGTATTATTATTATAATTTTTAAACCTAAAAATAATAATAAATAACTAATTAAATACATAACATATACCTATCTAAAGATTGTAAATTCATAAATGATTACACCAGCGCGAATTAAAAATTAGCGTGTTTAAACAACACATTTGTCAGTTGTCACCCTTTTTCACAAAAATACTATGGAGCGTTCCATCTAATGCTTCCACAATTCCCCAATGCTACAGAATACCTATACTTTCCTATATTATATTAGCTAACGATAATGGCAGCCAGTGGTGTAACTTGGGAGTCTGAGAGAAAATGAACGTCACTAGTCGTTGGGTGTGAATGAAGAAAGGGTAGTTTACCGGAAACATTTTACTTGAAAAAGTGCGGTGCCTTTGGGGGCGCCACGCAACTATGGAAGTTAAAAAAAACATTCATTTTGCCATCACTGCACAGCGAAGCCATAAATCATGAGCTTTGCCTGGTGTTAGTTCTTTTATTTTTCGTTTTTCGTTTTTAGCCATACCCTTTGTCATCAAGGGAGGGTTTCGTCGATGTGTGTGTTTCTGTTTCATGGTTTCATCCATTTTATATATTTTTTTCCTTGTTTTCTGTCTCTCTTGCTTGAACTTGAGTTGTGTCTGCCAACAATTTTTACTCTTTTCCTCATTTTTCTATTCAATTTCTCCAGTTTCGTTCGGTCGTTTGTACGATGTGTCCTGCTACTACCACCGTTTCGTGTAATGAGTGCGAGGTAATGGTTGTTGCATGTAGTGTAGGCAAATTTCAACCTGCACAAAACAAGACCGGATTTCGTTGTAGAAAGTACTGCAACAGCAGAGAAAAATCCTTTGTTTTTAGCTCCACCTACTGGACTCTTTCGGATTGGTCAGCTGAAAAAATCGTCACAAAAAAAAAGAAAAAAAAAATTAAAATTAAAATGGAAAATGTTTGCTGTTTGAGCTTGTGTGTTGGAGCTATTTTTACTCTTTGCATAGGTATGATGATTTAATATAACATCTACGTATTACCTTCCATAGCTAAAAATGTTTGTGCTTGTCTATTATCCTGCTGCTGCGTAAGCAATCAGGAACCCTATACCAAAGTAGGATATTCTTATTAAATGGTTAACAAAGTTGTTTTCAGAGGAATTAGTAAACGTAGCAATTGTATATGTACATTAATTAATAAACTTTTTTGTTTTTTTTAGCTATTGTTACAAACAAGCTGAATATTTTCTCAGTAGGTATATCTGCCTATTCACTTTTCATTCTAGACAGCAGAGTTGATAAAAAATTAGACAATAGGAATATATGCCTAGTGATATTTGTGTAGTTTGTTACTTTGAATATCTAATTTAAAAAAAAATCTAATACATTTAATAAGGTGTCTCGTCACTTAATTCCACTATTTTTATAGAGTAAGTAGGTAGGTATTGAATTTAATACGCTGATATTTTTATCATTTGTTTAAGCCCATATTAAAGACTAGTCCGGTGTCATGGCAAAAACAAAGGCAAAGTCATGAAAAATTATTTCCGAAACATAAAAAACTGTTTTTCTATACAAGCTCAAAATCGAGGGGTTCACCGTATATAGAGGTGAACAGCACTAATAAAATCTTATTTTGCTCGCGCTAAATTTTAGCGTCCCTAGTCTGCACTTCGATTTTCCACACCAGAGATAAATGGTCGCTAAATAATTATTTTGCATTTTGGTTTTGTGTTTTTTATATCCTCCACAGGAAGGTATATTCACTTTGTCATTACATTTGTAACGCCAAGAAAGTATATATATTCTGAGTCAGGATCACATTCTGAATCGATTTCGCCATGTCCGTCTGTCTGTCTGTCCGTCTGTCCGTCTATCTGTCTGTTGAAAGCACGATAGCGCCCAAAGGAATTGACATAGGCGAATGAAATTTGGTGAAAGGATTTCTTTTTATCGTCGTCAGCTTAGTATTGAAAATGGGCTATGTCGGTCAAGTAGTTCTGGTACCTCCAATACAAAATTAATATTAGACCCATGTGTTTCTCTGTCGGTTGAAAACACGATAGCGTCCAAAGGAATCAACCTAGGCGAATGAAGTTTGGTGAAATGGCTTAGTTTTATCATCGTCAGGTTGGTATTGAAAATGGGCTATGTCGGTCAAGTAGTTGGGGTACCTCCATGTGTCTCTCTGTTAAAACACGATAGCGTCCAAAAGAATTCAGGTAGGCAAGTGAAATTTTGTGAGTGGACTTCTTTCTATTGTCGTCAAGTTGTTACTAATAATGGGGTATGTCGGTCAAGTAGTTCTGGTACGTCCCATACAAAACCAATTTTGCATGACTTGTATGCAGTGGAGGGTATCAAAGCATCGGCAAGGCCGATGATAACACTTTCACTTGTTTTTATTTATCACGCTAACTTTCTCTGCGGTTTCTTCCGAAAGATCCATAATTATCACAACACAAACTTGTTCCTCCTTTTTCTTTTGCCAAAATTTATCTTTGATTTAATGTACCGGATATTTATTTCGCGGGCTAAATGAGTGGAGACTTGTCATCGGCCCATCAATATGAAGTTAAGAATTTAGCGAGAGAAGAGGATACTGTTTTGCTAAACTGCATCGCAAAATTTTATCTTTGTAGACATTTTTATATGAGAGATACAATTTAGCGCCATCAGGATAAGGTAAAGTTTTTTATATATAGTTACAAACAAATTATTAAAGCTAGATTGTTCGTGACAACACACGTTGGGGCAGGTTTGAACAAAATGGTCGGGTCAGGCTTTGAACATGTTCAAAATGATGGGTTTTGCTTTTGACTTCTCTAAATTTCAGTTAGGTTAATGCCGCTACTCCCAGTTTACGTAAAAACTTATTTGTTTCGCCATATGTAGTGTAAATATCTATATAATAAAGTTATCTGTGAATTCTCGTTTGTATACCTTTTTTATTTATGTTATATGTTCTCGCCTTATTAAAGCGATTTATCAATTCTAGTTTATTTATGTTAATTTTTTTTATCTCTCATTTAATTAACAAAACTAATTTATAATTTAAATAAAGTGTGAAGTCTTATTTCAGGTTAACATTTTATTATAACAACTTCAAAGGTGTCCTTGCCTAGTTCAAATAAAGACCTGCCCCATTCAAAAAATTAAATCTTTATAAAATGCATAGAATTGTGCGTTTAAACTAAAGCTTAGTTCCATTTTTAAAAGAAAAAAGAAGTTACAGATCAATAATTCAAAAACATAGCTTTTTATGAGACTTGGAAGCAAAAAGTGTTCAAAGGTGCCCCCTCTCCCCTACTCCGAGAATCCCCCATCTTAACCAGGTATATCAGTGAGCAAAATGCAGTTTTTAATTAGATTTGCGTCGTCCGGGTGGAAAATGCATCGTTAGGTCCTTCTACTTATTTACCATACAGCTTAGGAAAACTTCACACTTGCAGGTTACCGCGGTCATTTGGGTTTATGCAAATTAACGACATGATATAATTTTTTTATCGTATCAGAGATATACTGTCTCTCGCAATGGATTTTATTTCAATGTTGAATGAAGTCGTAAGCGTGCTTGACTAGTAAGTGAAAGTGGTTTCAGGTTCGATCCCTGGAAATACACAAATTACATTTTAAGGTTATCTCCCCTGCGCAAACTCCCGCGAACCTATGAAAAACATCATCTGCCAGTATAACTGTCCTGGAAAAGATTCTCAACTCAGTCATTCGCGCTAGGCATAAAATTCTAGGTCCCTTCCAAAAGTCAAAAAAAGTTATGAGACGCTAGGTCTACTATATGTATTCATTTACTACTGGAGTTCACCCAGTGGTAGAGATTCAATTAAAAACACCGCATTGCATCTCTGCACAATCTTCCCAACAAAAAAATCGAACGAATATGATTTTTTTACTGCAGTGAAAGTGGTCCTTAAATATTTTTTTTTCACCTACTTATATAGCTATAAGGTATAGACTTCGCCCGCTGGTAGAAATTGTACGATTATAGAAAGCTGGTTTATACACAAAATATTGGAAAACAAATTACACACAGGATTGCATCTTTGCACCCACCAACAAAATATCTAGCGAACACGTTGTTGTCAGGCAGTGAAAGCTGTTCCTAACTATATATACGATTTAATTTCGACGTGCTTCATTTCTAAGCTGTTTATAGTGGCTTAGAATAAAATGCAGTATGTACCTAGGTATGTTATGCACTGTTATCAGGTTTTATTCAGCTAGCTTGGTGTGATTATTTAGAAGCTATCTTCACCAAATAAGCTCTTATTATTATACTGATAAGCAAAGACCGAAGATCTTGCAACAATTGCACCGAAATAGATTCAAATGGACACTGAAATTAACTTAAATAACGATTCAAAGACGGTATAAACAACCAGTCATTAACCTTTTTTAAAAAAGAATTAAAATATTTGAATGTCCATAATATTTTTATTTTTTTAGTAGAGGGTAGGTGAAAATCTTCCAATGATACAATTGGAAGCAACCGCCGTGCTCATAGTAGTGTCAGATTTTTACTGACTAAAAACCCGACCCTTGGATAGACTGCAACTAAGATATAACTCATAAAAAACGTTTGACAAGTTACTTTCCACTGAAAGATCCTGCATGTTCCGCAATTAGGACCCGGTTAATCCTTATTTTGCCAAGTCGAAAGGTTTCGTTCTTTGTAGTCGGTGCAATAAATTACTCTCATCCAAAATTCGTCGGACTCTATTGTTGATATGTCCGATTAGTCGGTTTCTATATGCTTTCGCGCGAAGCATCTAGTTTCAGCTTCGTTTGTAGGAATTCCGAGTTCCCTGTGGAACTCTTCTCTAATCACTTTATTTTGAAAAGTTTGTAAAATATTGGCATTTGTTTTCTTGGTACAACTTACCTACGGTAAGGTCCACACCGATGGAATGTTTTCCGAGTAACCAGTACATTTTTCTATATTTGGTATCGAGTTCTTTACGTTTCATTTTCATGTTCGAATTCCATTTCAGCTTTGCGTCGAGTGTCATTCCCAGGTATTTGGCCTCGTTTGCAAAGGGTATTCGGGCCAAGTTTAGAAAAATGGGCAAGTCATTAGTTTTCTTATACGTACGGTTTAAAGGTTTCTCTAGATGGGCGGCAAAAACGTCCGCTTTTACTTTATCTTCCCTTGATTTTATTTTTATTGGCGGCGCAAGGATTTTAGTCCTTTTGGTGCCTTTTACAGCTTTCCAAAGTGAATAATTGGAATCTTTTTCAAGGTGAGACCCTATCGCACGATTTATAAAACCTTAAAAGCTGTCTTCAACAAATTGCACAAATAATTCAAATGTGCTTTATATATCGTCGGTATGCTGCAAAAAGTGCTCAAGTCACAAAACTGTGTTTTTGAGTAATCAAAGATTTAAATTTGATTACGTCTAAAAAAATATTATTATATGGTACAATGTATGGTGATACAAAATATGGTGATACAAAAATCTTGTATATATAGAAGTTCCTAATAAGATAAAAGGAACAAATTTGTTGAAATTTTATTTATTATATTTTGTTTATTTTAATAAGGAAAGGTTTTGGACATGAAACTTTTTTGCATGCAAAAATAATTAATAGTGGACTTGGCCTATTCTTACGAAAGGAATTCTTCTCTTAATATTTAAGAACTATTTT
The DNA here is from genome assembly GCA_916610125.1 of Cheilosia vulpina. Taxonomy (NCBI): domain Eukaryota; kingdom Metazoa; phylum Arthropoda; class Insecta; order Diptera; family Syrphidae; genus Cheilosia; species Cheilosia vulpina. The sequence continues at coordinate 59,318,563 of OU744276.1, read as the reverse complement.
CCGAGCTTGAATCATCATGTATTTCAGGTTCTGGGGCCTTGTTTCTGGTGTTCTTGTTTGTTTTCAAGCTGTTATACCAATGATGAAACTCTTTCGAAACTTATAGGTAAACTGGACTTATATACCTTCGCAATTTGTACCGGCTTTAAATCGATAGGCCGCCCTTTTCCGAAAACACGTATTTCGTTGTATTCTTTCCTATGATCGTATCGATATTCCATCACCCCATGTTTAATCTTTTGGTACCTAAAAGCTTTAACTTTCAACCAGTTCACCTCACCGCCCGTTTTCGTCTAAGTGTTTGTTTTGAATAGCATCGGATAGTTTGGATAAATTTAAGAAATCATTATATCGAAATAGGATCACATTATAAGGCTTTCCTTTGCTCTTGAGTCGTTTTGAACGGGTGAGTCGAGAGATCGTTAACTAGTCTTGAAATGTATAGACCGGAATATTTTTCTTTTGTATTTCGATTGCACTGTGCATGCTGTCCTCCATGTAAGTGTGTCCACTTTGATCTACCCCTCTCGTCTTTCTTGGAAAAAATTCATTTGGTCCTTTATATTTGAAAGCTGTTTTAACAGTATGATCTGGTTGTATTACAAATTATTTTTCTCCTTGAAGATCTTACTCGAGGTCATTGTATATTAAAGTCGACGACAGCGTTTAAAATAAAATCCTTTTGCCGTTCGTATGGCAGTTTCTAAAACTCTGTACATATTTTAAACCTCTGCTGTTCGGAAAACCTGTTCTGACATTTGAAACGGCATTTTTCACATTTTGAAGTCTTTGGAGTCTTCCTCCGTATTATTTCTGCATGCTTTATATTTCTCCTCCATAGTTCCGGGTAAACTTTTCTCCATCTTCTATTTTTCTTTTCAGATGCACTGTTGCACTCCGAAATCTTCATCGCTGTCGCTTGAGTCACTGCTTTTTTACGAATATAATCGAGATCACCGTCGTCGCCAGAAAAATCTTGTTCGCTTGAAACATCGCTCACTTTTTCAATCGATTGAATAGTTCGGTTACTGCACTTAGTAATCGCTTCTTTAACAAAAATAAACGACAAATTCGAAATAAAAACAATATCAAAACATTTAAAATAGCGGCATAAGTACCATCTGCTTCTTTGGGAATTGTGCTTAAGGGATTTGAACTGCCAGAATGGGTCACATTTTCTCCACGATTTTTATTAGGATGTACTAAAAACATTTTGTTAAACAATGCTAATTATTACCATTTTGCAATGCAAGTTTCAGAATAATGGCACTTCGGCTTGAAAAATTCATTATTTAAATTTGTATCCCAGGAGAAATCCGACTCACAACAAACCGACTCTTCAAATTTCATCCCTAAAGTCTTCCCAGTTAGTTGTTTTACTATTTAATCTCGCTGTTAAAATAACCGGTGAATGATCAGATGATAGATCAAAGCTCTCTTCAACTTTAATGTGGTTGGTAGATATTCCTTTCACGACGAAAAAATCTATCAATGTCCATAAAATAGTAAATGATTGATAGAAGTGCGAAATATGGATTTTGTGAGCGATTGGAACATTGACAAGGTGCATGCTATTTATAAAAAAAAATTATAACAAAAGGTACTTTAAAAACGTAATGAAGTGTATCAATTGGTAAATTACAAAGGTCTGTGTCTAACACCAGCTCTAATTTAAAAAAATAGCATAAAACGATTATTATTACAAAAAATCCTGATTAAATGTTTCTGAGCTAATAACAATGATCTTAAAGAGTTACTAAGAACCATCCCAACTGCAACTTAGAGTGAGCAGTGCCGTAATAAATATCTTTAAAATATTTTGGGCACCGTATGGCTTGATAAAATACGTTATATCAGTTACCAGGAGCATTTGTGATTAAAGGGTTTGTATTTCCATTTCAAATTATGGTCAATTAATACTCCAAGATATTTATAGTGATAAACTGATTAAATTTTAAATTAATTATTTGAATAGTGTGAACTACGGAAAGAAGCTAGTTTTTCATAACTATGTACAATTGCACGATCAGTAGAATGAAAGCACAAATTAAAATTATTTTAACCTTCATTCGCCATTTGAAAGATTTTCGCCCTTACCAATAATCAACTTTAGTCTGGCAGTTTACGCCAAGACTCCACACTTTCCAAAATCCCTTAACCAATAAACATAAAATATAGTTGCCAGAATATCGCTAACTGTGGGGTTAAATGGTAATATTGAGAAACCCATGTTCATCTCGGGCATTAGCTAATTAAATCTCCCTTATTGTTATTTTGAAGGGAGTGTTGCCCAACTTTCTTGTCCAATTTTCTTGAGAGTCGTCGCAAAGATAATAAAATATATGTTCATTAAGATTGGTAAATATTTGGCTTCAACCAAACCTTCTTCTGAAAAGAAGTTTGTTCCCCGAGAATGAGAATCTCTAATGCTGGTCTGGTTTTGGTTTGTGTGAAAAGGTTTTTTTCGCAGAAAATATAGATATAGAAATTGTTAGTATTCAGCAAAGAAGGAGTAACAAGAAATATGTGCGAATTCAAGATAATGCGAATTCATACAGGAGAAAATATGACGGCTTTTGTAATTTTAAGAATGTCCACGGCTTTATATTTTTCGTTTTTTAAATTTCTCTAATCAGTTATTATATGATACACAATTTTTAAAAGATAAAAGTGTATTTATTTTTACCCTTCATATACTTTTGCAAGCACTGTTTCGTTGCTTGGCAAATTGTAATTCAAATGGAAATGAATTAGCAGCATATTAATTCTTTCGAAAATATTCAAATTCTAACGATTCAAATGTGATCCTTAGACTATCAATAAGCTTTGATGTACATCATCAGTCTACGAATAAATCAAATCATTCTAATAAACTGTGTACCTACAGTGTTGGCCAAAACTGAAGCACGAAAAGATGTCCCTTTGGTAAAAAGTAAAGAAAATTCAAAAAAACCTTTTTTTTAAAACAATATATTATATCAGTCCTAAATTTCTTATAAAGAATTTTCATATAACCCATAACTTATTTAAAATATATAAACATAAACTAGATTTCATTAAAAACTAAGTGAACAAAACTAAAGCACATTTCAGAATTCATAAATAAAAAAAAATTAAAACAAATATTTTCTACTAATATTTGGTGGCTTATCCATTATTTCTGATCACTGCAGCATATCGTCGAAGCATGGAGTCAAGAAGGTTGTCAATAATGTGCGTAGGGATGATATTCCAGGCAATTTGATCCTGTTCGAGCAGCGAGTCTAAATTGGAGCATTTTGTACGATCAATTCTAAGTATTGCAAATGGATAAATAACGCTCATCGGTATGGTAGCTAAATAATACCTCTTCAGTTGTGCACTAGTGAGAAATTTTATTTCTTCATTTTCCATTTTGAACAAAAGCAGAACGTAATTTATGTGAACACTTTTCTCGAACAATCCGGATCTCTTAATATGAACAACCAAAATAAATCTTAACTAACGGTAGGAACTCTCATTTGATTGACTATTCCACATACAAGTTATGCAAAATTGGTTTTGTATGGGAGGCACCAGAACTACTTGACCGATATAGCCAAATTTTAATATCAACCTGACGACGATAAAAGTAAGTCCTCTCACAAAATTTCACTTACCTAGGTTGATTTGTTTTGACGCTATCGTGTTTTTAACAGACAGAGAGACACATGGGTCTAATAATGGTTTTGTATGGGAGGCACCAGAACTACTTGACCGATATAGCCCAATTTTAATACAAACCTGACGACGATAAAAAAAGTCCTTTCACCAAATTTCATTCGCCTTTGTCAATCGCTTTGGGCGCTATCGTGCTTTCAACAGACAGACGGACAGACGGACGGGCATGGCTAAATCGATTCAGAATGTGATCCTGATTCAAAATATATATAATTTAAGAGGGTTCCGGTGGATCCTTCTTGGCGTTACAAATGTAATGACAAAGTGAATATACCTTTCTGTGGTTTAAAAATATTAGCGATATGATGAATTTCAATAACTCACAACGTTATAATAGATTTTTGTATTGTCACCCGCTATTGTAGGTAACTTTCAACTAGAAATCGACAGTACACAAAAATTAAATATTGCAAGTTTAAGTACCCAGGTGCCAGATTCAAAAATGAAATATTTTGTATGTGCGTCACATTTTTGAAATAGTTAAATTAATGAAAGACAATTTTTACATCGGGCTGTTCGCTGTCAGGATAAGGAGTTTTTATTTAGCGAAAAATTGAAGGCTAATAACCGAAATATTGATATGAGGAAGAAACAAAATTCTTGAACAAAATCGGGCTTAATTGATTGGTTGTTGTTGCTAATCGGAAAATAGTGCCACATATCGATGGACACGGATGAGTGCTTTGCGAAAATGCGTTTACCATTGCTTTGTTGTTGTTGGGAAATTGATATAATGGAAGCAACCCTAAAGTAATGCTTTTGACTTTGACTTTAGTTGCGTTTTATTAAGTAACGCTTGAGTGAATTCCGAAATTTTAAATGCAGTTATTCAAGTTAGGATATGCCTATTGCACCAGTGTTTTTAAATAATTTCTTTCTATTGGAAATTTGAAGTTATGGGTACAAACACAAATATCTTCGAAATAAGGCATTTTTGAAAAAATATAATTTCACTATAAACAACAACAAACAGTTTTGAATGCAACTGGCTGGTTCTCATTTCAAAAGCTCAAAAGTGAGGGCGGATTTTTTTTCAAATGCGTCTAACATTCTAACGGTTAAACTACAAACGAAAACAAAAAATCACTACAACTACTAACGAATGTCTATCGAACTGCATTTCACGTTTTTCATTCTAGAAGAAGTGCATAAATCAATCTTGAAGTATTCGAAAACAAAGGAAAGGAAGTACCAAAAATTGTGTCCGATCCAACGATAGGGCATTTTTTGATTTGCATATTATGATATTTGCCAGATCAGCGAATATTTTGTGCATTTCCTATTTTGTGTTTTTCTTATAATAAGCTTTAAAAGGCATTTAACAAAAAAAACTGTTTGTCAAAATCAATTGCAATTTATATATTAATTTGTTTTTTGAATAAAATCCTCGTTGTGAAATATACCTTTGACCTTGTTTTTCACAAAAATAGATTATGAAACTTGAATTCTGCGATGACAACAAATGTAATAGATTTTAAAAAAAGTTGTCGGACTAGGAAATGCTCTACATTTTTACTAAAGCTGTTTGGTTATTAGTAAGTCCGATTAAGTTTTATATTTTGTGGATGGCATGTTCATTTTTTTACAAGTTTGTTTGTTCTTCTTTTCTTATGCCATCCACGGCTTAAAAAACCTTTTCCTGTTCGCGATTTTAGGGGTCGAAGCTGTACAATTCTTAATATGATTATTTAAAACTGTGAGAAAGCGATCGAATGCAAACATTCCATTAAATGAATAGAATTTGTGCAATTTTTGTTTTCAAAATCGAATTTTGTGCTGAATTGTGGTATGTAAATCAAAAATTTTTGCATTAAAATCAATTATCTTAAAGCTTGCAGATTTTAAGTCTGTTCTATTTTTTTTCTGAGTATCGATTGATTGATTTCCTTGCACATCCTTGGCTTGTTGAGATTTCGAAGGGACAGTATTGGTGAGCCCACTTTAAACACCTCGATGTGCGGTTGTGTTTAAGTAGGCTCCAATAAATTAGAAATCCGAGTAGATAGTTGACAGCTTGATCATTTGCTGCAACTATGTCAATGCATTTGGATTTCGCAACCGCACAAGCAATTTCAAGTTAAGTCTTATTATAAGCCCAGTACCGCACCTATTCCGGAGCGAAAAATCCCATACAAAAATGACAACGAAATCATGAACCAAAAATTTCGTTTTGCAGTACGCAGCTGCTGCGAAATGATGGCGGAAAATTGTGTAGTTGTAGTAAATTGCTTGGTAAAATTCTCCATTTTCTATTTGCTTGCGAAAATTTGACATTTGTACTGCAGTGTTACCAGCTTGTATAAGAGGTATAGCACAATAGCCAAAACGCAAATACAAGAATCAAAAGTGCACATTTTTTTGCAATTCTCTAGGCATATTTAATATGTACCTATTATAAATTAAAATAAAACAATGGCACTCTGAGAGTGCCGACAGAAGTGAAAACTATTTTAATTGAAGTGTTTTTTTTTTTATTTTTATTCATTATTATAAACCATTACCACCTCAAACTATATGTCCATTTTCCGAATACTTTATCTATCGTCAAAGATAATGGAATACAGAGATATATAACTTTCCAGTGGAAAGGCGGCTGCCTACAAGCCGTTTTCCCGTAAAATTCATGAAGTCACGCACATATGCTCATTTCTTTTCTAGTATATGTGAGTTCATGAATTGGACTTTAATGCAAAAATTCGCTACTCCGAAATGCGTATTTCATTATTTTTTTTATTTAAAACGAATCTTTAACAGAATACTGGTGTCGCGAGTTCCATGGTTTTATCCCATCTCAAAAATGTCCAACGCGCCTAAAGAAGTTTTAACTTTAAAAACAACACAACGCATACTCATAATTGAGAGACTTTTCTAGTTTCCATTTTCCAATGTTAACAAAACAAGAACGCCTATGGAAACGTTTTTATATTACATTTTTTTTCGAAATTTGTTGGTATAAATGTCTAAAAATCAATTGCAATGGATTTCCAGTGCAAGTGAAAAACAAATATTTTTTGCGGCATGCAGCCAACTCAATATACAAAAGAACCAGTAAAATTCGGTTTTAATGTTCGATTTTTCAGCAGAAATCTAATATCTCAGATCAAAATCTAAAATGCCCAATCGAAAACGACATAACTGTTTAGAAAGTTTTAGTGATATATACGAAAAGAGTACGTTCGCAATAGAAGTATGCATCTAATAAATTCCTAAGGAGCCTAAAAATCGCCAAACCTTTAAAGTGAATAGCGTAAATTAGGATAAATCACAAATTAAAATTTGAAGGAGCCAGTGAAAAGTTCTAGTATAAAAATAAGAGATAAATAATCAGTTCTGATAGAACTGCTAATTGTGTATCAGCTGATGGAACCACAAATTATTTTCCGCTGCCTTGAAAATATGAAAAGATGCAAGGTGAAGGGGAAAACATTGTATTGAGTTTTTTCTAACGAAAGTCTAATATTATTGTTTTCGAAGACTGAAAAATTTTGATTTTTGCGGTTTCTTAGAATTTTTCCACTTTCCATTGTAACTGTCTTTCTTTCCCAGGGCCATAAGAAGCAAAAATACAAAACGACGAAAATCCATTGTTTTAGATAAATATTTATTTCGTTTAGAATTTACAGTTAGTTATAGCAGAATTTACATAATTTAATAACAGACATATGACAAATTTGTGTCTTTCTACTGGAAAAAGTTCACTATGTTCCAGAAGGGATTTTCAGATTTATCTAGTGTATTTAATTTATTTTTGACATATGAATTGGGAAAATAGGTTATGGCATATTATGCCTTATTGTGATAAGTTCTAGGATGTGAATTGGTAATCTTACACATTTAGATTTTATCGGAACTTTGGGAATAAATAATATGCTCAGAAAATGTATGAATTAGGTCGTTACTTGAGATATTATCTATTACTGTAGGAATTGTTCTAAGGTTTCTCACTACTTCGGTTCGATAACGCGACCAGTTTGCATTTTTCAGGTCTTGATAATATTGCACTTTTCCGGCACCCGACCGGAGAATACTACAAAGTACAGGATTATGGTCAGAGCTAAGCTCAATTACAGAAATGGGCTGGGATATAAGACTTGACACGTTAGATACAAATAAATCGATAACGGAGGGCCTACCATGAGAGCTAGCTGGAACATAAGTCGGACTGGGCGGATACATAAAGGACATTGTTTTAATCGTGAATTATGGCCGCGAATTTACACAGAAAATTATTTTTTTTTTTTTTAAGTTTCATTAAAATTTTTATAATTTGTGAGCAACTGCGTAAAAACCTAAGAATTAAATTTTTTTTTCTTTTTTTTTTAAACTTCTGACTCACCAAGGCGAAAAATAGGCACTTCGACTTAGAAGGTATATTGTGCCGGGATTATCAGAAAATTATATTTAGGTTAGCAGCGTCTCTACCTCCCTAATGTAGCAGGTTATGTTTTCAGCAGAGGACTTCTTCAATTCTTCTGGACTTAGTATATCCCGGAAGAAGAATTTCCTTCTAATTTTGTTGTTTCGTCTTCTTCAAGACATAGTCGGCACTTCGGGGAGTCGGCTACGTGAAGTTTGTGTAGGTGGTATCGCTAACCGTGGTGACCGGTAAGGTAGCCTACAAAATTTTTGATATCGTGCCTTCGTAGATTTAAAATTTTGTTGGCATTTTCCTTGAATGATTTCATGTCACTGTTTGATACACATGTTGTGTTCCCAACTATTGATAGTGGATGTGATTGCTGATTTAGTAACGGCGCAGAAAGGTTCTGGTCCTATGAACGGGGTTCCTGACCCTTTCCTGGCCAGTTCTTCAGCCTTTTCGTATCCTACAATACCCACCAAATTTTGGTTCTCGATTACGTAATTAGAGAAAGAGATTGTATAATTTCATTCGTACAAAATCTTGAACTCGAGATTTTAATCAATTCTGACATTACGCTGTCTGTCTGTCCGTCGGCTCTACAGCCTAAACGGATGGACGGATTTTTTTTTCAAACTTTTGAAAAAATATATATGTTTTTTTATAGTTTATTTGAAAACGCACATAACGATTTCGACCACAATGCAAACTTATTGTGTCCTTCATTTTCCATTCGAACACCCGAAAACGGTATTTAAACCGGTTGAAGCTGAGCTACAACCCAAAATCTAACATGAAAAAACTTAATTTATTTTCTCAAATCGAAAATTATCGGCAACCGTTGTTCTTGATCGCTGTTCTGCTTTGTGGTTGGTGGCTGGCGCACATCGCACAAGCGCATAGCAACATGTCAACAAAAACTACATGAAGTTTTCCCTTCTTAAGTGAAGCGAAAGTGAGTATATGATATGACATGTGAGTAGTCGAGTAGAGCGAATGTGGCGCATGCATGAGATTGAGAGGGATTCACGCTCAATTTTGATTTAAATTAAAATGCGCTGGCGAAGCAAGGCGAGCACGGGTCAGCTAGTGGTGAATATATTTGTTATATATAACTTTATATTTATTTTTTTATTCATGTATTTATTATACTTGCGGACCGGGCCTATTGTGGATACCTCATTAAAAGGTGTAAAATATAACTTTTAAGTTCATAGGCTACTTGCTTATGCAGCCTATTTCATTCCAAAAATAGATGGGCTGTCTTCAGTTAATGCTTATCTTATTAACTCAAATTTAATAACTTATTCATTTTGTACAAATGTGTGAAATTGTAAAATTGTGTTAGTTTGTTGATGAACTTTAAATTCTGTATCTATTTGCATTACAACATATCTAGTATCCTTAACTAGCACGGGGTAGGTCTAATAAGTCTAATTAAATCTTAAATATGACAACAAAAAAAAAAGATTTGCTGAATTGACTTTGAAGGTCAGCCAGTCTCGCAGCAAACGAGAAAGTTTCGTGCGACCCAGTCGTGCACTTGATTTTATTAAAGTGAATTACATTTATATAAAAAGGACTAAAAGGTATACAGTACAAATTATTTACTCAGTATAGATAGATTGACCTGAACATTTATGGTTGTTAAATGCTTGTTAGATATAAAATAAATATCGTGGAGCGCATACAACCACAGTGAAGATTTCATTACATAAATAAATAATGCCCTATCGTTCGATCAGAAACAATTTTGGTGCTATATACGTCTTTTATTGTTTTCTAATACTTCACTATGCATAAGACCCCTTTCAAATTATTCAATAAACGTAATAGCGTATAGGTGAGTTTCACAACAAAAAGCTCTTTTTTGCTTCTGGAAATTTGAAATACAACAAAAAAGCTCCGAGCTTTCCTCGATCAAAGTCACACTACTCTGTCAATGTATAATCGGAATATTTTACAGAAACTGTGGAAACCAATTTTTTAACTTTCTTTAATTTTTGAGCTGGCACTATGACCTAAACGTGACCATTTCATTCTGAGTAAACTTCGACATTTGTTTGTAATGAAAACGAGTTTTAATTGTACTTTTAAGCAGTTTAAATTTCACAGCGATTTTCGATTTTTTTCGCCTTTTTTAAGCTTGTCCCTCGTTTTCATTATAAAAGCACAAAAATTTGAGTTTTTTTCCCTTAACCAGGGAGCACTGCGCGGAGCTCATAATTAAAACCTCTTGCTGTTGTCCCCGAAGTAGAAATCTGACGTGACGATTGGTAATGGTAGCCTGGTAAGTACTGCTCTCAGTTGGACCTCTACATCGACCACCAGCGGTTGGATCGTTATTTTCGTAAAGGAGCTATGCGCTTAGGGAATTAAGCCGATTTTAAACACAAAGAAGAACGAATTTCATCATATATTGCTCGTTCACGGGCTAGACTTAGCCTCAAGTCTCTGTAAACGATTCTATTGGAAAAAAATCGCATTTCTTTTATTCAGACTTTTTATCTAGATACCCATCTCTAGCGCACTATTCCCATATCTCACCTACAAATGACTAACTTATCGTATTATGAGTGCTTCGCTGTATGAAAATGAAAATCAAACCTTGCAACACAAATGTTCATAGGCCGCTCCCAAAACACAAACTTAAACAAAACTGAGAAATAAATTCGCATTAAAAGTAGAAGAATGCTTTAACAGATGCAGAATTTGTCAATAAAAATTTCCCTCCCCGCAGACGAATTCATATTTATGCCTGGCAATTCATTCTTTAAGCACTAAGAGTATTTGGTCAGTCTTCGTCGGGTAGCCTCCCAGCGGGATTCTGCAATTCAAACAAAGGCCAACTTATTCAAACGATAAACAGCCAAGTCATTCGCGAACACACATCCCCTATACCACAGCATTTACAGCTCAATCATCGCGCCGCTTGTGTCTGTGATTTCTACATCTAACACAAAAATTAATCATCTTCACAAATGGCCAATAAAAATCCCCAAAGTACATTCACAAACAAGATAATCACACTCGCACTCTGCAATGTCAAAGAGCCTCATACTCATTCTTCTGCCTTGAGATACACAATCGTAATACAACTGCAACACCGGCCGCTGACCGGACGACGCGCGATAGAAATCGCCAATTGATGCACTCCGGGTGCAGCTCGCTCCGACAATGTAAGTCGCCATGAAAAACTACTCCACTCGCACAAGTCACTTAAACAGTGTTAATAATAATAATAATAACTTCATGAGTTCTGCGGTCACATTTATTAATGCGGATTATTATCCTTAAGGGTCAGCAGATGTATGCGCAGCAAAGCACACATGTGCGCTGTGGCCGGCCATTGCAGCTAATGCAACATGACCGGTGCGCATGCTGTGCTAGGCACACTTAAGTCTCGTATATAGCAGACCTGTCGGAGTATCTGCATATCTACGACGATATAATTTAGGATTTGTAAGCATCTAACCGCAGTCCAACGATGTTGATGCTGCTGAGTGCGCAGCGAGTGTGTACCGACGATTCATCTAAATCGCTGCGTAGCTACGCGCTATCGAGTTTGGAGGGGGTGCGCAGAACGTCAATGATGACGGTCCTGCGCCTTAAGTGAAAATCCCGAAGCGGTGGGGGCGGGGGGTGCTAACAATTTACGGACCTCAATAATAAAAAGTGATTAGCATCAATATTTTCTGATTCCTGCGCGATGCCAGCGGAGAGGAGCTATGCAGACGAGCTAGGGCTGGGAGACACCGAAGAATAAATAAACAGATTAAGCCTATTAAAAGCGACTAAAATTGGTTTTGTTGTGCGCGAGTTCTCTGTTGTTCGTGTGCGCGCGCTAAAGAAGCTATTCAACTGCAACGATCTTCAGAGTTGGACGCGCGATCGTTGACTCTAGTGCTCTGTGGGACGATGGGTGCGGACGTGGAGTGTGGCAGTGGCACGGCGTGAGCTCACATATGCCTCTTAACACCAGATTCAGATCCAGATGCGATTTTATTGCAGCGGTGGTTGGAGGTGTTGGTGGTCACCATGGTGAGTCATGTGCCTTTTGTGGGTATTTAGTGAGCGCAGTTGCCGCGGTGCCCGGGTGGCTGACTGGTGGTTTAAAGTTGGCCTACGCATTCTGCCGATAACTATACAGTCAAGGTAAACAAAGTTTTGTTTTTTTTTAAATTTTTTAACATGTTGCGGTGCGGATGATGCAACTCGTCACAGCAGCAGTGTTCTTCCATAATCTCCTGGGAGATTTTCGGTAATCTGTGTTTGATGTACGGGCAGCTTTGTTGCGAGATTCGGTGACAGCTGGTGTCAATCATCGCTACCGTTGTCTCCATGTGTCAGATTTAACAATATTTTCGTTTATAAGCTTAAGAATACAAATGAGATCGGCTTTGTTGGGGTGCACTGCGTGCGTATGTATCTTTTAAACCGACTTTTGGGAAATATGTGCAGTGGCAGGCTGAGAATGACATATCGACGTTTATTATTATTCATTGGTCCACCGATGCTAAGTAGCGGACAATGGAAAGGCGCTTAAGTCGCCGCATGTGTGGGGACAGTGCTACTGATTTATAGGCTGAACGAATTTAAGGTCTCATCTGTAGAGGGACTCTACACAATTATATCTTTGTTGTTGTTAGTGTTTAGATGGGAATACACAATTTGTCGAGACTGTTCTTAAGAACTTTTGTGGAGACACAGAGGAATGTTATAGCTATTGTCCCTCCTTCTAACTATATATCATTCCAAGCAATTCAACTATGGAAATTAATATTTTATTTGATTATAATTTTTTTTTAAATTGGCTATGGAAAAACGACGCCTTCGGTGGGCCATTAAAAAGAAATTCAAAAAAAGACTGAAGAAAAGAACTAAAAATATGTGAACAAGACACATTCAAGTATAATTGAAACTACAATAACCAACGTACTTAACGTCAGTTATCAACGGGAATAGGTATATGCGTTTTCTCTTAGACAGATGCCTAAAAAGCCCGATCTAATGAGAAGAATACCAAGCGTTCATGTTTCTGCGACTGTTTGATAAGGTTTCTTCGAGTTTAGGACCAGAAATATCTGGGCGTAAACGGACTTGTTTACTCCCGGGACTGACGCAAAACAAGACCTACCTTTTAATCTGTTATCGGATGATTGACATGTCTTACTTGTTGGAAGACTGAAGTGTAATCTCTGGAGACTGTCGGAAGGCATTTCTAAGGACTGTCGCAAGACTTACTCATCGTTTCGCGTGTGCTTCAAAATGTACTTTGACGTTGCTCTTAACCATCCTGAGCCAACACAAATAAGCAGGATCGTTTGCTCACACGAGAACATGCCACGTTTAATTGTCCGTGTGAAGAACATGGTGTGCCCAAATCTAAGCCGCAAACGGACACCTTCTGTCCTTGCGACTTATTGATTGTCATTGCGAATGCCAATCTAATAGGAAATAGGACGCGATTGAATTCAAGCGTCACGTCTGTGGGAATCATTGGAATTCGTGGCATCAAAACATTTTCCGAATTTGCCATTCAATATGGTGGCTTCGATAATGTTTATCATCAATGCCTACGTTCCAATTGTCGTTGTTGATGTCGTTCAGCTCGAGCCTCTTAAGATGCACGCAATTGCGACATGCTCACACGCACATTTTCATTATCTTGTTGGATTTGTTTATCTGTTCTACTATTTACCACGTTTGTTGTTCTATTCGTTCGACGGGCCAAATGGGCAGCCTTGCTGTAACACACACAGAAATAGACCAAATTATTGTTGTCCTCACTGAATTTGTTATATTTATTCTTTTATTATTTTTCCAACCTCTCACAATCACAAAACACGTACCTATGTATTTATTGTAAATTAAATTAAATCGTGATTCGACACTTCTCGTCAATTACTTATAAAAAAAAAATAAATAATTGGCGCAACAGGTCCGTATGGACCCCTAGCTGCTCACAACCATTTGTCAATTACTTTGGCGATTAAAAAATAAGGGGTGTAGGTTCGACGAGCACAAAATTAATAAAATAGCGATTAAAAAATTGGAGGTGGGGGTATGAGGGTGACCATGTTTTGTTATGGGTAGTTTTTGATGCCAAATCTAAAGAAAATACTAAAAAAAATGTTAATAAAAAATAAAATAAAAAAAATTTGTGGATATGGACTGCCTAATCACCTAGCGGTATAAAATATACTTTTCGACCGATTCTCATACCTACCAATATACACAACAAATTTCATAAAAATCGGTCCAGCTGTTTCGGAGGAGTACGGCTAGAAACACGATGACACGAGATTTTTATATATCAGATTTGTTTGCGGATAAAACAAACTCTCGCAGGATGGACCTGTCACTTGGGACTACCGAAAGGCGGACCTAAAGGGTTCGGGATTAATAATTCAAGAATAATTCACTTGACGAATGAAGAATGTGTGAAATTAAATTAAGCCAGAAGTTGTTTCATTCTAAGAATACAACAACTTGATTTCAAATGATTATAAACTTAAATTAAGATTATTTGTAATAACGAATGTGTGAGCTCAAATTAAGCTCATAAACCCCATTATTTTTCACCTAATTATCAGCTGTTGAAATAATGCTCCCTAAAGCCGAAAATAATAAATCTTGAAATAATCTTTCAAATATTTAAATAAGAACAAGATATCCTTATATTAAATTTTTTGGAATGCTTCAAGAATGTCATATTCTTATTTAAAATTGCAAAATTTTATATGTCGAATTTACTATCAACTCCGTCACTTTCCTGTTTAAGAAATAAAACAAATTATTATTTTTTTGAAACATATTTATTTATTGAAAGAAAAAACGCTTAAATGGAATTAAATCTAAAATATTTCTTTCCATTATTTTATTTTTCGAGAAGATGCTTCAGTTGGTTTTCGTCGTCATCTTCATCCCCCGATGCAATGTTTACTTACATGCATATGTGTATGTGTAAATTTTCTTTTGTTCATACATAAGTGAGAGCGTATGTCACTAACACACGTTTACGTTGAATTTGAACGAAATTTTTTGCTAACCGAAGATCATTATATCGCCACCGGTATGAGTTCTTCTTTTTTGCTCCTTTTGAAATTATTGTTAAAAGTTAATTCGAAGTGGGTGCATTTTTTTGTCATATATATAGGTCTATTGTCGTTACCTAGGCGAATTATTCGTAAATCGAGTTAGTTATCCAAACACTTGTCTATTTACGATTTTGGTCATTCGCCTAGAAATCTAAGCCTACCAAAATAATAAAAACGAAAATGACAGTACCTAAACGTTAATTAGAACATCTATGGCAACATAAAAAGAATTCAAAATAAAAAAATGTGTGTGCCTTAAAAATGATGAGCAATATTAATCTATTTTTTTTGAAGATAACAATACTAAGGTAGTACCTTAATACATTAAGCTCTTTAATTTAAGAAGTAATTCTGTGATTTTTTTTTGAGATTTGTGTCCAACTTTAACCAAAGAAGCGTTCGTGCATGTATTGGACCAAATAAAAGACAAATTCATATCTATGCGCTTGCTATTATAAAGTTGGCCTGTGCACCCTTCTATTTTTGAACAGCGAAATTATCTCAATATTCTTTGTTGGATTTTTTTGAAGCTCGAAATTGTACTAACCCTTTGGCTATAACTGGGTTTTGTTCTATGCGCTCAACTAGATTTTTGGATTTGGCTGGAATTTCTTCTTTTGGAACTATTAAAGGCGATTTTTATTATATATATATTTTTAAATGAATTGACTGGGTTTAATACATTTTTCTTGAATTTTCATTCAATTCTCTAGCTCATAAAATCCATTCGCGTCCGGTTTCACCAAATAGTTTTGTTCGCCAAAATTTGAAGTTTAAGGCGAATGACATTTCACAAATTCGCAAGCCGCAATAAGGCGACTTTACATTCGACAGCTTTTTGACAGTTCAGGCAAATGAATTTTGTTCAATTCGCTATCCATAATAAAAATAAGTCACAGTCGCAGGATTTTTTGTTCCACTTGCTAACGAGTCGCATAAATATGGATTTTGTGGTAATAATATTATTCCCGAAGCCGGCAGGGTTTCAGCTACATCAATATATAATTAGGTGACGAGCGTGACACGGAATAAAAAATATAAATTTTGGCCCGAACACTTGGGCCGAATTAATGCACGAAGTTTATTAATTTAAAGTTTATCTGTATTTGTTTCAATTATTAATTGAATTTTATTTTTACTTTTATGTAGCTGACAACTTACCACTTGTGGGGGGAAGTCATATGGAAGATTTGAGTATGAGAACAACTGGGCAACAACTCGGGAACAACTAACTCTATGAGCTTTTACGTGCCCGTATTTATACTCCTAATATTGTTTAGTTATCTATTGCAATGCCGCCACTATGGCTTGCAATATGATCTTCTTATTATTGATCAGATTTGTCAATTAGCCAAAACGGATGCATCTGTGTCAACAATGATAGAAGATTCCTAATGGTGCCTCACGTATGAAGATCTCTTAGAGGAATGCGTGGGCGAGAGATATGAGGATGCAATTGCATCATCAAAGAATAATACTTTAGCAGGCTTAGGATAATGGTGCACACTTGTGTAAACAATAGAAAGATTAAATGCATGAGGCATCTTAGCCAAGTTCAATGTCAATCATCAGATTCAAATAGCATGATGTCAAATTCAAGGCTATTGCGATGCTGATTGGGCCAGTGATGAGGACGAGCGCCAGTTCACAACCGGTTATGTGTTTACCATGCAATTGGTATACTAAGCAACAAAACACAATTTCGCAATTTCAACGACGGAGGCAGAATTCATATCGATGACTGCAGCAATACATTTGGTTAAAGATGCTAGAAAGAGAAATTTTCGTGAATTCACCAGAGTCAATTGAAATATTTTGCTACAATAGCTATTAGTGCAGTTAAATTGGCCTCCAACAACGCGTATTCTGCACAAAGAAAACACATCGACATCAAGGAAAAATTTGTGCATCAAAACGCACAAAGGTTTGATGAAACTCAATTATTTGCCGAAAAATTATATTTTAACTAAACCAACTTCTGATCGCAAATTGGAGGTTTTTTCAAGCATTTTTGGTTTAATTGAATTTCGTAATTTGGCTTTCTGCCAGTTTTAACTGCACATTTAAAATAGTTGTGGATAATTTTTTGAATCTATATTTTGAATTAATTTCTAATTAGAACAAATTGAGTAAAATTATAACATTTTTAATAGAATTCAAATTAAACAAATAAATTTCAGTTCAGGGAGAGTATTGGAGATTGAATTGAATGCACTCATTAACAAAATGACTGATGACAGTTTAACTTAAATATAAAAAATAAAGAAACATCTTCTTGCTTGTTCATCATAACTGACGTGTAGTTTTACTTTGTTCCTGATAAATAGTCAATTTCACTTGGTTTAATCCAAAGAAATCTATGAATTTCATAGAAATTTATTTAATAACTGATTTAGGAGTAAGAACAGCGGATGGAAACTTTGCAATTTCCAATCTTAGAAGATTTTATTTTTAATATTTTATTGCTTCCACAATCCACCGCAAATGTACTTTTGCTGTAAATTTCAATATAACAAAAATTCGTAATATTTGGAGTATTGAAACAGTTGAAAATTTAATTTTTACAGGGGATTTGCTATGAAATTCTTTTTTTTTTTAAATTCAAATATGCATAAATAAATATATTAAAAAATTGCAAAAAGCAATAACAATAACTTATGACCAAAGTTTTTTTTATCGAATATTATGTGGTTTATGCATTATATTTATATCTACCTACTATAATTGTGTCGAAAATAAATATAAGTTTTATTTAAGGTTGGTACTTAAAAATTCTAATTTATATTTAATTTTTTTTTATATTTTGGAAAACAAATTTTTTTATTTCGGAAAAACAAGATTAGGTACCAGGGCTCTAATTGCGTAATTATTGAAACGATTATCGTCGAAACGATTGAACAAAACGACTTCGTTTTTAGTTTGCTTCATATAACATCTTCGTCGGATCGTTCAATCGAATCGTTTTTATTTTCAACAGTTTGAACATGACTGTAAACAAACTCTGACACCGAAAAAATTTTAAAATGTATGGAAATTGTTTTTTTTTCTTCTTGAATTTGTTTGTTGTCTACGTTGTCATTGATTCACATGGAATTTGGCAGAAATAGATAGCATTCGTAGTAGAATTTTTCTTGGTAAGGGGCTAGTTGTAAAAAGAAATAATGCAATGATTGTTTTTTTTTTTGATTCTTTTAAAAATCTTAGTATGCAATCATAAAACAATTAAATGAAATTCATTTGATATTCCATAAAAGTGCAATTACCATTTATGTATTTATTTTTTGCAAAGAATGAATTCTTTTACAATTTGGATAGGAGCGAGTCGCCTTCAAAGAACATAAGTGCGTGTTCCTTTAATTTTATTTTTTATGCTTCTCTCAGACCTAATTAAAACTGAAAAAATGCACCAAAAACGACGAAACGATTGCAAAATAGCCATTGTTCAATCGAATATAATCGACGATAGTATTTGGCATTTGAATAAGTAACGCGAAGCAACAAGAAACGATGATCGTCCAATCTTTTCAACTATTATCGTTTTTTCGTTGTTACACGAAGTAGAAAAACATCGTCGAAACGATACGTTCTATCGTTTTGTGCTCACGCTAGAGCCCAGATTTTTCATTTTTTTTTAAATTTTTGTTCGTATATGTATGTTTATTTTCGTGGGGAATAGAGTATTTCGCGAAGCTATCCCTTTCACCACTGTGCTTTCTCTTTCACTTAAACGTCAAAACAACTTGTAGGAAAACATACCAAATTTTATATGGCGGGAGATATGATTTATTTCGTTTTGTGAATAAAAGTTTATGATAAAATGCAAAATACTACCTATAAAACTTTGCTGAATTACTACATGGCAAACATGCCATGCACAAAAGTTTTGGCCAAAAGAAATCACCCTGTTGGAAGATGGTCTTATTTTGTAAATGGCCGCCAATGTCAAATCTGTTTTGACATTTGTGGACTAGACAGATGCAGAATACAAGTGAACAAGCCATGGAGCGATACACTCGCCATGAACGCGGAATAATCGTGTCTATTTTTTGGCGTAACAATTCGTCTGTAGTGTTGGCGCAGCGCGAATTGTTTCGCCGATTCCACAGCCGTCCGACACCGACTGCGCAAACACTGCGCCGTTTGGCCACCAACCAAGAGTATGGGACCACACGAGACGTTGCCAAGAGTGGACGGCCCCGGAGCGCCCGTTGTGCCGAGAATATCGCCGCTGTTGACGAGGCCATTTTTTTCGAGAACGCCGCTGGTCAAATGACAACAGTGGACGGTGCGCGCCATGTTAACCGAGTTTTTTCCGACGGCGCCCATTTGGCCGATATCATCTTCTCGACTTGACCAATAAAATTCTAAAGGTTCAAATAAACATAATCAAAAAACGGAATCGAAATTTTTCATTTCGAAAAAAAATGAGAGCCAAACAACATCGGATGACTTCTTTTGGCCCACCTGGATATGGTGGCAGAAGTAGTGACAAGTTCATTACGGAGAATTCTGATTTTTTTAAGTTTCTTACAACCCGAATACATCGTTCTATCAGACAGGGGATTTCTAATAGAAGAACCAGTTCGATGTAAATGAGCAGACTTCAAAATACCAGCATTTCTTCAGGGTAGGCATTAACTTCCTTTGCTGTTGAAGAATCAATAAAATTGGCTAAGGATGAGAGAGTAATTGGGACGTTGCGGCAAAAGTACTTAATAGTTTCCAACACGAAACCTGCATTTCCAAAAAAATGATATTAGTATTCGGTAAAAGTTAGTTTCAAATGCTTCAAGGCTGAGCGGAACTTTAATTACAATTTTTCTTAGAGGGGACTAAATACAAAAGTAGCCAAAATTCGATTTTGTTATGAAAATTTGAATTTGTAATTGAAAATAATACAAATGTTTTTCATGCATACGATATACCCCTACCCTTACTTTGAAAATTAAACAATTTTTGTTATAAGGTCTTGTGTCAATATCTTCGACATTTCTTAAGTTAAATGGACATTTTACTTCTACTGGGGCATGACCACAGCAGCTGCATTCAAAAATAGCATCTGGCGATGAAGCGTAAAAACATTTCTCTTTGTTTATGAAAATTCCGCAAGTTATCATTTAGTTCTTCTTCAAAAACGATTCCAGAAATTTTACTGCTTGTTTTTAATTTTTTTCTTAAATAAACAGTGGCAGCAGTTGATAACTTTTTTGGTTTGTTAACTTTGTTCAACAAACTCTGCTCTTATGTAAGCAGTAATTCTCACAATTCGAACTTTTTGCCAAACTTCGACAGGTGAACGACTCTGTAGTCTCGTAAGAAATTTAAATTTGTTTGGCAACGTCGGTTGGCATTGAGTAATAGGCTTTTTTTATTAGATCATTGATTTTAACGGTTTACAACAACAGTACAAGATCCAACTTTCGTTGTATACCATGGAAATCAATGATCTATACAGATCATGTGAGCAAAATAAAAAAGGCCTAATGTCGCATAAACGTGCGTTAGAAGCTCTGAATCGCACTATGAACGATATGCGTAGTGACGCAAGACATTTTGGGGGTGAATAGATTTTACTATCAGGTGATGCTTGCCTCAAATGCTCGACATTGTGGCGTTATGTGAAGAAACTTCAGCTGACGACAAACATTCGAGTTGCATTGCAAAATGATCCATCTTCCGAAATGTTCTCAAATAAACTGCTAATGGTCGTGTTCTTGTCGACGCATCAAATGGATTGATTTCGTTTCCGCCGAATTTTGTAATTTCGTCGCACCGAAAGAGCAGCTTATCAACAAAGTTTTTCCGAACATCATTGCTAACCACAAAGACTACGATTGGTTGAGTGAAAGAGCAATTTTAGCGGCAAAGAACAAGGATGTGGATCACTTAAACTGCACAAATCAAATCATTGGTTTAATGCATTACTTTAAATCTATCGACTGTGTAACAAACAAAGCAACGAACTACCCAACTGAATTTTTGAATTCATTAGATATGCCTGCCTTGCCACCGCACAATTCACAATTGAAGGTTGGTTCAGTCGTCGTCATGCTTCGCAATCTCAATCAACCAAAATTATGCAACGGAGCGCGTTTAGTAGTCACAAAACTCATGAGTAATGTGATCCAATTTCCAATTCGTCCCAGATTCGCCATGACAATCAGTAAATCAAGAGGCCAATCATTGAGTGTTTGTGGCCTGAATCTGGAAAATGAATGTTTTTCCGTGTCGGAAACAGTGTTGCTATGGATATTGTTTGAGAATCGTATATTTTCTCGGTTCAAAATCGTATCTGTCGTATTTTCTAATTTTACGAGTACAAAAAACGCGTTTAAGAGCGTAGAGGTCATTAGGTTTGTTTGACGTGGCAGCACTAGTGCGCACTGAGAAGTGTCAGCTAATTTTCACGCATGCTTCTATATCGAACGCAAAATGTTGCCAGTTTTTGACATTGACAAATATTTATCTTCTGGTAACACTTTTTTCCGATTATTGTTAAAAATGGGTGAACTCAATTCAACATTTTACTTTGCCATATTGCAATTAGTTGATAAAAGCGTTCGGAAGATAGATGATGAGTTTGAAAATGAATAACAGCAAGCGAAATGACAGCAAACTCAGCAGTGAATTCTTGCCCCGACAAATTAACTGGGGTCAGTTCAGGGCACAACTGGGGTGCCCTAGAAGTCGTTTAAAACGCAGGTTTGCAGTAACAGGGCGAGTTCAGTGCTATCTCGAACGTATTAGCGTCAACCCAGTGCGCACTAGTGTGCACTAGGGCTCACGTCAAGCAAACCTATTTTGTACTTAATTTAAGTGTTTTTTTTATAATGCTCGAGAAGCCGAATAGTTGTTGTTCACTCCGGGTGTAAATCAGGTTTAAGTTAATTTTACACCCAAACATTCATCCTATTTTTTAAAACTTGAAAATTTAAATCATGCATTAGGCCCGCTGCATTAAATATGGATTTAAATGCGGACTTAAAACAATTTAAACCGATTGTAAGCCGTCTTAAGCCTACGTAATGCCAAATTTTACAAAAAATTGCATTTGTTTTTTGTTATTTGTCACTTGGAAATTTATTTCATTTGTTTTAAGCCCAGTTATATTTTAAGGTTATGCCGAAATGTTTGTCGAATTATGTCCAAAATGTCTCTTCTTTCAGACGGAAACATTTTTGAAAATTACCATATCGTTATAGTCGACGCATTCCCGATTGTGCATTTGATATATTCAACTACAAGCTGTTGTTTCATCAGTTCTTCGACAAGACATCAACATTAATTACGTCCATTTCACGAATGAAGTCTTTTTGTTTCCCCTTTTCTACCTGTAATCGAACAGATGTCAACTTTATGAAATTGAGTTTAACCCGAGTTAAAGTACTTAAACTGGTCTATGGAGTACAGTTTTTTTAAATTCAGTCGGATTAAAAAAAACTGGGTTCGGTTCGGTTTTAACGACTAAATATTATGGACTTTGACAAATTTTTTGGTTAAGCTTACATAAATCCGGGTGTAAACTTTAACCCGGATTAAATAATATGGCCGTAAAAGTAGCCATTGCCAATTTAACATAACGCAGCAGTAGCATAGGAAGTATGGCTACTGCGATCTAGCCTATCACGCAAAAAAAAACAAAAGAGGGTATGCTCGGAAATCGATGCCGGCTAATTGCAAAGGGATGTGTTAGTAAGGAAAAGTCATATTAAAAGCAGTTCTAAATTTTTGTGGGTTCTTTTTTAGGAATTGTATTTTATCGAGTCGTGTTTCGGTTTACCCATCATATTTAATGTTTGTAAATCGTGAAAAAATCGTGAAAATATTTACGAAATCGTAGAAATTGGGCCGAAAAAAAACAAAAATCAGAGCGTCGTATCAACCTTCCCAAATCGTAACATATAACAACGCTGGTCGGAAAACCATCCGCTTTGATTGTTTTCGCACCTGACAACAAAACGCAAAATGTCGTTTATCGCAGAGTGCTTCAATGAGGGGAAATACAACTCAACAGATTTTCTGCAATATTTTGTATTCTATATTCATAGAATATTAGACGGGACGAAGTCCGTTGGGTCAGCTAGTACCTTTATAAAAATCAAATGCCGTGCGTTAGTCGGGTAAAAACTCGAGAACGGCTCAACCGATTTGAATGATTTTTATTTTGTTCGTCTTGAATCAGGGATGGTTTAGGAAAAATGGAAAATTCTCAACAGGTGGCGCTGTAAGCATATTTCCTTTTTCACCTATCTATCTTTCATCATTATATTAATACGTGAACATCTAAAGTTTCCGTACACTTTTTAAGTATTTATTATGAAATGAGGAGAATGAATGCCCCACCTGTGGGGCAGCTTCGAACTAGACTGGGGCACCTTTGAACGACAGTTTTTATAATAAAACTAACTGTGCCCGCAACTTCGTACCCGACGTGAAACTGTGTAGTTTCAAATAAAAGAGATGATAACAATTAAGTTTCAATACATCAAAACAAAACGATAAACCTTACCAATGTCAAACAATAAATCAAACAAATCTTTTCATCTAAAACACCAACTTAAGAAATTTAAATTCAAAATCGTAAATAATACAATACCACTTCTTGAATTCTGCACTTATTCAACAATAAATCAAACAAATTAATTCACCTATAGGGTAGAGTCGCTAGTGGCCGACCCCTTAAGGATTTTTCGCCATAAAATATATCACAGTAACAACATATATTAATATTTTCGAATAATTCTTAAAATAAATTATTCTTTATTAAATTCTTCGTCTGTTAAATGAAGAAAAAAAAAGTTATTCTTATCAGAAAATTGTTAATTTAGATTTTAGTAAAAAATGTATTTTTTCCTGTGACCGGTCCGTTGTTTCCTGTTTCCGGCCATCTGGTGTCCCATATTCGGCCACCCAGTAAAGATAGGGCTTACATTTTTTAATATTTGTTATTTAAATGTTTTATTACAGAAAAGTTAAGGAAACAAATTATTTATATTATTAAAAATAAATAAAAAAAATGAAATTAAAACATTTGAAAACAGTTACAAACAAAATCTTCACAAAAAACCCTAATTCCGACAGCAATTTTACTACCGATTTGACAGTAAATTCACACAAAAGTAACGTGGCGGTTCGTATACTCAGCGATCTTAGACGCCTAGAACGCCAACGGAAAGCTAATAGTTCTAACAATAGAGCAACAACAAGCTAAGTCTTCATACCGACCCCCGCGAAGTAATGTCTTAAGGGAGTTAAACAAATCGGCCTGTTCAGGAAGGGAGGTGGTTTTAGCCGGTAGGAATCCGGCACTATCAATGAACCTCGGACCATTGTTGCCTCATGCGCAAAAAAAACCCTATCGTCTTGACTTCATGAATTCTTCAATTTTTACTATAGGAAACGTAGGTAAGGTAAACACAACCACCAAAAACAAAAAACTTAAGCTCATGCGCCGTACTAGAAACAAATTTTAGTCTCGACTTTAAATTTACGGAAGCTCAAAATTGCGAAATTTGTATAGAAAATATAGCCACTGTGAACTACTAAAATTTAGAGTCGAAACTAAAATTGTTTATTGGTAAGGCCATCTGAGCATTTCCTCAGCAAAACATTGTCGATGTTGATTACATCCACTCTTTCGTTTCACTTAATCTGAGAAAACTTCATGCAGTTTTTGTTGAAATGTATGTACTTTTCCCGTTGTGCGATTAGCGCCCCAAAGCAGAACAACGATCAAGAACAACGGCTGCTGATAATTTTCGATTTGAGAAAATAAATTATCTTTTTTCATATTAGATTTTGGGTTGTAGCACAGCTTCTAGGTGGCACAGAAAGCTGATTGATGGCTTATAATAATTATGGAAGTCTTGGCTCTGTTAAGTAATGTTTGCATTGAATAATGGCGATTAAAAGGCAGTAAAGTAAAAAAAAAACACATTTTTGTCAAAAACGCTCCCAAAAAATAGGCATGGCAATGAAAGGAATAGCCTATGCCCTTCTTGGGTTCTTAAGGGACATTTCAAAAAAAGTTTTATCGAAATCTGTGCAGTCGTTTTCACGCCAACCGTTAACACATGTAAACGGCTACTGTTTTATTATATGTGTAGATATTAATCTGGAATAAGACCTAACACTTTATTTAAATTATAAATTAGAGATAAAAAACTTAACATAATTAAACTAGAATTCATGAATAAGGTAGGAATATTTATAACTTAAATAAAAAAAAAAACTAAAAATGGGTACACAAACAAGAATTCAGAGATAACTTTATTTATATAAATACCTACACCACATATAACGAAACCAACAAGTTTTTACATAAAAGAGGAGTAGCCTCATTAACCTAACTGAAATTTAGAGAAGTCAAAAGCAAAAGTCATCATTTTGAACTTGTTCAAACCTGCCGTCGAAAAATATTTTTCACAAATAAAAAAGCTCAACATTTTTTGTGTATACCTACTCTTAGAAAGAAAAAAAAAAGTTTGAAATGCAGCATAAAAACATCCAACACGAACTACTTTCAAGGTACTACTGAAAAGATGACCGAAAGCCGTTGACGTTTAAAGAAAACAATATTGCCAGGATAAAAATTTAGTTTACGCTCTCAAATATTTTTTTAATAAGATTATATTACTACTGTTCAAAGGTATCCCACATTCAAAGGTTCCCCACTCTCCCCTATCATCTTAGATTAGAACCTATTTTCGAAGGAAACCCCTTAAAGTAAGCAACTGTATACCTAATTTTAATTCAGTGGTGTATAATATTTACCAATCATTTCCTAATACTGGTACTATAAAAACTAACATTTTCGATAGTGACGTACTAAAATCTTAATCATGAGTAAGAGTTATTTTTGTTTAACTCCGCCTTATTACGGAAGTAGCATGCCGGTCCAAAGCCCGGGTAAAGGAGGATGGTTTGAGGTAACGGTTTTTAGCCAATCCTCAGTAAAAATCAAACTGTTAGTGTATTCTAACCCACAGGAACCAGTGGTTAACACTCAACTCATGCTATGAATGGAGAAACATACGGAATTGTCTACTCCAGGTGGTAATGGCAATAGCCAAAATCCATCCGTAGTCTTCTCCACTACGGCCGGGACACGGATTCTGGAGGCCCCAACATTCATTCTCGAACCCACAAGCGACTCTTGCGGCTCTATGTTCGATTTCCTCGAGAAATTGAGCATGGGACAAGCTGGGAGGGGGCTCCTGAAGTGGCGGGCTCTAAACGACGCCTGTCGAAAGGACAGCGGAAGAGGAAAAGGAAGGAGCTGTTGGATCTGCAGCGCAGAGAAGCTTTACCTACTGAAGGCGCAAGCATGTCTCTCAGCTCTTCGGCGGTGTCTTTGAAAAGGAACAGGTCGATGGAGGTCTCACCATCTGAAGCTAACCAACCCCTTGGATTGGGCTCTGCCTCGTCTTCTGCCGAACCAAAAAGCAAGAAGATGCGTGCTTCTTTTGAACGCAGTACAGCTAAGGTGCGAGATAGTAGGCTGTCCTATAAGGATCCTGCTGTTTCTTCTTTAGCAGTTCGTATAAGAAAAGCAGGCAGAGTGCAAATACTGCAAGGCCCATCTTTTGGAGCTTGCCGCGGCAACGAATGCTTGTATCCAGGTTGAGGGCTGTGAGTTCAAGGACGGAACCTTGGTGGTGAAGACCTCCTCGCAGCAAACCTCTGAATGGGTCAGCAGTATGGTGCCGAAGATCCCTCCGCTTGCGACCACAGTTTTTGAGGTCTACAAGCCACCCAAGGATGTGCTGAATCGTTTGCATCCCAGAACCCTGGTCTCGACACAAAAGCCTGGATTGTCCGTTCTCATAGGCAGAGCAGAAACCGTCACGAAGAAGATGTTAGCTCTAGGTACGACATGCGTCCCTATCTGCATCTTGGTAGGATTCATTTCCATTTCAAATGCCAAATAGTGCAAATAGAAATCGTAACCCAGAGTTTACATCCATTCTGTTTATTCAGATAAACCTACAACACTGCAAGGCTGCTACTGCTCTTTTAAGTACTAGGCTTGCGGTCCGTATAGAGCAAAGAACTGCATAACATCCATCCAAGAACCGTGGGTGTGGAAAAATCGCATCTGTGGCCTTGTTGA
Source organism: Cheilosia vulpina (assembly GCA_916610125.1). Taxonomy (NCBI): domain Eukaryota; kingdom Metazoa; phylum Arthropoda; class Insecta; order Diptera; family Syrphidae; genus Cheilosia; species Cheilosia vulpina. The sequence continues at coordinate 59,291,292 of OU744276.1, read as the reverse complement.
GTTGAGCGGTTCGCACAATGTTCTTTACGATAAGCTGTCCTTGGACATGTCTTGTTGTATCGAAATCCCTCATGGTAGTTACAATCAAATGGTTCTGTTGCCAAGATGTGGTTGCTGCAACTATTACTTACCATTCAAATGGCAATTGGAAAACCTTTGTCATTGCATCGGCTTACTTTCCCTACGACTCTTTAACTTCTCCACCACCAAAGGCTGTTGTTGAGCTCGTAGAGTACTGTGAGTCCAAAAAGATAGGTCTTATCTTATATTGCGATGCTAATGCTCAAAACACTGTTTGGGGTAGCAGCAAATGTAACATACGAGGAGATTGTCTTCTGGACTTCATTTTATCGTCCGACATCACCATCAACAATGTAGGTTGTCGACCTACATTTGTTACAGCCAGGAGACAGCAAGTAATCGATGTTACTCTGTCAAACAGCCATTGCAAGGCTATCGAAAATTGGAGGGTATCGCCAGATAGCACTTTGTCAGGTCACCGATACATCGAATTTCAAATCTACGGTGAAGTTTCACATTCGCTAGAGAGAAAAAATCCGAGAAAATCAAGATGGGCTCGGCATAAGGAGGAACTTGGCAATTCTGTTAATGCGCCACACAAAATTAGATCAATACAAAGGCTAGAGCTGAACTAGCATGTCCAGTTACAAAAAACCCACGTAGAAAACCGGTAGCTTGGTGGAATACCGAACTATACCAGGAAGCTCCTAAGTCGGTCATTAAGAACCAACTTAGAAGAAGACTGGAATCTGTATCAATCGAAACAAAAAGAATTTAAGAGACTAATTCGTAAATCGAAAAACGACTCTTACAGGAAATTTTGTGAGGAAGTGACATCATTAAGTGGAACCAGTAGTCTTGTTAAAGTCCTCAAAAGGGACAGACCAAGCAAACTGGAATCGCTCCAAAAATCTGATAGTACCTACACTGAGACAAAGGCGGAGACTTTTAGTATCCTGCTGGAGCCTCACTTCCCGGGAAATCAGGTGGAACCAGTAGTCTTGTTAAAGTCCTCAAAAGGGACAGACCAAGTAAACTGGAATCGCTCCAAAAATCTGATAGTACCTACACTGAGACAAAGGCGGATACTTTTAGTATCCTGCTGGAGCCTCACTTCCCGGGAAATCAGGTCACTACGTGCTCTTCAGTGGTACCGGCAACGGTGGCCACTTCTGAACAAACATATACCTCGCGGCGGAGCTGGTATATTGCATCCAGAGTGATGACGAATGACGCCATCAAATATGCAATTGCATCTTTTGAGGGCTTCAAGTCACCGGGTCCGGATGGAATTTATCCGGTTATGCTGAAACAAGGTTTTAGTCAGCTGATGCCGACTCTGAAAATAATTTTCACCGCTAGATTGGCTTTGGCCTACATACCTTCTAATTGGCGTATGGTTAAAGTCGTGTTCATACCAAAGATAGGTAAGACTGACTACACTCTCGCCAAAAGTTTCAGACCCATAAGTCTGTCTTTCTTCCTGCTGAAAAGTTTGGAGAGACTGGTTGAGCTGCACGTGCGCAATGTTGCTCTCCGATCGCATCCTCTTTCTGTGATGCAAAATGCCTATCAGCGCGGAAAATCCTGTGAAACTGCGCTTCAAAACCTTGTTGGTAGGATTGAAAGTGCTCTTGATCGGAAGGAGCACGCGCTGGGTATTTTCGTCGATAATGAGGGTGCTTTTGATAATGCGACATTTGATAGCATGTGCAATGCCAGCCAGACATCATGGTGTAGATGAAACATTGATTTTGTGGATTAAAACAATGGTAATGTACAGGACGTTGATTGCCGAGGCTGATTGTGGCAAATGCGTCATGACTGGGGTAAACAGAGACTCCCTCAAGGTGGTGTTCTGTCTCCCCTCTTATGGTGTATGGTAGTAGACTCTCCGCTAACGGCTCTCAATCTTCCTGGGACCTACACACAAGCCAATGCGGACGATGTCGCCGTTCTGTCTGTCGGTTCAGACCTAAGAAATGAGCTTTCAGTGAATCCTCTTAAAACTACGGTTGTTCTCTTCACGAGAAGGAGAAAGGTCACTGGTCTGACTCAACTTGTGCTAAAAGGCGTTACTATCCCGATCTCCGATGAAGTCAAATATGTGGGAGTAATCCTCGATAGAAAGCTTCTTTAGTCCAAGCATGTTGAATCAAAAACCGATAAAGCGCTGTCAACTTTTGGGCAGTGCAGAGGCGCTTTTGGCAAGACATGGGGCTTATCTCCTAAAATAGTCCTTTGGTCTCTACGGCAATGATAAGACCACTTCTCTCATATGCATCGGTTGTATGGTGGAACAGGCTTTCGCGGAAGCGTGTTACTGCCTCTTTTGCCAAACTTCACAGAACGGTTTGTCTTGGATGCACAGGGGCCTTCCTTAGCACGCCGGGCTCTGCTCTAGATGCTATGATGAACCTCCCTGTCTTGATATTTTTATCATGGGGTGTACGCTGGAAACCATCTCTCGGTTAAAGAGAGGTGGCTTTTGGTACCATGCGCATTGGAATTTTGAGGAACTCGTGCGAGAATTATCCTTTGACCCCTGTCTTATGGATATGCCGTCTGATGCAATGACACCAGAAATCATACTGCGACAAAACTACCACGTCAACGGTAACGGAATGGCTTCGGTCAGACTATGAGCCTGGCAAAGAATGCCATCGTGTATTTACGGATGGCTCCAAAACCGGACAGGGTTCCGGTTCTGTATTCTTTGTGAAAAGCGAGAACATTAGACTACACTACCCCTTAGGTAACCATGCGTCTGTCTTCCAAGCGGATATTTTCTTTATGGCTATACGCTATTTTGTGACTAACAGGTGGAGGAATAGAAGCATATGCGTTTGCAGTGATAGCCAAGATGCATTAAAAGCGTTGCTTAACCCTCTTAACTAGTCCAAGTTAGTGCTCGAACTCAAGCTTTCTCTGAACTTGGTCGGAAGGCTTAACACATTGAATCTTGTTTGGGTCACACTGGTATCCAGGGAAATGAGATCGCTGATGAGCTTGCCAGTCGGGGTTCAGAAGAAGCTTTCTCAGGACCTGAACCTGCGTTGGGTATATTTATCGCGCGACTGAAATAACCCTTGTCGAGTTATTTAAAAAAAAACATTCACTTTTAACACAGAACACTTTATTGTGCACACACATTTCGTGAAGTTCACCTCTATTTAATATTTAATTATGGTGTCCTTTTTTAATCCGCAGACATCGGCAGCGATTTTACATGCACTTCATATTTTCTAAGAATTTTAAATATAAATATGAATTTCATTCGATCGTAAGTCGAACAGTAGGTGGGCCTTCGGGCCCGAGTTCGCATTTTTTTATGAGTTATCGGAAGGACTCTTTTAACTGGCGCCCAAGCAGGGACCCTTTCCAAACACGTTCTTCTTTCCTTGTAATTCGTTTGAAGCCCCTAAAAAGGATCGTGATCCATAATGTCCCATTGGACGGAGATAATTGTGACCATGAGAACACAGCGAACATTCTGACACGACAAACAATCACAGAAAGAAAAAAGGATGTGTGTGAAGTAAACCGTACCTTAGTAGGTTGCCTTCGATTATAAAAATCGGTGACTAAAAAGGATTACGCGGTCCGAAAGAGGGTTCGCAGTTTAAATTCGTGTTTTCCTCTTCCACAGAAACAACCTACATAAATCCATTCAATTAAACAATCTATATAAATCATAATATATCGCGAACGTGAAACATCGCGAAGAAAAATTCCACGAAGTTACCTACAAATATTTAAAATTAAAATTGTGAAGTATCGTGAAGAAAAATTCCACGAAATTAAGTTATTGAAAAATATATACAAATTGAAAACATCGTCAAGAAAAGTTCCACAAAGTATGTACAAATATTTAACAGTGTCGACACAGGTGCCAACAAGAACTTTATACGACCATTAGTGTCGCAAGGAACTAAGCGCCTCACAAACCCATTCTCGGTATATTCAGCAGCGGGAAAGGTACAAATTAGCGAAAATGTAAGTGGAGGATTCTTCGATGACCCTCCAGCCTGATAATTAATACTGCGGTAAAAGCGTAAATCCGAACAACCTCTGACGAACCCATCTTTATAAAGAGTTATCCCTATCCTGCGTGCATGCGACAGTAAGTGAAGAATGAAATCAAGAAACTACTGGATGAAGAAAATATTCGACCCTCAAGGAGTCCGTACAATTCACCCATTTGGGTAGTACCGAAAAAAGCCAAGCCAACAGGTGAAAAACAATATCGAATGGTAATCGATTACAAACGGGTCAATGCACTAACAATTTCTGACACTTACCCAATACCCGATAAAAATTCAACTCTTGCCGGTCTTGGCAACGCAAAATTCTTTACGACGCTTGACCTTACGTCGGGTTTTTATCAAATCCCGCTGAAACCGTCTGATATTCCAAAGACGGCGTTGTCGACGATGAACGGGAAGTTTGAGTTTCTCAGGCTACCGTTCGGTCTCAAAACCGCGCCCATGTAATTGAGCCATGAGCCCATGATCAATGATGTTCTCAAAGATAACTTAGGCAAAATTTGTTACCTCTACATTGACGATGGAAATTTAAAAGCAAACCTAGATAAGACAAATTTCATGAAAACACAAGTTCAATTCTTAGGGTACGTAATAATACCCGACGGAATTATTCCTAACAGGAAGAAAGTCACTGTCACAGAGCAAAGTCTGCCACCTGACAATCTCAAAGAATTAAAAATCTTTCTCTGTTTGACCTCGTATTATCGGAAATTTATCAGCGACTACATGAAGGGCTTCTGACGAACCTCACAAGGGGCGAGAACGCACAGGTCAAAGCCAATGAGTCGAGATGGGCTCCCATCACGCTAGAGGACAAGGCGTTGCAAGCCTTCACTGATCTGAAGCTTCTGCTAATATCATCAGTATTTCCTGACTTTGAAAAATCCTTCAATTCTTGAATCTTGCCTGGGTCTACTTCAAGAGGTATATTTAGATAGTTTCGTTAACTATAAGAATAACGCAGAGAGTTGTTGCGGACGTTAGAGACGAGGAACGTGTGGCTTCTCTTATTATCAAAGAACATAGTAGAGCTCATCGAAATCCTACGGAGAATAAGGAACAGCTCCTCCAAAGATAGTATTTCCCTAGAATGGCCAGCCTTATAAAATATACACTGAATTCTGTGAGGTCTATAAATTGAGCAAATACGACAGGCATCCCCACACTTCAGAATTTCAGGCAACACCTACATTATATCCATGTGAGATATTACATAATATGGATATAAGGGATATACAAAATAAAAAATTTGTCACGTGTGTTGATAAATTCTCTGAATTCTGGAAAATCTTTCACATTAAGAACAGATCCACACACCATCTCAGGGATAAAGTAACCAAGGCCCTTCACTATTTCACGGTGCCAATTCTAAAGTCCAAAAAGGTTTGGGAACCAAGTTATATCAAACGGCTATGCACCGCAGCGAGGTGAATTGACAGGTCGAACGGTTCCACCCAACCATCATTGAGATCTTTTTCAATATGCCAGAAAATTAATTACCAAAACGTCGTGAATCTCCGCATTAGGGTTAACAACACCCTTAGGGGCAATCGAATAATGAGACAGACAGACAGACAAGCAGATATTTCCGAAAGATGTAATAGGCGGCAAATTCATTTCCATTTGAATTAGAATTTGCCAAGCAACGAAATAGTGCTTGCAAAAGTATATGGAAGTGTGAAAATAAATACAATTTTAAAAATTTGATACCGTATAATTACTAATTCGAGAAACTTAAAAACAGACAAATATAAAACAGTGGACGTTTGTCTACACAAAAGCTGTCATGATTTTTCCTCTATGAATTCGCACCAAGTAATACAGAATTCTGTATATCTTGAATTCGTATATACTACCTGTTACTCCTACAGAAGTTCCTAAATTTATTATATCGCGTGAATTTTGCTGAATGATGATAATTCTTATATCTATATTTTCCGCGAAGTCAACCTTTTCACACAAAACAGAACCACACCAACATTAGGGATTTTCTTTCTCGGGGAACAAACTTATTTTTCGAAGAGGGTTTGGTCTAAGGTACTAAGAATTTCAGAAAAAGTAGGTAGGTATTCAAGTATGCGCTGTCCAATCTCAAGTGAACAGATATTCTAATATCTTTGCGACGATTCTCCAGAAAGTCTTGGAAAGATCCCAAACTTATATGAAATTTATTTTAACTAAGCATGTATTCGTTACTTGCCAACTATGAAAAAGGGAAAACCAATCAAAACGCAAACACTAGAGGCTAAACAAGATTAAACAGAGAAAGGCACAGAAATAGGTATGTATTTCAAGTGTTCAGAAATAAAACGAAAATTCAATTTTGGGCATACATTAGTACAAATTTGTGTTTTCCAAATCAGAAAACATTTACAATTTACTAAAATAAGTTTATAATTATAAACGCTCAGGCTGATCAACAGCGTATTTAAATTCGCTCCTATTACGAAATCCAATAACGTAATTTTGGATAGTTGGGCAACACTCCTCTTCAAAATGACATTAAGGTAGGATTTATTTAGCTAATGCCCGAGATAAACATGGGTTTCTTAACATATTCTGGCAACTATAATTGCTTATTAGTAAAGGGATTTTGGAAAGGGTGGAGTCTTTGCGTAAACTGCCAGACTAAAGTCGATTATTGGTAAGGCCGAGTGTATCTAGAAACAATTGCGACACGAGATAGGGCAAGAACACCAGAGCTATGAGTGTATGAGTTTCTCAATGCATGTTCTTTAGGCCTGAAGTGTATAGATGCAGAGAGCGCAACAATCTATGTGGCAATGTTCCCAACTAGATTAATTGGTTACGTGTTTTAAATTGGTTAGATGCAACAAAGTAAGCACAGTGTGGGAGCTAGAGACTCTGATCAAAGGCACATACCTTACTGTACGGACACTTGATAGTGTGACTGCCGAAATAAAGGAGTCGCATCAGCTTGCAACAGAAGATATACAAGGAAAAGCAATGGACATTATTGACGCCAGCTACTCAAGCGCTGACTCTGTAGCTCTTAAGAAGGAACTTAAGAATACAATAATCAGTAGTTTCAAGTAGGGTTGTTAGATCCAGCGTTGCGTCAATTTATATTGACGTTCAGTGGGGATGCACTACAAACGTCAACGTCTCCTTCGTCTACAATATTTCCAAAATCCCACAAATCCGACTAATTCTATGCCTAACAATTTTCAATTGAGCAATAACCCTTACATAGAGAGCTCCCTAGAAATGACCCAAGATTGGCAGCCGGCTAATGCTCCTCCAGCGTCCGCATACCCAAGTCCGCAAATCCGCAAAACAGTTCAAACTAAACCAGTGTACAGCACCTTCGTAAAAGGCCAATACAGAAATTAACGTCAGGGTTCTGTGGTAACTCAAATCACACTTACGCAGAATGTAGCGTACGTCGTAACAAACCGTACTGCGACTCCTGCAAGGCGTACGGCCACGACCCAGAGACTTGTCCGAAAGCACAAGACGGCGGCAAAACGTAGTAAGCCAAAGATAAAATGTGACTGGTGCTCACTGAAGAGAACAGTAAAAGGAACTACCTGGCAAATAAAGGGCAGGGAAACGAATGAGGGGCCAGCCAAAAGAGGTAAGCGGCGCCCCTAAAGCATTTTCGACTGATAGTCATAACAAAGTAAAGCCCATCCCAACAAGTATAATGGAGACACCCTTAACCCAGAAAACCGTTTCCTACCAATTAAATATCCCGGAGCCCGGTAGCAAGAATAAGAAAGAAGTTCTAGCGGCACTGAAAAAGGCAAACCAAGTTAATTGCATGCATCAAATAAACCAAAAGCCACGCAGCTACAAAACAAGCTCGTAAGCCTGATGTTGAAATTTGTAAATTTAACCATCCAAGTAGGCGATATCATATCGCGATGCTCAAAGGAGATCGGCCAAAATCTAGGCTATATCCTAAATCAGAAAAACAAATATTGCAATATCAAAAGAAATAGGCTCTGCTTAACTAAGAAATTGAGTAAAAAAAAGTATGGAACCGAACAATTATTGAACATTGAAGTTCTTTGACAAAAATTGGAACTTGGTGTCGGAGTCATCTGAAACACACAGGCGAACAGTCAATATTGCTAATCATAAAATTAAAGTATCAAACCGGGAACTAAAACCATTGTTAAGCTAAGGGTAAATACAGGTGAAGTTCTTGTGCATAGTTCGGAACTCAAACCTGGAGCTCATCATCTTGCGGTTTCAATACTCAATTCCACTAACGATCCATTTTTCTTGACTAAAGGCTTCGTTCCCAAAATTCGAAAATTTATACAAGTTTCGAAGTATAGACAGGAAATAGAATAAAAATGCGTGAGTAGGCAGTGTTATGTCCGCGATACCGTGCTTTCCCGTAGCAGAAGAGTATCGGACGGAGAGTTAATAAAAATGCCCTTTTGTTTATTATTTACTGCAGAGTCCGCTGAGTTTTTATTGGTATTTATTGTTTTTGTTATTATTTATAAAAGACTAACAAGACCCGCTGTCTATGGCTTGGCTGCGATCTGTCTTGTTAGTTAATTAACTCTGCTTGTTCCTTCCAAAACCATGCCCTTTTATACTAGAATCAAGTCATGGCCTGCCTCCTGACTTCTCCCTCCACGTACCATACATTTCCTTAGTAGGTCCCATATGTGCGTACCTACTCATTATTTTAGGTATTGCTTAATTGTTTTCTTGTTCCCATTTAAATGTCCAATTGGCATATTTGGTGTCGATTGCCCTACACCGGTGTCAAGTGTCACCCATTCATAAATCGTAATGTACTACGGGAAGCACATCGTAATATTCCTCCAATATGCATTTGTGGCAGTTTTACCTTTTGTTGGCGTACTGCCGTGCAATCGGATATCGGAGTTTTACTACGTGTCTATCACATTGGGTAGGTAGGTATACTCGGTTTTGCTTGGGTTGCATTTGGATAAGTGGAAAACGAAAACAAAGCGAATGACCTATTAATAGCCGCACTTCGGCATATGAGTAATTAATTGGTATACCGCTTGGGAATGATATTAGGTATGGCGCTCGGTTGGAAGATCGGAGAAAGGCCATGATGCGGGTGGTCTGGGTATGGTTGTGCGGATCACAACATCCCATCCCCCTTGGAAAAAGAAAATTCTTACCTGAAGGGTTAGAATTTTCTGCCTGATGGTTGGTTGTGAAAGGAATTATTATTTGGATACGATTGGTTAGATGCATTTTGCATTTACATAGATATGAATTAATATAAATATTTAGATGCAATTGAGTATTAAATTTACATTTTTTTTTTTTTTTATGTTACTTAGAAGATTTTGTTAAAATATACTATTGAATGCAAACAAACATTTTTTTTTTTTTTATATAAATGTTTAGATATTTACTTATAGATAAATGGATATTGCGATAAATTATTTCTATTTTATTTATTATTTTGTATTGTGTTTATTATATAATTACATAATTATAACAAAAAAAACCTATGTGAAGACTTAACTATATAAAAGAAATTTGTTCTCTTCTTTTTTTTTATTATTAATCTCCTTGGAAGGGGAGTTCATATAAATATCTTGTTGTTGTTAAACACCTGTGGCTAGCACTAATTTTGGACCTGAGAGTGTAGGAGGTTCGTGTTTTATTTGGGCTTGGGATGTGGTTGGTAAGGACTCTGTAGTTTCGTGGTTTGGGTTAGCATTTTCCGTCTTGTTACCTCTCGCTTTTAGACATTTCACTAGAGTAAATGCTAAGATCAGGAGCAGTATAGCATAAATCAACGTGTAGTGATGGATATTATGCGAGGTTATTGGCAATAGGGGTACATTTTCTTCGGATTTAAGATTTTGTATTTGTTCTGAAATGAGTTTAAATCCATCCTAGCCCGAGAATTTGATAAATGCCAGTGGATTAGGCCTGCCGACTTCTAGAAGAGTGATGTTGGCTAAAAATTTGGAGATGTTAATGGGAGGGAATGGATCTCTGTTTGGACAAGATTTGGTAGTTCCGTGTAGGATATGTTACTCCGAAAAGGTTTTTAGATCGTTGTTATGAACTATCTTTGTTCTGTTCCGAACTTGGATTTCCGTATTTTCGGAAGAAATGATGTTCGATACGTTGTAAGGTCCTTCCCGTAGGGAGGAGAGTTTGTTTTTTCGAGTGTGATTTTTGACTAATACCTTGTCACCTACGTTAAAGATCTTATTGTGTGAACCTTTGTCGTAGTAGGTTTCAGATTTTGCCTTTCTATTTTGCAGTATGTTCCTAGCAGCTTGGTATCCGTGTTGTAGTCGGGCTTTAAGTTCGCTAGCGTAGTTGTCATTGTTGTACATTGTTTGGGGGTTTCTGTTAATGGAACTAGGTATTCGTGCTTTAAAACCATAAAGTAATTCGAATGGGCTAAACGTAGTACTACTATGGGGTGCTGTATTATAAACAAATATCGAGTAGGGTAGCCAAGCGTACCAATTAAGTTGGTCATTGTTAACGTAATGCCTGAGGTTTTCGGCTAACGTTCGATGACTACGTTCTAAAGCTCCGTTTGTTTGAGGGTGGTATGGAGTTGTCTGTATTTTTTTGATTTTTAGAGTTTTACATATCTCTTTGAACAGGTTGCTCAGGAAGTTGGTACCTTGGTCCGTGAGTATCGCGTCGGGTATTCCGAAACGACATACGATTTTCTCCACGTAGCTACGGGCTACCGTGGATGCTTATACGTTAGGAAGTGGTACAGCTTCAGTGAACTTCGTTAAATCATCCTGAAAAGTTGGCATATATTTGTTATTTTCGTAGCTTGTTGGAAGGGGTCCGACGATGTCCAAAGCTATACGTTCAAAAGGATTGGTGCTTGTTGAAGTAATTTTCATGGGAATTCGTGGATTTTGTCTTAATTTGTTTCTTTGACAAGACTCGCATTTGCGAATAAATTCTTTCGTATCCTTTACGAGCGTTGGCCAATAGTACCTTGTCCTGAGACGCTTAATGGTTCGAGAGCTTCCCTGGTGACCTCCGATGGGTGAATTATGGTAATCATTCAATATCTTATCAATTTCTTCTGGATTCTCTAGAGTGATTCGTTTGTCTGAGTAAATGAACACGGTGATCTTTGTTGGAGAAAATACTCGCATTATCATGTTTTTGAGACGACAATTTATTGGGTCATCTGATGGGATAGAAATATCAATTTGTTTTACCTTCTCTTTTAAGCAATATTTTTGAATTTCGATGAGGGTGATCTCAAAAGTGGATGGTAGAGTAGTAATGATATATTCAGAGGATTTCGGTTCATTTGGGTATGTCTTTATTTCGTTAGGATTTGGACGGGTGTAGCCAGCTATATTTTTGAGAGACTCTTCCTCTAAACGTTCTTTTTGGGATAAAATGAAAATCTGAATGGATGAACGGCGTTTGGCAAGTGTTATTGGTTTAAAGGTTTCGATTATCTTGCACTCTATTGGTGGAAGTGTGACCTCTTCACTATCTACCACTGTTATTTCATTGTCATCTTGATGATTTGCTTTACTTCTAGTGGTGACTAACACTTTGCCCGTTGTTTCTACATCATTGTTATTAGCTGGGATACGACTGAGAACATCCGCATTATTATTTAATTTATTATTATTCTTGAAGTCAGTCTTACTTTCTGCTAATCCTTTCGAGTGATTAGTCTTACTGGCTGCTTGACTTATTATATTTTGCTCAGTCTTATTGGCTGTTGCTGAGTCTCTGGTTACCGCAGTCTTATTTTCTGCTGAGGCTCTTTTGTCCTGAGTCTTACGTTGTGCTGCGTTATTTATTTTATTTTCCTCAGTCTTATTGGCTGTTGCTGAGTCTCTGGTTACCGCAGTCTTATTTTCTGCTGAGGCTCTTTTGTCCTCAGTCTTATGTTGTGCTGGGTTATTTATTTTATTTTGCTCAGTCTTATTGGCTGTTGCTGAGTCTCTGGTTACCGCAGTCTTATTTTCTGCTGAGGCTCTTTTGTCCTCAGTCTTATGTTGTGCTGGGTTATTTATTTTATTTTGCTCAGTCTTATTGGCTGTTGCTGAGTCTCTGGTTACCGCAGTCTTATTTTCTGCTGAGGCTCATTTGTCCTCAGTCTTATGTTGTGCTGGGTTATTTATTTTATTTTGCTCAGTCTTATTGGCTGTTGCTGAGTCTTTTGACTGTAAACCTGGAATGAAATTCTTCCCTTCCTCTAATAAACTGGGCTTAGGTATTATTAGTAGATTTTGCTTGTAATCAATTACACATTTAAACTTGGTTAAAAAGTCGTTACCTAATATGCCGTCATAGGGAAGATTTATTTCTTTTGTAAGAAGGTGGAAAGGATGATCTAATTGCATGGTGTGCTCTGTTGTCTGCAATTCCAGGGTACCATGTACCAGTCCCAGGGTTTTTAAAGAGTCCCCGGCTATGGTAGAAATGGTATATAGATGATCCTCGCTTTCTGAACCTTTTATCTGTGAATTTTTTAGCAAGCTAATGTCGGCTCCAGTGTCAATCAGAAGGGTTGTATAGGTTTTATCCGAGGGACTAAATCTAAGTCGTATCGTTGGCTCCTTGAATTCTGGACAGAATGATACGAGAAACTTCAAGTTTAGTGTTGGATTTGATGAACTTCGGCTTGGGTGATAATTCGAGAGGAGTTGCCGGTTGATTCCTCCCGAGAGTTCTCGTTTCCCGATTCGGGCATCGGATTTGCGTTGGAATATCTTACGCCGCGATTATCTTGGGGCCATGAATTGTTGGGAGGTCTTCCGCTAAAACCGGGATTGGCATTGTTATTGCCTCTGGACATCTCATTAGTGCGCGTACTTTGTATGCCGGTACAACCTGGGGGTAGTTCATTTGAGGTTCAATTCTGGACAAACGCAATCTACACTCATTTTGGGTGTGGTTGCGTTTCCCGCAGTAGTTGCACCTAATGAAATTTACTTCTTGTTTAATGGGGGGTCTAGGGGGATTTGCAGATTGCCGGTTTCTGTAACACATTTGCTGTGTATGACCTGTTTTACCACAAGTCAGACAAGATGTTTTGGGAGGTTGAAATTTGTTGATTTGTATATGGGAAGCGTCTATTCTCGCAGCGTGATGCTCTGCATGGGTTATTGCCAATTTCAGGCTAGTTCCCCCATGGGCCTTGGCTATCAGTCTAAGTTGATCATTTTTCAGACCATCTTCGAACACCTGGATTGCCAGTTTGTTGTTTTCCTCTATGAGAAAAGTCCTAACTGCCTCGTCGCGGGTAAAGGCATAAGTTGCAGACTTTAAATTTCCTAAGGAATCATTTACCCTATTGCCAAATTCCCGGACCGTTTCTTTGAAGCGTTGTTTCATGGAAATTAGCTCGTTATGAGCCGAAGAACGCGATTTCTCCTCTTTGTATTCTGACTCTAGCTTTTCTCTTAGTGCAGCCCATGTGGTCAGTGTGTGGTATTGGATCAGCTCGAAGGCAGGACCCTCTAAACGAGTCTTGACAATTTCGAGAAACGTCGGCTGATCTGAATCTTTTACTGCTCTGAATAGGATATTTCCACAGGAAATGAATTTGTTTAGCTCAGAGGGCTTTCCATCAAAGGTCGGAACGATGTTGAAAACATCCGTAATTCCGACTTTAATATCCATCTCTGACTTGGGTATTGCCTCGTCAGAAAGATTATCGAATGGTAGATCTCTAAATAGACCAGCAATGATTTCTGCTTGCCTATGTGTTTGTCTAGTGACGCGCCTAATGTTGGGGGTGGAGAGAGAAAACAAACGGACTATTCACGAACCCAAAAACTTTACAGACGTCAAATGGGAATGGGAGATTGGAGGAAGTATAAAATATCAATAGCGAATATATAGTGTCTGTAGGTATGTTTTTATAAAAAAAATGTTGTCTCAGTTAAAATACCTTATTATAACTTGATGTCTTTATACATAACTTGATGCTGCTGCCGTTGTTGTTTTTTCTTGTGACTGCGACTGTTGGTGTTATCGTGTTAGTGACTGCTGCTATCGTTGAATTTTATGCTGCTGTCGTTAATGTTGATGCTGCTATTGTTGATTTTGATGCTGCTATTTTTTCCACTTTTTTTTTTTACACTGTTCTGGTGATACAGCCCCAGTTCCACTACTTTTCCCTGGTGTATAGCCCCAGAGACGCCTCAAGATCTTTGTCTTGTATTTTTGGTTCGGTAGTTGGGACCTTTTTGGGTATCCCACCGCTGCCACCAAATGTTACGTCCGCGATACCGTGCTTTCCCGTAGGAGAAGAGTATCGGACGGAGAGTTAATAAAAATGCCCTTTTGTTTATTATTTACTGCAGAGTCCGCTGTCTAATGCTTGGCTGCAACTCTGAGTTTTTATTGGTATTTATTGTTTTTGTTATTATTTATAAAAGACTAACAAGACCCGCTGTCTATGGCTTGGCTGCGACTGTTTCGTTAGTTAATTAACTCTGCTTGTTCCTTCCAAAACCATGCCCTTTTATACTAGAATCAAGTCATGGCCTGCCTCCTGACTTCTCCCTCCACGTACCATACATTTCCTTAGTAGGTCCCATATGTGCGTACCTACTCATTACTTTAGGTATTGCTTGTTCCCATTTAAATGTCCAATTGGCATCTTTGGTGTCGATTGCCCTACACCGGTGTCAAGTGTCACCCATTCATAAATCGTAATGTACTACGGGAAGCACATCGTAATATTCCTCCAAAATGCATTTGTTGCAGTTTTACCTTTTGTTGGCGTACTGCCGTGCAATCGGATATCGGAGTTTTACTACGTGTCTATCACATTGGGTAGGTAGGTATACGACACTTGACTCGGTTTTGCTTGGGTTGCATTTGGATAAGTGGAAAACGAAAACAAAGCAAATGACCTATTAATAGCCGCACTTCGGCATATGAGTGATTAATTGGTATACCGCTTGGGAATGATATTAGAGATGGCGCTCGGTTGGGAGATCGGAGAAAGGCCATGATGTGGGTGGTCTGGGTATGGTTGTGCGGATCACAACAGCAGGAACCAAATGAACGAATTTCAAAACTACTTAAATCATTAAATATAGAGGCCAACCTAACTAAAAATGGAAAATGTACAATAGAAAATATTTGCATTGAATTTAATGACATTTTCCAACTGGAAGGGGTAGTCAGTTGACGCATACCGATGTCCTGGGTCATAAAATTAGAACCAAACCGGATCAAGGCCCAATAAACCAGAAGCAGTATCGTCTCTGGACAGAAATTGCATTTGTTTATTTAGGCCACAAGTGCTCCGAAAACGGTACAATACCAGATCCCTCAAAAACAAGTTGCGTCACGAACTTTCCCATCTATGGGCTATGGGCTATGGGCTACCAACAACTTCCGAACGTATCTTTTAGGGCGCTCTTTTACCGTGTAAAGAGATCATTAGCCACCAAAGGGAGTGTTTCATGTCAAAGATCCCGCACCTCCCGTCTAGTACGTTTCCCTCGCAAACTCTCGGAATAATTTTTCAAAATCGAATACAAGCCCGGAAAAGAAAGACCTAGTATTGGATGCAATTATAATTAAATGCTAATAAATGAGAGAGCTATAGCCGCTCAAGAAATTGATTCTCTTTTATGAATGTAAACTATCAATACTCAAGAAATATATATTTATATATTTATTTTAAATTAAATTTCAGGTGAACCAAACGGATTTTCCCTTGCTTAAAACACTGTTCTCAAAATACTTGTGCATCCCCGCAACATCCGTTGAGTCCGAAAGAGTATTTAGCAAGGCGGGTCAAATTGTTTCGGAGGCAAACCAGACTCAAAGAAGAATATATCAATATACTATTATTCTTACACCAAAACTTTTGGATAAAAAAACATTAATGTATTATATGGATTTTTTATTTAAATACAAACCAAATATATACATATTTGTATATTATGGTGGACTGGACTATCGTCGACTATCGAAAAAACTATCGTCGACTATCGATGGCGCCGACTATCGATAGTTCTCCACCTCCACTTCCCGTATCACACTTAGGAAACAGATATATTCTGACTTTTCAGGATGATTTGACTAAGTTCATTAATTGCTCAGCCCTTTCCGATATGGAAGGTGAGAGTTTTTAATGAACAAATCCTGACGAGGTATAGAATTCCAAAGATTCTTGTCACGGACAATGGCGTCAACTTCATGTCAAATATATTTTCACAGAAGAAGTAGGTAACTAGGCGTGAAAAAAACTTCATACAACAGCGGTTCGTTAGAAAGAAATCATCTGCCTTTAGCCGAATATCTCAGATCCTTTGTGGCAAACGACGAACGAAATTGGGACCAATGGCTTCATCAAGCCATGCATGTTCAGAGGAACTCCATCGACACCGCGACACAATTAACACCTTTGAATGCCTTAATTGGTTTTAAGTTTGAAATGTCAACTAATCTAAAAAGAAAACTCACACCTCTCTATAATGCTGACGACTACCCTGCACGACTCAAGAAAGAAAGAATAAATTCTCCCCTATATGGCTAGGACCCTATGAGGTTGTGTCCGTAAGCAATAAGGTAATAGGTAAACACAAATATCAAAATGGGAACAAAGAATAAAAGGTTGCATTACAATCAACTTAAACAATTCTACCGATAAAATAAGAGCAAACACTTTCATGTAAATTTTGGTACATTAATCTATTCTTTTTTCTTTTCAGTAGACCAAACTTAGCCAAGGAGTAGAATCTTTCCCAATCCTTTATAGAGGCCTAAGTTGTATATTTTCATTAATATTATTAATAAATTAAGAAATGTGCATAAGAAGCATGATTAGAATTATAAGCATTATGTACCTGTCAAACTTGATCGGGCACACCGTGTCGCAGGATGCAGAACCGTTCCAAGTGACAAATTTCTTTGAAACCCCCATCGTCTTCGAAAAGTTGGGAAGTGCCTTATTTTTTGAATCATCTTTACTAAGTTCACACCAATTGATTTCTCTGGCGTTGGTATATATCTAATATCTGTGAAATCAAAATAAATCAAATGTGTTCGTTCCTGAAAGTCGACGTAAACAATGGTTAAAGAAGCTTCAGTAATATCGGAAAACTTGAAGGTAAACAACGAATATCTCCAGCATATGTTTTGACACAAACGCAGCAGAAGAGGTCTTCTTATCGTAGTTGAAAGTTATTCAAAATGGGCTTTCCGTACTATGTACAGCGAATACTCGAAAAAGGTGTACAACAAATTGCAGATTCTGCATAAAAATAGTAAGGATATATTCACACTGATCAACAAGCAAATAACGGTGATGAAATCAAACTACGACGGTATAGGTAAACCCTCAACATGAATTGCAGATATCGACGCAATAACGGCACATCTAACTGACTTCGGTTCAATATACTAAAAGTTTGCAGACAAATCAGGCACTTCTATAGCGACACTTCAGCTGAAGACAGCAATAAATGAGCTTGTGCCTATACTCACAGCCAAGCTCCTGGAAGTACAACGCCGATAAAACGTTGAAATGGCTACACCCGTTCATCCTAAACCGTGCCAAATGTCACCGTATTCCGTAACGAAAATACTCTGATCATTAAATTCGTCAATCCGCTTCCGGAGCCAACAAAGTTTAATATCCAAAAGGTATATCTGATCGCATCAAGACTGTACCTAATTAGCGCGACAAGGGCAGATTATATAGCAGAATCAGAGGATCATGGACTCTTCGTTTTTATGACCAAGGAAGATCTGGTACAATGCAATTAAATAACAACAATAAAGCGTCTAACCGTTTCAATCTGTAAGCACCAAAGACCGGTATTCGCAAGGAGCCCTTGCAGCACATAGGGACAACTTTTTATTAAATGATATAATTGAATTTTTTTTTTTTGGTATGGTGTAGTGGAAACGTTCAATGTCCGCGTTGCCGGTATGACTATTTGGCTTTGTTAAGTGAAGTGATATTCCGTCTTCTTCTAAGAATTCCTTTATCTGAATAGCTTTGAATTTGTTATCTACGACTATTTTATTTGGTTTGTCTAATTTTGTAAAATGGTCTTCTAGTAGTTTCTATCTGTTAAATGATATGCTGAACCAAATTTATGTGGTTTTCGATTGGGCTTCAAATCGAACATAAAAACGTCACTTGCTCGTTTTTGTATTGATATTTGTGCGATTCGAATATGTGTAGCCTTCGACACTTTTCTTAACATTTTGCATTCACTGCTTAATTTGATTTTAGATTGATTTCTTAACATTTGTACATAAATAATTAACAAAAATAGAGCCACCCATGCAATGCGTTTCTTTGCAGTTGAAAAAGTTCACGAAAACGTCAACAAACTCCACTAGTTGTCAAACTCAAAAAATCCAGATTCGCAAAAGTGCTCTGAAATCTGAAAAAGATTGCTTTTTTTTTGTACCAAACGAATACTCGTATAAAAAGTGCTCTGAGCGCCCACACGAATACCACATTAGGGAATTTATATATTAAAGTTAGAAAACTTATTTTTCGGATAACATAGGTATCAATATGAATTATCTGATTAATATCTGTTGGTGTTTCAGTTTTCTTAAACTTGGCTTTTATGGGGTTGCGATCATATTTGACTGTTTGGCATATGTCGAATCGATAACAATTCATTGTCATTGTTATTTGGTTATTCCAGAATGCTGGCTTTCTTTTAAATGGTACAGAGATATTTATTTTATAACTTCTACCTACGTTTCGACGTCTTGTGGCCTAATTGAACACTTCAAAAATTTAACAGAGTTATCATTTGAAAACATCTCTCTTATCTTTTCCTAAAGAATACTTCACATATTATCCGTTAGTTCTGAAATTATACCTACTTTTCTTTTTCTTATAAATCTCCTAATCTATCAAAATCATGTTTTGCTATATATAAATTCCTTTACCATGCAGGATCTCGAATTGTACTTTTTCGGCTTTACTAATAATCAAACACTAATGTCGGCGATTAGCTGGTTCCAGCTTTAGTAAAAATGTACAGCATTAGTGAAACGGTACCAATAAACAATTAGACCTCCACATTTGCTAGTGCGACAACTTTCTTAGAATCTATTACATTTTTTGTGTTATCGAAGATATCAAATTTCATAATTTGTTTTCGTGAAAAACAAGTTCAGTGTTTTATTTCAGAACGAGGATTTTATTCTAAGAAAAGGAATACATAAATCGCAAACTAATTTGCCCAACAGATATATTTCAAAGGTCTTTTGAAGCTTTTTATAAGCAAAAAACAAAACACAAAATAGGAAATGCACAAAATATCCGCTGATCTGTCGAATATCATATGCAAATAAGTAATGCCTCTAATTCAAGCCCGTTTACATTACAAGTTGCATAGCAATTTTATACAAAAGTAAATATATGGAAATGTGAAAATAAATATAATTTGATCTTTTAAAAATTGAAAGCCGGGCACATTTTTCAATAGGAAAGCTGTCATGTGTACTCTTCTATGAATTAACACCAAATAAAACAGAATTCTGTATATCTCGAATTCGCACATAATACCTGGTAGTTCTCCAGAAGTTCGTAAATTTATTATTTTGCTGAATGCTTACAATTCTTGTATCTACACTCAGCGAAAAAATGCAAACAAAAGTGCAATATGTTCTATTTGATTTCACCGTAAAATCAAATATTTAACAAATATTTTTTAAACATTCTTTATTAAATTTTATTTCTTTTCACGTTAAAACATATTTGATTTAAATACGCAATGTAATTTTAAATTAATTACGTAGATTCAAAGTGAAACGTATTCACTTTTACATTTAAGCATGATTCCACGTCAAATCAAGGTACATACGTGGTTAGATAAAATTAAAAATATATGCATTTAGAGTAGGGAAACCCTTTGAATTAATGTTATGCCACTTTGATAAAAATGTTCGTAGTCGATGCTAAATCATTCCGAAAAATATTTAAATCAAAGTGCTTTTCTTTGATTTTACGTTGTTTTTTTCTCTGGGCGTATATTTTCCCCGAAGTGAACCTTTGAACCATTCATTTGAGAATCTCATTCCCGGGGGACAAATTTCTTTTTCAGGTTGCACCCAAATATTTACTATGGTACTGAGAATTGTACAAAAAAGTATTCAGGTATGAGCTGTCCGATTATAAGTGAACAGATATATTATTCTCTTTCCGATGACTCTTGGTCTTGGAAAGATCCCAAATTTAAATCAAATTTATTTTTTACTAAAAGCATTCGTTACTTGAAAACTATTAAAAAAGGAAAGCCAATAAACAAGCAATCACTAGCGGTTAAACAAGATAAAGTAGAGAAAAAACACAAAATTGCGAATAAACGAAAAAATATTGCCTCCGTCTGAAAAGTGGTAAGATACAAAATAATTTGCACCTCGTCTCGTAAGATTTCAATATTTCATCGCAGACTACGAACAGCTACTCTAGTAAGACGCTTTTGGATCTTCTCAATTCTAAAAGAATGTACTTCGTAAAAAGGATTCCATACTATACTGCAGTATTCAAGATGTGATCTGACAAATGCAAAAAAAAAGACATTGAAAGTCTTTCGAATTCCGCAATAAAAAACCAAGCATCTGATTACCTTTGGCAACCAAAAACTCAATGTGCTTGCAAAAGCTTAGTTTTATGTCAAAAATAACTCCAAGATCTTTTTTGGAGGAAATAATGGACAAAGGGGTATTATCGATTACGTACGTAAAGGTAATTGGAGAGGTGTGACGATAAAAAAGAAAGGCTTTGACATTTAGAGGTCATTGTCATTACACCAAATAGAAAGACGTTTAAGGTCTTCTTGTAGAAGAATACAACCTTGAACTGAACGTATTGGTCGGAAGATCTTCAAATCGTCGGCAAACATAAGACACTGGGAACTCAAAAACAAGTCAGGAATGTCATTAATAAACAAAAGGAAGAGCAGAGGGCCCAGATGACTACCTTGAGGTACTCCAGAGGTGACATCAATTGGTTACGAGAGCATTTGGTTTATGCGAACATACTGGATACGAACCGTTAAGTAGGAATGAATCCACTTTAGGATATTGGAGTGAAATCCTAACGTAGTCAGTTTTGAAATTAATGGTCTATGGTTAACGCGATCAAACGCCTTAGCAAAGTCTGTATAAATTACATCACATTGCGAGCCATTTACAAGGTAATTCAAGGCAGTATTACAAAAAATTGAGAGATTTGTAGTAGTGGATCTGCCCGTAACAAATCCATTCTGAGACGGAGAGATCAATCTATTTAAGAGAGGTGTAAGTTTTTCACAAACTAGTTTTTCAAACAACTTAGGGATAGAAGACATTTTACAGATTGGACGATAGTTGGTAATATCATGCCTCGATCCAGATTTATATATGGGCGTTAAAAACGACCTCTTCCAATCTTTCAAAAAAATTCCAGACTGGAGAGATAAATTAAATACTAAACCCAAAGGTACAGAAAACGCGGAGGAGCACTTTTGAAGTTAAAATTGGCGGGATGCCATCCATACCCGGATTTTTATCTAGTTTTAATGAAGAAAGAGCTATTTGAACTTCAGTGATTGAACATTCTAAGTTGCCGACATTTACGAAATCACAGGACATTGAGTTGTTATATGAGACTCTAGGCGTGGTAGTACCACAAGAATAAACAGATAGAAAGTGGGTTTGGCTTTGGAGGTTTTTTGTTTGGTATGGTTGTATCCTAATCTGAGAACTCTGTGGTTCATGCTTGATCTGGGGTCTTACGACAAAGGGGGGTTGTGGTTGTGGTCTTGGTGCGAAATGTTGCCTAATATTGGGTTGGTTATTAAATTGGTTATAATTTTGCGGGATAAATGATTGGTTATTAAATTGTGTTTTGAGTGGTTGACACTGGAAAGCTGTGAGGCGTTCTTGGAGAATAACGATTTTGTTGCACATTGGGCATGTGCCTTTGCGGATTTGTTAGAGGAGGGGGGTTTGAAACTTTTTCACTGCTCCCTGATTATTATGAGCATGGTTTGCCCTGAAATCTTGATTTTCGAGCCTTAAACATAAGTTCAAAGCATGGGGTGAGTCTAACGGCTCTCGTATGCCGAGTAACCGTGGAAGGTCACCTTTTAGGCCTTGGATATAGGTATCCAGGGCCTTGTCCCTATATATTTGGGTTAGTTACTGCATGGAGTCTGGGGTTGCTTCTAAGGAAGAAATTCTGTTAAGAATTAGAGATAGGTGCGAGTAAACAGTTTGGTAAAATTCGCTTACGGACTTATTCCCTTGAACAAGAGAAACCATTTAATACTCCAAGGTACTAAGTTTTCTCTTGTCGGCGTAATGCATCGCTAAGCACATGTATATGGCCTTCCAATCAAGTGGAGTGATGTACGACTCAAAAGCCATATCTGCATTACCTATGATTTTATTTCTTATTACGGTTAAAATCCCATAATATTTTGGTGTACCCATTAAAGGCTTGTAAATGTCGAGGATGCGGTCGACGCTCTTTTTCCAAAAGCTGTATTCACCTGGGTCCCCTGGGAATTGTCTAATACAACGGACAACGTCTGGGATATTATCCATTTCGTCGAGTCGATTCATGTGTTCGCTGCTGATTACATGATCCGTACCAGCGAAGTTGTCACAGTTTGGGTTTAATACTTTTCTAACTAGGGAAGGACCCTTCGACTCTAGAATTTGGTGCAAAATTACTGTGACCACCACGTCTTGTGCAGGAGTGGATATCACTTCCTGGCCTGAGTTTGAATGAGATGTCAGAGACTGGAATGAATTGTTAATGTCTGTTATAATTGCACCTCGATTTTGTCGGTATTAGCTTGAGGATGACTTGATGCTTCAAGATTTCTGTTAATAGGTTGGGGTGGAGCAGAACCACTCGGGCCCGCAAGATCGGTAGATAAACCAGAACGTAGGTCAGGCATGGTGAGGGTTTTTGATAGCCAGAAAATTTGTAAAAAAATTGTTTAAATATAGATAATAGTGGTTCTATACCAATTAAGTTGTTTTCAATCTTAATTTCTTACTATTTTATGTGTTATTTAGAATTATTCTACGAATAGGAATTGTAATAGTATTTCCTCTGGATTCTTAATTAATACCTATGTGCAATTTCCTTAAAATATATGTCACTTAAATTCAACTTTTATGTCTCAATTAAATTATATGTAATTTCTCTTAAATATATATGTCGCTTAAATTCAACTTTATGTCTCAATTAAATTTCTTAAAGTTAATGCCACTAAAAATATTATAAATCTAAGCTCACAAAATCAGGAACTTCACCGTCTTATGGTGGTGGAGTGGCTAGTTTGTACAAACTTCCTATTCCTCTGACCTTGGAACACAGTCTGGGAACGGCTACTGAGAGTCCTCATGTTTCAACACATTAATGTTTTTCCATTTTACACTAGGGGTTCCTTGGGACAGGTATTTGTTGTCAGTACGTGAACACTTGGTTTTGCATTAACTACACAGGAACTTCTTGAGGACCTTTTGTGAGTTATTCACTAGAGTTTTGCATAAACTGCGCGAGTACTACTTGAGGACTTTTCAGAAGTTATTCACTAGAGTTTGCGTAAACCGCGCGAGAACTACTTGAGGACTTTTTGCGACTGTTTCTTGTATTAACCACGCGAGAACTACTTAAGGATTTTTTGCGAGTTATTCACTATTCACTTATGACAAACCCGTCCCTGCTCGGGCGCCAATTAAATCTTCATACGTTAATTTCGCTTAAAAAAAAAATTATTTATTTCTGAAACTGGCAGCGGTTCTGCCTCGATATAAACTGAACAACATTTCCTTAAAACCTAAATCTTAAATACGAACTTAATGCTGCGACTGCATAATCTAACGGCGACGTCTTCCCACAGACATATTACATCGTATGTGATGTAATACAGGTCCAGCGCTGTCGTCGACTCATGTTGCAATCATATTCAATCATATGTTCCCAACAATATCAGCGAATTCTTTTGCCAGACACATGGGAACCGATGTTGAACCTTATTCGTATTAACTTATACAATGGTATAACCATTATTTGAAATTATTCGTAGAGTGTGGATAGTTTTTCTTTTAGGAATAAGTGCACTTATGCTTAAAATATATATGAAAAATGAACAGTGTAGATTGGTTGAAGGGGTATAAACACATTTTAACCAAATTTTCTTCAGTTATCTAAGAAAATTTTACACATGAAATCGAAGTTAATGATATTCAAAAGCGTAAAATACGCAACCATGTTTATCTTAATAAGTTTCTGGTATATAGAACATCTCGTTTAGATAGTTTTATCAATCAAAGAAATAAATTTATTCGCATTTTAGCAATATATAATAACTAACCATGGCATTCAATAATGTAAAAAAATGTTGGTATTCCCCAACTCTCGCACATTTCCCCACGGTTGTTGAGGTTGGCAGCATTTATTTTTGTATTTTTTGTATGTTTTCGCATGTCACACGGATTCTTAATTGACATAACACCGATAGGGGGCCAACGGCAAGAGAATTGCGAGTTGGGGTCTCAGTATGATTTTGTCTCTGATATATACTATCACTTCGTGTATACTACCATTGCGCTACTAGTGTCAAAGCAGTGTAGCTGAAATACTTAAGAGGGTGAAGATCATAGCTTTAGTTGGTTTACTTTAGTAGGCGCAGAAACCTCGATGGTGGCGGTTGCATTGTTGTCAGCGCTGGTGGCATATATATTTTTTAAAGGGAAAGCCTTTAAAAACAAGTGGAACGCGAACATCCTTACTTGAATGAATACGTATACATTTGCATTGCTGTTTTCTGATATGCTTTCCCTTTCCGATTTCAGAGTGTGGATGAGGGGTTTGTTTTGTAATCTATTCTTTCTCTCCCTTTTTGGTTCGATTTCATAATTTGTCAGGTTTGTCGTCTGTTGCTTTTATGGATGAGATTAACAGTTACCTATGTTGTGTGATAATACAATTAATGTAATATCTTTTGAGGGTGCTATAGCAGATGTGATTAATGAAAAGGAAAGTATCAGAAGTGCAGCGAATTCTCACAATGTCTCTAAGACAACATTACTCCGCCATCTTTCACTGCACCAACAGTCTGGGAATAAGTCATTCAGATACTGTTCGCACATAGCCCATAAGCAAATATTTTCCCACGAAAACGATGTCTTGTTGTTAAATTATCTATCTGCGGCCGCTAAACTACACTATGGGCTATCCTAAGCCGTTCCACCGATGCTGATATTTCCTAGAGTTCACTTCAAAGAACATATGCTAAGCGAAGCCCCAACAGGTTGTATTGGTGGCGCTAATCCATCGGGTTGGTCAAACGAATAACTTTTCGTTCAATATTTGAAGCACTTCATTGCTCATGTAATGGTTTTACGGAGGAAAAAGTGTTACTGATTATGGACAATCATGTTACGCACATATCAGTCTCAGCCAGTAATCTGGCAAGAGAATCTGGAGTTCTGCTTCTGACTTTGCGACCACATTGCTCGCATAAAATGCAGCTATTGGGCAGGACAGTGTTTTGTCCATATAAAACATTTTTCAACAAGGCTGCCAGCGAATGGATGCTTATGAACCCAGCTAAGCCTATGTCAATCTACAACATTGCTTAAATAGTCGGGAAAGCTTATTCAAAAGCTTTTAACCAGCACAGTTTGAAGTGACTGGGATATGGCCTGTGGAGGAGCACATATTTCAAGAAAACGAATTTTTGTAGCTATGTTATTATCGACCTGATAATACAATCGCTGAGTTATCTTCGAATTAAATGTTGTCTCACTAAATACCCATAGCCCTTCGCCCGAAGTATCTCACACACAGGCTATCACATAGAATTATAAATTCAAGTCACAGTTAATAAAAACATGTCCAAAGGCCCCTCCACGAAAATACCAAACATGGAAGAAAAAAGGGGAAACCAAGGATTCTCACCAACACCCGGAAAAAGATGAGGTTGAGGCTAGCACATCAAAAAAATGCAACGGCAGGGCTCGAAAGGCCGTAAAGAAGAAAGTGTTACATGAATCATCTGAAAGTGACGGTAACATTGAGCTGTCATTAAAAAAAGTCATAAAAATGAACCAAATAAAAAAACCTGTGGAACAAAATGATGACATCAGCGAAGCAGACTTTAGCGGAGAAGATGACCATTGACAAAGTTTGTAGGCTGGCCAAAGCCAAACATTAAGATCATTCAATACGTTTTCTTTATTTTAGCCTGTTAAATTATTTTCTAGTTTGGTTTGATAAAAGTTTTGTTTAATTTTGCTTAAGATTGAATATTTACTGTGAGCAGTCCAAGGTGCATACTGGCTTGGTTCATGTGTACTATGTGTACCTTGGAACATCGAGATGGTTTTTTCTTAAACTACATTTAAACATGACGTGAACATTATAGATAAATTCTGAAATGTGTTTTTGCTATGAAAATATTCCAAGTTTTGGTGCGTAGCCTTTTTAGTCTGATAAAGAAATCAAACAAAAATAAAAAAATACTTGTATAAAATTTGGTCCAAGGTACACTATCCTCCCCTACATATTTAAAAATAAACCTCATGTGCGAAATGTATGCTTTCAGTTATTAATACGAAGTATGGGACTTTTTTTGAAATATGTAGTTAGAAACACTCAGTTACAGTTACAAAACTACGATGAAGTTTTCATAATGTACGCCGTACGGGTGGGTAGGTCTTCATTTCTGAAAGTTTTTAAATTGATATTAACTTTTTTTATCTCTCTTCCAACGCTTTTTTTACATACGTCTTTATTTCATAAAGCCATGGATTACTAATTCATAATGTCATTCTTTGGAAACTTCGAAATAACAGAAAGCTATAACATGTCTTATACATTTAATATCCGAGTGCTAACATACATTGGTGCTATTAAAAACTATCATATTGACGCTATCCAAACTACTAAGGTTCATTTACTGATTTCAAATAATGATTCCAAAAAACCGCATATTATATGTTTTGTATATTAGTGCATTTCTATATGGGGCCATTAATATTAATATCAAAAACTTGTCAACTTACCTTAATAGGATTTCTCCATAAATTTACATTTTTACAAAATCTAGGAAAACCCAAACTCATTTCATTGTATTTGAATGGGATAAGGTTTCATTATTATACCCTCCGCCGCCCTGTCTGTCTGTCCGCCAATCGCATGGGATTGGCTGTGTCATCACTTTCACGTATCTACCTGTTCCCACAGTCTGAGTGCAACAGGATCACATAGCACATATGGATGCGCGTGCATCGATACTTCGGCGGGTCAGCAATTGTATCGTGGGACCAGCGGTTTCCTAATGCTTTATATAATTAAATTATAACGTTGTCCAAAATATACATATATCGATTGTCTTTTATTCACGAACAAGTTGGACCAACCCCAGGTTGGTGTTCGGTTTTTGTTGGATAAATACCGGCAGGGATTTTGTAACTAAGTATCTTTACAAAAAACAAATTGTGGAAGTTGCACTTAAATACCGAAATCATATTCGTTTGTGCAATTTCATATAAACAAGTAATCAAAAAATAAGTAACCCTTCGAATGCGTTTATAAAAGGATATAATACAAGGTAAAATATAATTTTTGTTCAGATTTTTATTTGATAGGTAACCGGATTGTTATAAAGTGGGTACAATTGCATAGGATGGCGTTTTTTATAAGGGGGTTGCTTATAACCGGGAAGTAGATATGAACCTGAATACTTAGTTTATGGCCAAGGCTTATACGCTACAACTGAATACTTTTCCCAACAATTCACTCAGAAGGCACCTTAGGCGAAAATTTGAGGGCAACGCAAATGGTGAAGGGCTCAGTTAGATATTTAGCTGTAACAATCAGAATCTAACGACACAATAGTTGCTGTGAGAAAGTTGAAGTCACTGAAAATGCAGATAATCGGCCTTACTAATAATCAAACAGTAATGTCGACGATCAGCTGGTTACCGGCTTTAGTAAAAATGCACAGCATTAGTGAAACTGTACCAATAAACAATTAGACCTCCACATTTCCTATTCCGACAACTTTTTTAGAATCTATTACATATGTTTTCGCAGAATTAAAATTGCATAATCTGTTTTCGTGAAATACAAGGTCAATGGTTTATTTCAGAACGAGGATATTATTCTAAAAAAAAGGAATAGGTATATTATAAATTAATTTGTCTAACAGATATCGTTCAAAGGCTTTTTGAAGCTTATTATAAGCAAAAAAAACCATACACAAAATAGGAAATGCACAAAGTATCCGCTATTCTGTCCCTATCGTCCGATCGGACACAATTTTCGGTCCTTTTTATAAATAGTACGCTTTGTTTTGTAATACTTCAAAATTGATTTCTGAGCGAATTTGTGTCGTAATAAGATCTCTTTCAAATTATTGATTAAACGGAACACAGTTTATTCGAATGCTTTTATTTATTCGTAGGCTGATGATGCAAATCAAAGCTTATTGGTAGTCTAAAGATCACATTTGAATCAAGTGCATATTTTTGAAAGAAATAGTAGCCCGCTTGTAGTACCCGCACCATCTGTTCATCTGCGTTTCACTTATTCCTATACACTTCCCATAATGCCAACCACGATGCCTAATATACGATAATTACAATAAGTCGCTTCACTAGCTCAATGTCAAGGCATATCATTCTCACATATCGCCAAGACAGAACCCATAAACAATATGAGTAATCGCCAACAGAACCCATAAACAATATGAGTAATGGGACAAAAAGGGAACTCCACTTCAAGTTCTGTACACATGCTGATATCGCATGTGTGTAACTAAAGGCAAGTGTGAAAGACATGCTAGTAATTTTGACGCAAATTTGCTGATAATGCACTACGCGCAGCTAGGGCAAAACGCCAACGACTTGTTGCGATATCGATGGTATTTTGGGTAACGAAGGTATGAAGGACTACATCAGCATGGTTGAGCAATGTATTTCCAAGAATTGCGGAAGAATGTGTGTGTTGAGAGGAACGTAAATGAACATGGATAAGCTAAATAAAGCAATATAACAGGACTGGGAATTTTGGAAACAAGACAGAGCTAAGTAAATAACAAAACAAAATAGACTGCAGCCTAGCCTAAGACAGCGGGTCTATTCTTCATTATAAACTAAATACAACCAATAAGTATTACTATAGAGTCGCAGCCCAGCTTAAGACGGTGGACTCTGTAATTAATGAAACAAACAAATTCTTTTACTTTCTTTTTACTGTGAGTTCACTCTTCTCCTGGTGACTGGCAAGCACGGCGATCTGGGACAATACAACATGCTAATCTGTTTGCCTTTGAAATACAATTTGCCAGCAACGAAACAGTAATTGCAAAAGTAAATATACGGAAATATGAAAAGAAATATAATTTGATCTTTTAAAAATTGAAAGCCGGGGAAATTTTTCTACGGGAAAGCTATCTTTTCTATGAATTCACACCAAATAAAACAGAATTCTGTATATCTCGAATTCGCACATACTACCTGTTAGTCCTCCAGAAGATTGTAAATTTATTATTTCGCGTGGATTTTGCTGAATGCTTACAATTCTTGTATCTATATTTTCAATATAGGACTGGGAATTTTGGAAACAAGACAGAGCTAAGTAAATAACAAAACAAAATAGACTGCAGCCTAGCCTAAGACAGCGGGTCTATTCTTCATTATAAACTAAATACAACCAATAAGTATTACTATAGAGTCGCAGCCCAGCTTAAGACGGTGGACTCTGTAATTAATGAAACAAACAAATTCTTTTACTTTCTTTTTACTGTGAGTTCACTCTTCTCCTGGTGACTGGCAAGCACGGCGATCTGGGACAATACAACATGCTAATCTGTTTGCCTTTGAAATACAATTTGCCAGCAACGAAACAGTAATTGCAAAAGTAAATATACGGAAATATGAAAAGAAATATAATTTGATCTTTTAAAAATTGAAAGCCGGGGAAATTTTTCTACGGGAAAGCTATCTTTTCTATGAATTCACACCAAATAAAACAGAATTCTGTATATCTCGAATTCGCACATACTACCTGTTAGTCCTCCAGAAGATTGTAAATTTATTATTTCGCGTGGATTTTGCTGAATGCTTACAATTCTTGTATCTATATTTTCCGCGAAATCAACCTTTTCGCACCAACCATTCATATAATGTGTTTTCCAATAAGAGGTGTTATTGTGAATGACCCGCTATTTCGGCAGCTGTCACTTTTGAAGCTTTTATTCTTTGACATTTGACAAGTGAAACTACGCCATTACTAACGATTGGAGCGATACACGCTTCAACACCGCATTGAAATTATTAAAATTCACCACAAAAATGGCGAAAAAACACAAGCAACGAAACCACTGATCTTTTACGGGAAAAGTTTCAGGACCGTGTTATCTCTCGAAGAGGTGATCACAATTGGCCACCGAGGTCTTGTGATTAACACCTTGCGACTTCTTCCTTTGGGGCCTCGTGAAGATGAGGTCTACGCCAACAGCCCAGCGTCGAATCAAGACCTCAAAGATAAAATTCGTGAGGCTATCGAGGACATAGGGCAGCCACTTTGCGATTTGGTTATGGAAAACTTCATGAAAAGGATATGGTCCTGTATGCGTGCTCATGGGGGCCATTTGGCTGATGTTGTTTTTCGTTATTAACGGCATACCTTCCTCTTTATTATAAAATAAACATCCGAACATTTAACTCAAAAAATGGCATTTTTCTTTGAATACCAAAATAACACCTCTTATTGGAAAACCCTTTAGATTCTCATTCCCGCGGAACAAATTTCTTTTCTAAAGAGGGTTTGGTTGCAGCCATATATGTACCTGTGCCGCCTAAGGTATTCAGGTATGAACTGTCCAATCTTATATTTTATTTTATTTACGACGTCTCTCAAGACGTCTCTTCGAATGGTCCCAAACTAATATGAAATTTATTTCTTACAAAAGCATTCGTTACTTGCAAACTATTAAAATAGGAAAGCCAGTCAAAAAGCAAGCACTAGCGGTTAAACAGGATAAAGCTGATTTTTTTCAATTTTGTGAATACATGCGTACAAATTTGTCTTTGCTAAACTTAAAAACCACTGGCATTGTTGTATTATAAAGTCAGAAAACATTTACAATTAACTAAAATTTGTTTATAATAATTGTAAACTTTCAGGCTGAACAACAGTGTATTTAAATTCGCTCCTATTACAAAATTTCATTCTGCCATTTTTGGTGGTTGGGCAGGATTTATTTAGCTAATGCCCGAGATAAACATGGGTTTCTCAACATTAATATTTAAACCTACACTTAGCGATATTCTGGCAACTATATTTGTTTATTGGTAAAGCGATTTTGGAAAGTGTGGAGTCTTTGCGTAAACTGCCAGACTAAAGTTGAGTATTGGTAAGGCCGAATAAGAAATAATATATTATTGAACTTCTGGAGGAGCAACAGGTATCTAGTACAATTAGGAATAGGCAAATGATACAGAAACCGTGTTGGAATACACAATCCTCTTGCCGCTGACCAAACCACAATATTTTTTTAAATTCCGCAATTTTGTTTTCCTATCGGTGCAATGTCAATTAGAATCCATATGACATGCAAAACATACCAAAAATAAAAGAAATGCTACCAGCCTTGGGAAATGTGTTAAAGTTTTGGAATACCAAATTGTAATACTAGGGGAATTGTGCTCAAGATGACATACTTTTTCTTGAAAGTGAAAAATAAAAATATTTAGTAAACATAGGGATGAAAACAAAGTGAATGTAGTCAATTCATTTATTGGTAAACAAAATAAATTTTAAAAGAATTCAGTAAAACAATAAAAAGTACTTTTAAAAGAATTTTAAAATGAGCCGAAAAGAGAGTTCAAGATGACATAGTTTGGTATAAGATGCCACAGACATATGCCAGTAGCCAACCACATTTATTTTCCCTAACGCCTTGAGTAGCCTTAGCCATATCCTCTTTCGACCAAGAATGCTTGTTTGACATCTTTTGTAATTATTTGGCATACTGAAATAAAAAGATATATAAATTAAAATAAAATGCAATACCTTTGGTAAGATAACATACCGATTTATCTTGGACAGTCGGGTACTATGTCATTTTGCCCGACTGGATAGCAAATATTTAGCAGATTGTTGGCACCAACATTTTCCGAACAGACGAAAATATCGCACAGAAATCACATAATATACCAATAACTGTAGCCACAAAACACTTCAGACACAACACAATACCTACCTTATCAGAAATTCTGGAGTAAACACTTAATACAAAAACAAAAATTTCACGCACAAAATCCTTATTTCCAATCACAATGAAATCACGTTGTAAACTGGCAGCTGCATTACTATGGGGGTAAACAACACTGTTAAACTACACGTCTAAATGTGTCAGGCAGAACAGTGGCGCTTATGGTTAAAGAGTAATTGAAAGTATGTCATCTTGTCGGGTATGTCATCTTGAGCAGAATTCCCCTACTAAATGATATTGGTTTGTTAATAAATCTGTGGCAACAAGGAAAAACAGCATAAGTCATTTTTAGCCACTTTTCAGGAGCGCAGGCTAAAGGGTTGGCTTTCAATTTGGAAATATGACTTAGCTATGTGTTTTTTCCTTATCCATAACACCACAACCCCCTTTCAAGACAATCGTTGCTTTTAAGCAACTTCTGATTTTTTACCCCGATTTAAAATAGATACTTGCAAATAATTGTCTCGTATTTTATTTGTGTGTGAAACGAACAAAAAATTGTAAAAATGCGTTTGTGTTTTGCGGTTTGGAAAGTTATTCAGATTATGTTTGCATAGGCGAAAGGTACAGTAAAAAAAATTCTAAGGAAAAAGTAATATTTTGAAATATTTCCGAGTAGCTTTCAAAAGTATTGTTAATAATATGTACAAAGGAAAGTTAATTTATTTATGTTTTTGTTACAAAATAAAAGAAAGTATTTAGAAAGGTAGGATTTTTCTAAAACCAAAGTTGCTTATAAGCAACTTTTATCCATAGTGGACTAAAAAATGAATTATAAACTTGATTTGAAGGAAATCGTTCGCAGAGGAAAGGTCTGACTGATGCTGAAATAGAAGATATTGCCAACTATAATTGGGATCAGTCAACCGATGAAGATGGGGATGATCCCGATTTCTTAGAAGAAGCAATTGAAGATATTTTAGCTATAGGGGAGGAGGTAGAACATTTGCTGAACATGACGAGTGTAAAAATTGCGATGCTGGCGAAGAGGTAAGTGCTGGGGTCAGTTTTGAGAAAATTGAAGATTCCACATTGAAGTGGAGAAGACGGGAAGTGTTGACCGTCGATGAAACATGGAGAGGAAGCGCTGATGTTGATGACATTTATGAGGATAAAGCACCAATAGAGTATTTTGGACAGTTTTTCGCTGAGGAGGTACTCGATAATAAAGGAGTGCAGCTCTTGTCTACTCATATGTCGGTCGAACTATTAGGATCCTGTAAGCGCTGGTGCAGCAAGGAAAACAAAACTATACATATTCCCCCACCAGCTATAGTCAACGACTATAACCAACATATGGGAAGAGTTGACCTATGCGATATGCTAATGGAAATAAATCAAATAAACCACAGGTCAAGAAAATGGTATATACGTATAGTTTACTGGTGCATCGGAGCAGCTGTTGTGAATGCCTGGCTACTGTATCGCAAAGAATTAAAACTCGTCAAACCTTATTGCACACCAATGGCACTAATATATTTCCAAATGGAAATAGCACAATCTCTGCTAAGCGCTTCGTCTTCCTCCAATTTCGTAAAACGCTCAAGAGGCCGTCCTCCTACAGTGGCCTCGCATTCCCCACATATAACACCACACACCCCGAAATCGTCACAATCGCCTTTGTCATCGCCATCAGTCAGTGTTTGCAGCTCTTCATTAAAACGCAAATACACACCAGATCCAACAGAAATTGTACGATACGACCAAAATTGGTTATTTGGGGTCAAAAAGGTTGCTGCCGTCTCTGCAAAACTGCAACGCCTCTTTCCAAGTGTTCCAAATGTCAGTGTTCGAATACAAGTAAAAATTGTTTCCTTATATATCACACATAAACATGCATTTTTCCTTAAGAAATATGAAATATAGAATATGAACTCTTCCGTTATTATGTGTTTTTTTATTTATTACTATGGGCGGATGTTTAAGCAACTTTCTACAGGAGCTCGTAGGAAGAACATATGGCTTTCAAACTTTGGAAACAGAGTTTTTATGTCTAAAATATGAAACCCACAAAATTTTGTAATTTTAGTACCACTCGGTCAAGGGTTAAGAGATATTTGAATAGAAATAATTTGTCATATAGAGAGTGGAGGGTACTGTGCATCCGAATGTAACATTAGGGGTATTCACGATTCGATAGAACAGGCCTAGTAAAATTGAGAAATTTTATTATTTTTTTATCAGATCGTGAACATAGGTACCTACTTTTTCTCATCTCTTGCAAAACTGAAAGAAATGACAGATCCTGTTTGACAATTGACATTAAGGTCTTAAAAAAATACTTTTAACTTTTTCTAAAACTGAAAAATTTGCTTTTAATTGTTTATTCTGCCGAAAAAAGGCGAACAAAAATATTTTAAATAATGGAGAGGGTAAAGACGAAGATGTTTTCATTAAAAACCTCTGATTCAGCACATTTTTTGACTGGATTTTCCTTTCTTCACTTCACTCTGTTGTATTTTTCGTTTACAATAGGGACAGGGTTTAGATAAAGTGCAAAAGTATATTTTGTTGTTGTAGTGCAGAAAAAAAGTTGTACTTTCGCAATGATGCAAGCCCAGTTGCATCGGATCGTGAAATGAATATCCCTATTAACTCAATTTTGACATAAGTCGACTTATAATATTTTTCCATTTTGGCACAGAAATATTTGTTTCGGAATAATATAAACCCGCCGAAATTTTTTACACGAAAACTGTCATCCTCTATGAATTCACACTAAATAAAACAGAATTCTGCTTATCTTGAATTCCGTAATTTATTATTTCGCGGGGATTTTGCTGAATGCTGACAATTCGTATATTTTCGCGAAGTCAACATTTTCATACCAACCACTGATTCATTAGAAATTCTTATTTTCTGGGAACAAACTCCAATTCCGAATAAAGTCCGAAAACATTTACAATTTACTAAAATTTGTTAATAATTGAAAACGTTCAGGCTGAACAAAAGTGTATATAAATTCGCTCCTATTACGAAATTCCATACCACCATTTTTGGTAGTTGGGCAACACTCCTCTTGAAAATTACATTTAGGAACGATTTATTTAGTTAATGCCCGAGATAAACATGGGTTTCTGAACATTAACATTTAACCCTATAGTTATCAATATTCTGGCAACTATATTTGTTTATTGGTAAAGGGATTTTGGAAAGTGTGGAGTCTTTGCGCAAACTGCCAGACTAAAGTTGATTATTGGTAAGGCCGTAAGAATACCAGCGCACCTAGTCTTTCCCACTCCGCAAATCGGCCGAAGTTGGGGGTCTCATCTCAGAAAACTTGCCAACTTTCGTATAGAAAAATGTGCGCCACGACTTCATAGTTTTCTGCAGGGATTTCAAATATGGTGGGTTTCAACGCATTTTTATACCCTCCATAGGATGGTATATTCCCTTTGTCATTACATTTGTAACGCCAAGAAGGAGTAACCGGAGCCCTCATAAAGTATATATTCTGAATCAGGATCACATTGTTAATGGATTTAGCCATGTCCGTCTGTCAGTCTGTTGAAAGCACGATAGCGTCCAAAGGGATTGACATAGGCGAAGAAATTTGCTGAAAGGACTTCTTTTTATCGTCGTCAGGTTGGTATTGAAAATGGGCTATGTCGATCAAGTAGTTCTGGTACCTCCCTTACAAAATCAATATTAGACCAATGTGTCTCTCTGTCTGTTGAAAACACGATAGCGTCCAAAGGAATCAACCTAGGCGAATGCAGTTTGGCGGAAGGACTTATTTTTATCGTCGTTAGGTTGGTATTAGAAATGGGCTATGTCGTCAAGTGGTTCTGGTACCACACATACAAAGTCAATATTAGGCTCATGGTCTCTCTGTCTAGCGTAGACACAAATCGATCTAGGAAAGTGAAATTTTGTGAGAGGACTTACTTTTATCGTCATCAGGTTGATATTAAAATTGGGCTGTATCGGTCAAGTAGGACTGGTACAGCCTGTTACAAATAATAACTCGTATTTCTTAATAACTTCTGTGTCTACCAATTTATTGCATGCGCAAAACTCCTATTTCGTACTAATCTATCCCACCTTAAATGCAAACGAAATAATAAACTAATTTTATATCGCGTCCTCAATTCAAATTTCGTATGTGACCTGGTCCCTGCAGCGTTCCCAAGGGTGTCGCATATCTTCTTTAAAGAGAATGCCAAATGCCAGACAAATTTTATGTTCGAAGGCAGGGCAGACAATTTTCAAAGAAGAGTTCACTTCAAGACGCACGGCGCTACCGTACGGTTCACTGCAAAAAGTGTGTGTTACAAGTTTCACCCCAAAACGAAAGCAAACAAAGAAACACAAATCTTTCTCTATCCTATCTCATAAGATATGTATATATAGAATATAAACAATTCAATAAAATTGAGAAAAACAAGTAAAAAGTGTGTTTAAAAGTTGCATCCAAAACAAAACGTGAAAAGGTTTTATGATGTGGTTTGCCATTTGTATTATTTCCATACAAATATACAAGCAAACAAGAAACAAAAAAAATCGTTTGTTTGAAGTCACCTCGACTCAAAATATAAGTGCAAGGTTTTCGCATTTGGTAACAGTAACACTTAAATTCCATAGAGAAATTGATTGTTTGGGCGATTTGGCTTAGGTTTTTAACCGCCTGGGCCCTATTTCACCAACACTTTTCATATAATATATATTCAAATAATTCCTAAGTACAAGTGCGATGTGTTTCACTAAAAATGCAAAGTTCTCACGACTTTGCATTTTGCACTTTTTCAGACTTTTTTACAAAGTGAAAAGTATAAGTGTTTTACCAATTAGAATGATACCTTTGCATTTATAATCGTGTTTTGCAAATTTGCAAAGCGAAAAACATATACCTACGTGTACGTTTGTATATTTAATTGCACCCAACACGTAATATAGAGCCAGTTTTATTGTCTTTTTCTTTTCCTTCAATATTCCTAATAATATTAAATGTTTGAGAATGAAAGAAACTCGTACATTTCACATACAAAACTATTTTCAATGATTCGCCTAGTTTTTATGAGCTCGGTTTGTTCTTAGTGGTGTTATCAACCATTCACTTAAAGAATAAGCGCTCTCTCCTATTTTGTGGCCAGCAAATGGTGGTTGCAAGAAATTCCTCAATTATTGCGTCCGAAACTCGTTGTACTACTCTGCAGACTGTAGCTTTACTTATTCCGTGCCTAGCAGCGACTCCATGATATAGCCCTCCAAAACTTAAGCAATTATTTCGTTCGCTGTCAAACCTTAGCCTATGTCAAATTGTTGACAAAACACGTTCTATACTCGGCTTAGTTAAACAAAAGCTTTCCAGGGTTGAAAAATTTCAAAATTTGTGTTTAATTTTACAACCCTTTGTACATTATTTGTATGCTCTTCGTCTTCAAAGAGTGCTTCGAAACGGTTCATTATATATTTTTTTAAATTATATCACCAACTGTTCACAACAAAAGCTCAACTGCAAATGATTTTTTTCTTTGCATATTATTGACAAAAGCTCAACTGCAAATGATTTTTTTCTTTGCATATTATTTGTTTGGTAAAACAAAATAGACGAATTCTTTGCAAATTGACAAAACTGTGCAATTTGCAAAAATATGCTTTGCACTTCGAAAATTTGTGTTTTGTGAAACGAAATTTGCAAAGATAAAGTGAAATATTGCAAAATGCAAAGTGAAAAATGGTTGTTGAAATAGGGCTGGTCTTTTGTGACGATCTTACAACCCGCTTTACACTAACCTAGGCACAAACCCCAAATAAATACAGGCAATAGCACATATATCCAGCGGAGATCCAAAGCCTTCTCAATGCGAATGCAATTTTAATTAGTTTCCTCTATAAAAGAGAATTATGTACTTGAGAATGCACATTAGGGTGTCCCTTATTTTTCGACAATTTTATTATAAAACGCAACCAAAAAAAAAAATTAGGTCATTTGGATCATGTTTACCCGTGCCGACTTCGATCGAAACATGTCAGTACAAGTTACACTGAAATAGTAGCACGTGCCTAAGGAAATTTTTATTGCATTTTTAGTTTTTAAACGGTAAACTAGTTTTTTTTAATCGATTAAAGATGTCACTGCAATTAAGAAGCAACTTAATTGCACTTAGTGGGAGATGTAAATCACCAAATAAAGGGTGCTAAATTACCGGCAAATCGACAAGTTCTTGCAGTTTTCTTTTTTAATATGCGGGAAGTTAAATTGACAGTTAGCGAAAGTGCAAATCTTGTTATTCGCGAGTGTACTATTTTTTGGGAAAAGGCAAGAATCCCTACAAAATCACTACCGAACTCTGTGGAAGCTTATAAATTTGTATCAAGCTTGGAGAGAACTGCAAAAAAATTCAAAGAAAACCCAGGAGGTGCATAAACAACGAGAAGCTGATTTCCAGGACGATTTGGATAACATATTTGACACAGCTCATGCTGATGCTCTTCAAAAAATTAAAATAGAAGAGGACATAGTCTTTTTACAGCGTCAGAGAGAGCCAGGACGACCGGGCTGCTTAGCGGGTGTTGATAAAAAACAAGCTGAAAAGGAAGATAGGTTAAGATAAAGG
Source organism: Cheilosia vulpina (assembly GCA_916610125.1). Classification (NCBI taxonomy): domain Eukaryota; kingdom Metazoa; phylum Arthropoda; class Insecta; order Diptera; family Syrphidae; genus Cheilosia; species Cheilosia vulpina. Next base: position 59,252,442 of record OU744276.1, on the reverse strand, counting down.
CGATTAGGAGAAGAACAAAAACGTAGTAAGTACATGTCATCGGCAATACCATCTACTTCTTCAGCGTCGTTGGAGGATTTAATTCCTGAAGAACAGGACATATTTACAAGCTCCGACGAAAGCAGCGAAGGTCTTCCTACTGCTCCTAAACCGTCACCTAGGCAATCTCAAAACGAGGAAGGAAGGACTTTGTTACTCCAAAATTAGTCTCAGCCTTAGACAGATGTCAGTTGAGCATAAGAGACTCTGTTTATATACTTCAGGCTACAGTGGAGGCTCTAGGGCTTAACTTTGAGGATTTTCCAATTAATAAGTCATCGATTCAACGCGTGCGGACACGGATTAGAAAAGAAAGGGCAGAGAACATTAAAACCGATTTTCAAAATAATATTCCGGAGGTTGTTACTGTTCACTGGGATGGAAAATTGTTACCTGGCTTGAATGTAAGGAGTGCTAAGGAAGAACGACTTCATATTGTTATTACTTTTGGAGATGGGGAACAACTTCTATCCGTGCCAAAATTGGAAAATTCTTCTGGTAAAGAACAAGCTAATGCTGTTTCTAGAGCAATTAGAGAATAGAACTTGGATGATAAAGTTCAGATTATGTGTTGCGATACAACTGCATCTAACACAGGTCGCTTTAATGGAGCATGCGTGCTCTTGGAACAGGAATTAGGAAGAGAGTTAGTCCTTTTTGGTTGTCGGCATCATATGTATGAGCTCGTGCTTAAAAGTGTCTTCGAAACGAAGGTCCACCAAGTAACAATAAGTCCAGAAATACCTATTTTTAAAAAGTTTCGAGATGAATGGAAAAATATTGACACTAACAATTTTCAAACAGGTGCTGACATTGCTAAAGAGAATTTTAATGACAACGAAATTTCCGAAATTCTAAGTTTTTACTTTGGGGAACTACGAAAACCAATTGTTAGAAATGACTACCGCGGCGAACTTATTGAACTTTCAATAATATTCTTAGGAGGAGATGTCGATAAGCAACTAAAAATCAGGCCCCCAGGTGCAATGCATCAAGCGAGATGGATGGCAAGAGCAATTTATGCTTTAAAAATATTTTTGCTACGCTCGCAACTTAAATTGACAAAAAAAGATAGTGCCGGATTGAAAGAGGTCTGTGTTTTTATTGTTATGGTTTATGTTAAACCATGGTTGCAGTGCAGTTCGGCAGCAAAAGCACCCTTTCAAGACTTATGCTTTCTGAAAAAATTGAAAGATTATGAAAAAGTAGACGAGTCGATTTCGAAAGCAGCCTTTCAAAAATTGTGTCAACATCTATATTATTGGACCGAAGAGGCTGTAGTTTTATCTTTATTTGATGATACTGTGGACTTAAACACAAAAGCAAAAATGGTGGCTAACTTTAATAAGGAAAGTCAATCGCATTATCTTAAAAGATACGTTCCATCGAAAGAAGAAATGTGCAATTCAATGCTAGGTTAGCTAATTTTGAATATTCATAATTGTTTTCTATTTATTAATGATTGAAAATGTTCTTTTATTTCATTTAGATAAAACGTTGGATGATTTTGTGTCGGCCAAGAGTCAACATTTATTTCCTTGCTTGAAAATAAATGAAAACTTTCTTCAAGAAAGGCCATCTTCGTGGGAGACCAATGTTTTCTATTTAGAAGCCAAAAGGATGGTTCTTTCTCTTAAAGTAGTGAACGATACAGCTGAAAGAGCTGTCAAGCTAATGCAGGATTTTCACGGACTTCTGACAGCTGAAGAAGAGCAAAAACAATTCCTTCTTCGTTGTGTGAAAGAGCACAGGAAGTTATATCCTGATTGCAAGAAAGAAGTTTTGAAGAGAAAGTATCCGCAATAATTTCTTCTTGTTACTAATTATTCTTATTTAAGTGTTTAGTATAGTTATTTAATAAAAAGTTGAAATTGAAATGAAATATTTGCAGGTAAAAAATTTTTTTTCTTAATTTTTCATACAGATTTTCAATGTTGACTTTGCTGTCTAGTCGGCACGTGTTAACATCATCCCAGGAGCAAAATATTTTGCATCGAAGTTAGTATTGGCATTAAGAAAAAAAAATGAAGGGTATGCGTGAAAAAATTCTGATTTTTTTTTTTTAGCCCATATGAGGGACACCCTAATGCACATGCACAGTAATAGTTTCTCTACGTTTTATTTGTTGACCAATGTATCATATTTATGTTAATTTAAATATTAATATTATGGCCTTATATATTTGAAAAATGTTTGTTCCTTGGTGACGAACAAAATAAATTTTACTGTTGACAAAGTTGCTGAAATATTTTTTTTAAATGGTTTTATTAATTTGTATCGACTTCAACGTTGTACAGCAAACGACTTGCAAGCTGTAAATGGAAATAACCGGATGAGACAGTTGCCTTCAAAAATAAGGGATGAAAAAAGAAACTAGTTTTTAGTTAATTTTTTTTTGATCTCCTGCTTTCCTCGGCAGCTATTTGGCTTATAACCATTCGCCAAGTCCAGATGCTCCTCTATGAAAGCAATTAAAATTGCCATTTGCTTTGGTGTAGCTGGCCTATCAATAATACATATTTTTTTATGTTATTTGTTATTATTAATAAAATAAGGAACAAGGGTAAATTACTCTTAAACTAAATTTGTCATCAAACACAAAATTGTTGCAAAAATGTCATTTATGACATTTTAGAGGACGTCTGATTGAATTTTCATATATAGTTTGAATTTCTGAAAGATACTCAAGGCTCTCAAAAAAATAAAAGATAGACGAGACGTTAGTGATAGAGTTACAAAAAGGAAATGACAAGATCGTTGACTAGGATCGCGCAAATGATTATGGCGGCACCAAATTATCAAATTAATCGGTGACAAATTATATTATTTAATGGGTGGATAGCTAATGAATAGACGCTTCTTTTGATCTATGTGGCTTAGTTGAATTCGGACGGAATTTATCTTTAGGCGCGTTGGACATTTTTGATATGGTGTAAAATCATTGAACTCGTGACACCAATGTTGCGACACCAGTGTTCGTGAAATTGGAATGCAAATTGAAAGTGTATATAAAGCGTTTTTCTTTTTTAGTTCAGAGCACAACCTGAACTGTTACACAAAAAGTTCGTGTTTCTTTTTTAGCTCAGATACATCAGAGCTCAGAATTTGTGTTTCTTTTTTCTCTCAGAGCATAATCAGAGCGCGCTCTATGAGCTCAGAATAAATTGACTGAGCATGCTGAGTATAAAGCTGATTACACATTTACAGACACATTGGACAGAAAACAAAACAGGATAAACAAAATAATTGAAATGGTGGACGACCTTTGTCAGATACGTGCTCAAGTGTGTTTCATAAATACATCAGAACGATCTGAGCACGCTCGGCTCAGAGCGCGCTCATAATGCTCGAGCTCGGTTCAACGCTCAGCTCTGAACTAAAAAAGGAAAACGCCCGTGGAGTCATTGTATATAGAGAAATGTTTATATACAATGATAGAGTAGATAGATGTATCAAATAAGAACCAGCGACAGCTAGCAGTAAACACACCTATCATACCTCAAAGAGAACAACAGACGCCATTAGTGGTGTCACCATTATGTGTTACCATATTATAAGACATTGTTATTGTTTTGGGAACAATTTTGTGAAATAAGAGTAGGAGCTACAAACGCAGGTTATATTCACTTATGAATTTGTTTTTTCATTCTCTAAAGCTAAAACAATAAGTTTTTTGAGAAAATAAATTGAGAAGGCAAGTGTCCAGTTACAGAGCTGAGATGTAGATGTCGCTAAGTGCAGGAAATGAGTTGAACACGCAGCACAAATGTTAGAAAAGCGCCTAATATTAGCTTTTCTTTTTTAGTTCAGAGCTGAGCTCTGAACCGAGCTCGAGCATTATGAGCGCGCTCTGAAGCGAGCGTACTCAGATCGTTCTGATGTATTTATGAAACACACTTGAGCAAATAGCTGTCATTTTTAATAAATATACGTATAATTTGAATATTTATTAATTGTAAATAATTAAATTGGTTAGCCTTCAGTTTCAGAACAACAAAGGTCGTCCACAATTTCAATTATTTTGTTTATCCGGTTATGTTAAAAAAATTCAAAAATTGAATTGAATTGAATGGGTATGGGAATTGTGGTTTAACAAGATTTAGAAGAAGGGAATGCTTTCAGTAGTGCTGCTACCATTAGCTAAGTATTAAATACACCGCCAGCCAGCCATGCCAACTAAGGCTTTAAGGCTTGTTTTTTTTCTAAAAGGGCACTTATTTTATTTCAAATATGTATTATTCTGTTTTATATTTTTAAACATTCTTAAAAAAATCTGGTCAAAAAAGAATTTTATATGTAACATCGGTCTTAAAGAATGTGTTTCCAATTTTAAACTCTGTCCATTTTACGAACAATTTATCTGTCAATCATTAAAAATAATTCCAGCTTCCACTTCCAGTAAGTTTATTGAAATTGGAAACAAATTCGGTAGCTAATTTTTTTTCTATTTGAGCTTAATCTTTGATTTATTGTTCCACTTTACATAAATATAATTTTTTTGTATTATTTTATTAAAAAAGGCATCCTTTTTTTTTAAGTTATTAATTTTTTAGTTAAAAGTGGTTGGCAACACTGCATCAAGCTCAGAAAACTTAAAAGAATGTGCCTACTACAAGCTGTTTTCCCTGCTAATGTGGGATTGGAAAGTGTGTTTGCTATGATTGTGATTTTAGAGAAAATTTTATTTTCAAAATTTGCTGGGGCAATCTGGTTGGTGCGAGGGAAGTGGCTGAAGTATCTACCAATTTTTTCTCAAGTTAGGTATTTATATTTGGTAATAAATAAATGCATTTGCTGCGTATTTTAGCAATGAATTTAAATGTGTTGGGCTAATTGGTTGGCTTGAAGGATCGAATAGTTTTTAACCCGATTGATATAAATATTTTAATGAGTTACTCGAAGTACAGTACAGTTAGGTCTAGCTTACCCTTTTTTGACCCATTTAGAAAAAAGCGACAAAATATTTAGCCTTTAAATATAACCATCTCTTAAGATATTTTTTGTAGTAAAATTCGAACAGGTTCATTTTTAATATTTTTTTCATAATTCTGTTTCTATTCCTTGACAAATAAAAGAGTTCTGGTTCGAACTGGCAGTTGAGAAAACGTCACGGGTAGCAAGCTCGATTATTGCCAAGCAGTTTTACCGATAACAATTGGCAAACTTAAATGTATTCTTTGGTCAGAAAAAGGGATTTGTAGGAAAATATAAAATGATTAAAATGAATAGATACAAAATTCTTTTTAACTCACTTCACTATTTTTCTTAATATTTTCGAAACTGTCCGCCCTTTATACCATGTTCCCACAAACCTAATTTAGCCAAAGTGATTTATAAATCACGAAAGGCGTCTCCACCGAACTTTGGACAATGTGGAGTTTTGGCGTAGGCTACCAGACTTAAGTTGAATATGGGTAATGCCGAATAATGTGGTTGATGACTGACGAAGATAATTACGTACAAATTCACTTTTTTCAACACTTTTTGTTTTTTCAAAGGCATTTGATTCGTTTATTTCAAATATTATTTAAACTGTTCAATTTCCTTAATAGTGTAATTAAAATGGTTTCTTGTTATTTTAATAATCGTTTCAAGCCGTTTCATACAAAAATATTCTTTCCTCCTTTTACCTTTAGTATTCCACCTCTATCTCGACTTTCGTACAGGATTTGTTGAAGATGCCACAGTGGGCCTGACATTAAGAGTAATGACGTCAAACCAAAACCAGCTGCTTTTAACTCCTGCTAAAAGAAAATGTTTGATCCCAAGTTGAAATGGTGTCAAAGACTAAGAACCTTGGAATAATATTTAGCAGTGCGGTGGTGAAGTTACCACATAAATAGCGTAGCTGCAAAACTATATGGTTCGCTGATAGGTCTTTCCAACGCTAATTACTTCTTACCTGTAGAGGTTAAAAAATACATATTCTAAGTTATGGCTACTGATGCAGACTTTGCCTTGTTACGTTTACTACAATTAGCTTTTAGTTCCATTCGTTCGCAGGTCTGAACAAATTTCTGGATAGTCGCGACAAATCCTCTGATGCAACTTACCGTGTTTCCTTCTACCCCAAGCAGGGACTAATCCCACGAATTTTCACAAGAATTTTTTAAGGCGAAGCGTTTCGTTTTGTATTACATTCTTAAATTAAAAACAAAAAAAAAACGCTTTGGTCCTCTTGCAATTCCCTGCTTGGGGTTACACCTTTATGCCGACGATGTCCAACTACATTTAGCGAAGACTTCTGGTAACCTCAACGAACTTGTTCTTCTCATCAATGAAGACATTAAACATATAACAACCTGGTCTGTAGCTAATTGGCTGCTTCTCAATCCATCTAAATCTCAAATAATACCCATTTCAAAGAAATAATTTCGGCCTTTGGCTCCTTCCCGATGTTTACCTTAATACTAACAAAATTAAAGCTGTTGACTCAGTCACTAGTCTAGGCTATATTATCAACCGAAATTTGTCTGGTTACAATCACATAACAGTGGTCGTGGGTCGTATCTACGGATGTCTGCGAAAATTGTGTTTTCTCCGTGTTTGTTCCGTGTTTTCTATGGGTTTGCTTGGTTGTACTTTGAAACAATATATCAACGCCAGGAATTGTATGTTTTTGCACAAAATTATTTAAACTCAAAGTCCGTCTTACTTGTACAACAGGCTTAATTTTACTCGCTCCTCAAGAACCATCAACCTCATTCCCTATTGTTAAAATAACATTGTTAAAATAACCTATCTCATCACGCTTATTCTTTATCGATACTGTAAGGCTTTGGAACTCTTAACCCTCTCGATTGAATAATATTTCAAATCCAATCAATTTTAAAAGTGCAATCTTTCAACATTTCTCCAACTTATATATTTAAATTCTTTCCCTCATCATCCACTCCCTTTCTTTATTTACTCTATCTCTCTACCCTGTCTCAAACTTAGATTAAGATAAATATTGTTATTAGATTTAAGTATTTTGAATTATTATAACTGATGTATAAATTACTAAGTACTATAAAAGATGATATCTTAATGTACAAACCATTTAATAAATGAATTGAATTGGTGGTTGGAGTAGGTGAGAGGTTGGGTGCATTCGGGTATTCGTACAAAATTTCGAACTCGAGATTTCAATATCAATTCTGGCATTACGATGGTAGAGGGGCTCAAAAAAGTGGGTCCCGCAATTCTGTCCATCTACTCCTGAGGTCTACAGCCTAAACGGACCAATTTGTTTCAGCCTTGGGATTTGGAGTTTATGGGCTTATAGTTCGAGGCAATTTTTTTATTTTTACTTTGCTGCTTTTAACTTGTTACTATTTTAATAAATATCAATTAATGCAAAAAGCGTTCTAGTGTTTTTGACAATACTTCCCTGGGTATTTTGAGCTCTCATTCATCTTGCTGTTCCATCCACAGGCTGAGAAACTTTCAAAGTCAGGGGTCGAAGCACCGCGTACGTTACTGAATTTTATGGATTTTACATACAAAACAATAACAAATTCAACCCCAGATCTTAGTTGATCAAATGCGAAACTAAGCTTAACCGATAATTTTCCGTTCTTGCTCTGCTTGTTTGTGTAAGACACAAGCATTAAATAATAATAATATATCACATATGCCCTATGAACGAGTAGACCGTACGGTGCATAGCGATTGGAAAGAATGAGAGGTACATTTTTCACAACAGTAGTTGATTACTGGTTGGAAACTTTTAAGGCAATATCTGTATCAACAAAAATGATCACAGCTCGTGGTTTATTTTGTCAGGAAGTCGTTACATTTTTACCATCGAAATGCTCGCTGTTGGTATACCTATCTGTTAATTTTGTAGACAATTTGTTGTTTTTTTTTTTCAACAATAAAGTGGACAAAGTTTTACAAAACAATTACAGTAACCGTATTTTTCTATTTGTAGAATAAACAAAAGTGTACCTACACATTTTTCTTTTTTCCTATTCGTCCTTCTCTTGTTATATTATATTATATTTCTTTTATTTATTCCGATACGAAAGTCAAATCTAATCGGAACTCAAATTGCGTTCGAAGTATCCGTTTTGGAACAAAATGAATAAAGCACATAAACGCGTTCATTTCACATTAAAATATTCCGCAGCAATAAGTTGTAGGAGAGCTTCGAAGAAAATGTGCAGCGTAGCTGTCAAAAGAAAGTGGTATAACGCGGTTCCCCGCAATGCGACAAGGTGCGCTATATGCCATCGGAGAATTTTTCCGAAAGTTGTATCGGAACGGATACCTCGATTGGAATTTCTCCGATTTCTTGCGACTCGATAGGGGTGATTGTTATCTATGTCAACTCTTGTTTATGTTATTGAAGAAACCAAAAATGACTAAAAGAAAGTCTCAGCTGCAACGATTTTCCAAAATAAAAAATAAAAAAAGGGTGTTCAGGGAGAAAAAATAAAAAGAAGAATTTACTAACAAAAATGTTAAGCGAACACCTTTCAGACGATTGCCAGATCTGACAATATTGTCAGGTCTACCAATGACCAGATTGTCAGTTTTGACGCTTGCCAGATTTTGCCCCAAGCTCTGACAATTGTCAAATGGTTGACGTTGTCCGGTTGAAAACTTTCAGTTCACACGGTTGACTGATGTTTGTTTGCAAAACTTCAAGTATCATAAAAGGGTTATAAACTTTCCTATATCAATTTCGTTGTATGATCGTCTTCTTCACCCACGTATTCGAAATTATTTAATTCACTCTTTTTGGTGATTGGTGCATCTACAAATATCACCGGAACTTCGTTTTGTTAGTTGAATATGAAAAATATGTATTTGACACGGCAAAAATTGTTAGATGTCATAAGCACAAAACATCTGATAACACCAAATGAGCCTGCAAATGTCCTTAACGGCTGACAATGGTCTGGAAATAATAGGAAATAATGTGATCAGACGTTTGCCAGATAATATCGGTCTGACAATGACTTTTCTGCAAATATTGTCAGATCACGATATTGTGGGTTCAGGCAATTGTCTGAACAAAGCTTGACTACGATTGACGCAAGACACGGGTCAGCTAGTAGTTATATTATATAATGAAGTTATAAACGAAAAACTTGACAATTAACTCTACCAATATTATTTTAACATTGTACCTTTTTGGTTTTTTCTTTTCGATTTTGTTTGCCTTTTGTAGAGTGCAGGTCCTTTAGCTCGTTAATCACGTTTGTCGGAAGTTGCCAAAATAATAAAAACGGATTTTTAAAATTAGGCGGACGCCAAGCCTCCTGAATTACAAATTATTTTTTTATTTCTTTCTGTACACTGCAAGTCCTGCGACTCTACTACTCTAAATGGGAAGTACAAATAAATGATAACTCTTTGTTGAAAGTGGACGTATAGGTACAATGCCTCCTGAAAAATCTGAAGTTTTCGAATTTCCCCAGTGTATACACCGTAGAATCTGTCATTGTGCCAAATTTTACTATTATAGGATTGCAGGAAGTACTTCATAATATTTATGGCTTGGCTGGGAACTTCCGTGCCCTTTTATAAATAAATAAATAAATAATTAATACGATGGCCCAAATTGTTTTCCCGTATAAATTATAAGTATGCATATAATGTACAGTCAGTGACAATGCTTTACTTACGTGACCCAATTCCTCAAGAAATACTTCAATCTGGATATAAATAACAGAGTCAATATTTTTCGAAGGTTTAAGTAAGGATGCTCGGGCATTGCGCTGAACAGTTTTTTTTTTCGAAAGCTTTATTAAGTAAATTGATAGTTTTTCTTACTGACTAACTATCTACCAGTTATACTTTACAATATGTAATAAAAGCACAGCTTAACTTTGTTAATAAAAGCACAGCTTAACTTTGTTAATAAAATCTAAAATAGCGCCGATATGATTTACGGAAGCAATTGCATACATCTATACAATCTATTAAAGCAGCAAACTCGTCACAACGATAAACAAAAATATTTTTAATTACAAAAATACAGTTATGCAAATATGTAGGAAATTTGAAATAAGTTCTGTTGAAGCAGGTATATCACTGGCAACTCCTCGTTGAACGTCCTTCATGCTCCTAAAAATAAAATAAAAAATATATGCATTATATAAAAGCTTTTGGAAAACTCAAGTTGAATAAAAAGGAAAGCGAAGGAAAGAGTGATATTAGTTGCAGAATTCCTATATAAATTCAGATTAGATTCCAACATTAGTATTATTATTAGTGCTTAAGCAATAAAAACTGAAGCCAATTGTGGACTTATATCCAACACTGCTAGGTATGAGGAAGATTTCTTGCAGGGTTCTTGCACTAGCTGATGTATTTTTTTCATCGCTTGAATAGGTCAAACAAAAAGGGTTATGTGTCGAATAATACATTGGATAAATGGCCGCCACGGCTTTGCTGGCAAGTACATACATACTCTTTTATTGAAATTTTCTATGTACATTTCACATCAATGTGGCTGAATTTCATTAATACACCTCGCAAATTTCTTTTTCAAGATGTTGGTGGTCGTGGGCTTGTTTACATAGACCTTTGTCTAAAAAAAACCCAAAGAAAAATGTCTAAAGGCGTTAAATCACAAGATCTGGATGGTCAATTCTGATCACAAAAACAAAAACGAGGTTTTTCTTATCTTACAAAGGGAGATTGAACATGATGCCATTCGGTGTTGGGATATATAATATAATAATTGCAATAATTATTACAATAATTAACATCGTTATACTTCCATATATGTAGTTTTTTTATTAGTTATTTTTATTTCTGACTATTCTTTCAATTGGTTAATATTCTAACAAATGTATATCTGTCATGTTTATGGAAAATTTAAACTTAATATTGGTACAATTAAATCTCCTAGATATTCTTTTCGATTATAAATTTTGTTCGTAATTTCGATTTTACAATTCTTAAACTTGATTAAATAGTTTCCTTCGATTTCATATTGAATATCATTACAATTGTGTTTTAATGTTGTCTTATTAATATTTTTCAAAACTTTACTTTGTTATATTGACAATTTCACATTCGAAAATTTTTTTTAACATAATATTTTTAATACCTACATTTATCAATTATACTCCATTTTCTTTTTCCTAAAATTCATTCAAAATTCAAAATATTTAGTGATATATATTTATTAATATATTTTATTTCGTTTTTAGATATTCTAATTCTTTGAAAGTTATACTATTTTCTTGTATTTCATTCAATATTAGTATGTCTTGTGTAAGTATTTCGGTCCAACTTGTTAATATTACGTCGTCTACTATCTCTAGTGCATGCTTTACTTCATTAATATGATTGAAAAATTATAATTCTATTTGTAAACTATTTACTTCACTTTTATTAATTGTATTAATTAAATATTTAAACTGTTTATCAAATCGGTTGTTTATTTTAAGTTGTTGATTTGTATCTTTTATTATTTCATGATTATTTTCTTCTAAAATTTTCATGTGGCCTTCGATTTCTTGTCTGTCGTCGTCGTCCATTGTTCCAAATAAAAATTTGAAACCTGTGCCAATTAAATTTAGTAATCCTCTTTTAACAATTCTATGTGGTGTTAATGTTTTAATCTTAGTTTCTAATCTAGTTATTTCGCTATATAATTGAATTTCTTGATGTTTCATTTCTGATGACTTTAATAGAAACATCGTCACTATTATTTTCATTATGTCCAGATAGGTACATTGTCATTTTGATATTTATTTTTCTTTCGAAAGGTCTTTGTATAATATTTGTTCTCGTAGAGGTTTTATTGTTATTCTTTTATCTTCTTGTTCTATTATTTTTACTTCCTTGTATTTAGTTTATTGAAACATTCTGGGTTATTTATTTTTCTGTAATTTACGATTAGATATTTCTTTATCTTTCTTCCTTTATTTATTTTCTGCAAAAGTTTATCTTTTTTGTTTTCCATTCGTCCAAATACTTTTTTAATATTGACTTTATTAAGATGCGCATCCCAAGGTTTTTCAAGCGTTGTGAGGTGTATGTTGCTCGGATCACATTGTCGACTAAATTCTGTTTTATGTTTTTCATGTATACATAGGATCGCATTTACTGCACTATGGACTCTTTTTATGTCGGAGATTCCTGTGAGTCGATAAGACATAGTAAAGTATAATTCTATTTCGTTTGATAGATAGACATTTTATTGCGTAGGGGAGAGTGGGGCACCTTTGAACACTTTTTGCTTCCAAGTCTCATAAAAACCTATGTTTTCGAATTTTTGATCTGTAACTTCATTTTTCTCTTAGAAATGGAACTCAGCTTTAGTTTAAACGCATAATTCTATCCGTTTTATGAAGATTTTGATTTAGTATTATTTTTTGAATGAAGCAGATCCTTATGTTCAAAGGTGCCCCCCAGTGGGACAGTTTTGAACTTGGCTAGGGCACCTTTGAACGACAGATTTTATAATAAAATATTAAGCTGAAATAAGACTTTACACCTTATTTAAATTATGAATAAGTTTTGATTTTTAAATTAGAGTTAAATAAGTTAACATAAATAAACAAGAATTCTGTCTCTCATAGACACTCGCTCTATCAGCAAATACATTAATAGGACCAAATGGCTGTAAAGTTCTTTCACACTTTCCGTGTTAGCAGTTGGTCACTTGGTACGGCCCTCGCCGTAGGTCCATTGTGATACCACAAAAAGGTCTTCTACACCTGACCGGACCTGCTAGTGGGTTCCTTGTTGCTACTAAATGCTTGTGGCTATGTCTATGAGAGGAAGGGGTGGTTTTACCCTTGGATCGGGAAAAGGGTGCCGAAGCAGCTTACCCCTTGCCCGTGAACCCTGGATAACCCCAATTAGACGGTATGTCTTCGAATAGACGAGGGATGTCCGAAGCAGTGTACCCTACGACGACATCTCGTCCGAAGTGACGTATACCTGTTGTGACAGTATCCGTAATTTGTATATTAGCCCTTCTTTGCGAGCCTTACTACACTTTTCGTCAGGTTGGTCAGGGAGTGGGTGACCGGGTCGTCCAAGGTGCACGGGAAAAGGGTAGACTGTAGCGACACCCTTTCCCCTATCCAAGGATAGTCTTACCTGTTTATCTTGACGAGAAGTAGGAGGACTGAAATAATCGCAATAAGCATTCAGACAGCAGAAATGACCCCACTAGTATGCCCGATCTAGTTTACTGGCCTAATTTCTTAATATGGTTTTAAATGAACCTTTGCCTTCGAAAAATATTTTTTACAAATAAAAAAGCTCACCAACAAATTTGTATACTCTTACAAAGAAATTAAAAAAAAAAGTTGAAAAGGAGCATAAAAACATTCAACACGAGCTGTTTTTAAGGGACTACTGAAAAGATGACGTTGAAAGAAAACAATATTGCCAGCATACGAATTTAGTTTACGCTCTCAAATATTTTTATAATAACATTTTATTAGTGCTGTTCAAATGTATCCCTATATAGATTTACATTTTACAATTCAGAGATATGATAATTTGTATCTTTCTTCTGAAACATTATTTTTATATAAATAGAAAAATAAATAACTAAATAGATAAATAAATAATTACCAAATATATAAATAAACAAATAAGAAAATAAATAAATTGACTATCCAACAAATAAATTAAGAAATAGACGAATGAATAAATAAATATGTATTTCGGGGTATCTATAAATTCTCGTGGGAATAGGGGTATCATCTTCTGTATAAATTTTGTGTGTTTATATGCGATGTAAATGTTAAATCGTCACCTTTGTGATAAAATGTTGATTTATTTTCTTTTAAAACTTTTATTAATTTTAATTTTTCTACACTATTCAGGTGATAGGATATGATGCCATTGAATTTTTGATTAATTACTGAGAAAACAAATTTATCTTTAGGAATTCAAATTCATTTTGCTATTACTACTGGTGTTCCTACTGTTTTTATTATTAATGGGTTTTTACGTTTTATAATGTAATCTTACGGAGCGTTTTTGTTTCCTTTAAGAGATTGTTAGTTGATCCAGCATCGATCAACATTCTAAGTATCTTTCCTGTTGAGTTTCTGAGGCTAGTAGACGAAAATTTCTAGCTTGACTTTCATTTTCTAGTTCAACTTGATAACATCTTCTTTGATAAATTACCTGATTTTTAAATCTTCACATTTGACTACTACTTGGATCTATATCCATAGATGAGCTTTGATTGTAATTATTATTTTTATAATTAAATGGGTCTCTGAAATTGTTATTGTTTTAGTTAAAGTTTGTCTCAACTGAGGGGGTAAATTTTCTGACTGTATTGTACTGAATTTTTGAAATTATTCTGAGGTCTGAAATTCGGCTGATTATGTCGGACATATAGTTTTGGTTGGAAGTTTTTATGTGGAATATTTGGTCTTGTATCTTTATCATATAGATTTGAGTTTACGAAACCAGCTTAGCTAGCTCATGGATAGTACGCATATTCACTGGGAGTTTCCCTTGAAGATGTTTAAGGCTGTTTAATTATTGTTAGCTACTTCATGGCTCTTTTCCTCCTGAGCACTATTCTGATTTAAGTCACTGAGAATCTTTTATATTCTATTTTTTTAATATCAGTCTATTTCTGGAGATGGGATTGTATTTCAATACACCTTTTGGATTTGCCAATAAATTTGTTCTTTAAAATATTGATGCACATCCGTCACCGATCACCATACTCTGTAAGTGTTGAGATGATGTCATCGACATTTGTTAAAAAGGAGTACAAGTCTTAGGTGCGACCGTCGAATGTGCTTAATTTTTCTATGAATTTGAGAGGGTCAAGCATTAAGCTTTTCCTCGGGGTTGCGTCTTGATTTGGCGTACCTGTTGCGATTTTTATAATTTGATTATCATCCTGATAATCAAATTATCAAATAAATTTTTTTCTCACTTGTATTTAATATTTTAAATTCACATGAATCGCTTTCACTGTTCAAAATTGAGTAATCAATATTTAATTTCAGTATAGAAAACAGTCCAAATTCTTATTTTCTAAAATATTTGTTTTTAAATTATTATTACTGACAATATTTTCTGAAATAGAATAATTTCTTATTATTGTAAGCTGAATGTTTTCTTCTGTTATTTCTTTGTTTCAGTCGCAACTGATTTATTATTTAAATCTTTCTTCAATGTTTCTAAATTTTTTGATGGCTCTGGCTGCTTCTAATGATTTTGCTTTATTTCCTTCGATAGGGATTGTTATTTATTTATTTTCTTAATTTTATTTGATTAATTACTCTCTACGAGATTTGTAACATCACCATTTATGTTGGAGTTTAATTAATCTATTCACTGAATTGGTTTTATTAGGATTCTTGTTTGCGTTAGGTTTCCTATTTGCCCTTTTCACTGAATAAATTTTATTCGCGGTTTATTAAAATGTTTTTCAATCAATGTGGGTATAGTATTCAATTTAATTTTCGCTATGTTGCCTATCCGATTTTCGTTATAAACTCAAAATTTTAATTTACTTATTTGCGTTAAGTAATTATTTTGAATTTCATATTTCACTTTTACCGAGCGGTATTTGGGTTTTTACAAGGATAAAAGAAATATAGTGAAATCCAACCGACTGCGACAATTTTGTTTCTTTAATGTTAAAAACAAGTCTTAATTTAAAAAAAAAAAAGTTTCTTCATTTTTTGAGAAGTTAACAACTTTGTGGTTAAAACAATTCTGAATCTTTTTCTTTAAATAAGTCATATTCACACTGTTGGTTGATACGGTGTACGTGATATTATTGCTTTTCTGTTTTCCTTATTAAATGCTTGTCCTTGTTGTCTTTATTGTGATGTTATGGACTTTATCGCATCGTCCGAAAATAGATAAGACTTCTTGCTTGGAGAAAGGTTTTTCTTATCCTACAAAGGGCGATTGGACATGTTTCATTCGGAGTGTTGGGAGCTGCATATATAACTGATAAGGCTTCTTGCTTGGGCAGAGGTTTTTCTTATCTTACAAAGAGCGATCGAACAAGATGGCGATCGAACAAGATGGCGATTTCATCTATCTCCCTCTATCTATATACCTATACAATATACAAAAATAAGTCGCATTGTGTTTGAAATTGATATTCTCTGTAATGCGTGAACCGATTTTGTTTCCGGAAATTTCAAATGAAAGGTGACGTCAATGGTCTTTGTATGTATATTGGTTATATACGAGTTATAGCATTGTATATAAACATAAACATATATAAACATAGTCTCTATATACAATGGTAATAGGCATTTTAGTGAGCATACCTGTGTTGTCGACCGCCGAAACCCCTCAACCGATTTCAATGAAATTTTGTGAATGTATAGCATAGTTTGGACCCATTAGGAGATACACAACAGTATCTCCAAAACCACTCAACTACTTTCAATGAAATTTTGCAGGTGGATATGGTTGACCCGATAGTTCTGGTCTTGCTCTGCTTTGGGGTGGTGGGCGCGAATCGCAAGCATTAAAGAATATGTGATGTGGCATGTGGCCTATGTGTGCGTAGGCCATACGGCGCAGCGTATATCGTTTAGTAGAAAGAAGGAGAGGTATATTGTGTTCGTTATTCGTATACTATTATTTTTACAAATTGACCACTCGCTCAAGTAGTCAAGTATACTAACCACTGAGCCACCTTGTTCACAAGTCGGTGATGTAGCACCTATAGAACATTCAAGAATGTGTACCTTATTTCTTTAATGAAGTACTAGAAGTCGAAACCAAAAAAGAAGAACTTGACTTTATTAGACGTATCGGAAAAAAAGGAGATAAAACCAGACCACTCCTAGTAGGATTGACAACACAAATCAAAAAAAATATTATATTGAAAAACAACACAAAACTAAGAGCATATAAAAAAGAGAAGACGATTGCAGTGCATAAATGACGAAAATGAAATTGATAATGAGAGTCCTTGCTAAAGTGGGTCTAAGAAACAGAGGCAAACTGAAAATTTTACAACTAACAATGAAAATAACAGACAAAAAAACAGCATCTATAACTTTTTTCAAACCAGCAATAAAGAGAAAACTAACAATAACAAAAACCAGCAACAAACGCAACAAAGTCTAGACAAAACAAAATTTAGAACAAATGAACAAGACCACGAATATCATTTCCTCAAGCCGGCTAGCCACCGTGAAGGACAAAGGCTATAGCCCCCCAACACATAAAAACAGTACACGTGAAAACAATACAACGACATAAGAAAAACAAAAGAAGAGCTTAAAAAATACATTACATATCTCTACCTTTAATGTTAGATTATTATCCACGAACGAACGAATAGAAGATCTAAAAACGCAATATCGAAATTAAACGGCCACATTATAGGACTAACAGAAACAAGCATTTATGGGAAACAAATTATAGAACAAGATAACTCCATTTTCTGTTATGTAGGAGAAACAAAGGGATTGTATGGTGTAGGATTTCTACTGAAAAAGGAACTAAAAAGACTAATACTGCACGTGCAACTGACAAGCGAAAGACTATGCAATGTAGTATAACTCTAAAGAAACAAAATTTAAAAATTACTATCATACAAGCATATGCATTAACCACAAAAGCGACAGAATAGGAAATAAATAACTTTTATGAAAAATTGGAACATCTATGTAAAAAGACAAAAACAGAGTTTATGTATATTATATTGGAGATTTCAATGCGAAAGTATGAAAGAAAACCGGAAGAGATGAACAAGTAATTGGACCATATGGTTATGGACTAAGGAATAAACGTGGAAAGACATTAGTCAATTGGTTGAACGAAATTAACTTAGTGTGTGGAAACTCCTTTTTCAAAAAGAAAAAGAAACGAATATGGAAGTGGAAATCACCCGATGGAACAATACTAAATGAAATTGACTTCATTCTAACAAATAAAATAAAAACATTATCAGATGTATCAGTTATAAACAAATTAACATATGAAAGCGGCCATAGAATGGTTCGTGCGAAAATAAAGATTGAACACAAAAGTTTAGGACGTAACACTTATGCCCTACATGTACCAAGAAATATATCAACTGAAACTATCGTACTCTTCAACGACAATCTTGACATGCATGTAAGACAAGCTATCGACATTACCAATATACACTTAAATATTCAAAACACTTATGACAAATTAGAATCCATTATAAAAACAAGGGAAGAAATATTTATAATAATGGAGACAATGCACAAAAAAGACATAAAAAATTTCGAACGAAACAAAAGCACTCATTGACAGAAGAGAGAAACTAAGAACTAAGATAAATTTGAGAGATGAAGAAAAAATTTAGCTAAATTATTTAAGAAAAGCTATAAGAACCAATACAAAAAGGATATTGACTTATGCAACGAGATGACAATTAAAAACATACTGCAGAATACCAAGTCAATCAGAAAAACAAAACAGTTCCTAAATAATGGAAAAGACTGGATAACTTCAATGAGGAAAAACAATAAGCAAATAGCCAACCGAAATTCAATAAATGGAACAGCAACCTGCTTCTTCCAAAATTGTTCAGCTCAACACAACACCAACCTGACGAAACAAACATTCAAATCAGAACTACAATCTTAGATGATGTGCCATTATTTGAACTAAACGACATAGAGAAATCTATTGACGAACTTAAAACAGAAAAAAGTCCTGGAAATGACGGCATTTCAGTAGAAATGTTAAAATATGGAAAAAACGCATTATCCCCACTACTGACCATTTTATTCAACGCCATTTTGACTAGACAACAAATTCCGAAACAGTGGAAACACAATACATCTCTATACCTAAAAGAGTAGCTAGATTGAGTTGATAGACATCGTACAGGCCAAACCGCTAATTGTATGTTCATGAAACTTTCTAAACTAAGAAGGCGTTTTTCCATACGACCCTCACCGCCCTTTTTAGAGAGGTTTTTCTCTTATTCACGAACCGTTAGTCGTATAAACTTGAAATGTTGTATGTTTATAGAAAATAAAAAATCATCGAATACCGAATATAAAAGTTGGAAAAGAGGTTGCAAACTTTTTTATTTTAACGTTACTTCACTCAACAAGCTTGGTCAATTCAAAAAAGCTTAAAATGATTTTTAGCCAATACTTCCCCGAGTATTCTAAGCCATGAGCTAGAAAAAATTAAAGACTGATCGCAATTAATCAACAAGAAATTAAGATTGATTTCTCGATTACCAGCTATGCTTGGGGGGTGAGTGGGTTGAGTATATCGAGCATTATAGATGTTTACACATACCTATGTACATCCACATTGCAATCGGTTTCTCAATGGTTAATTTTGTTATTGTTTTGTTAGTTGTCGCGACTTGACGTTCCAATTCCATTTCGTATCGGTTTTGGAATTTGGGTTGTGTGCGGCGGGCATGCGAGTATGACTGAAATGAATAATAATCGCAGTCTACTCCACGGTCCACGTCCATTGTGTGCGTGCGTACAATGCGTACATGGCTATTTGCTGTTTGCTGTGGGTTTGGTGTTGGCTGAATTGTGAGGTCTGCGTAAGAATGTGTTTTTTTGGTTTCTCTCATGGCGTATTAGGGATATGGAATATGGAAAACCTTCAGGGCTGTCCAAGAACGGCAAAACGGTGATGGACCGTTGGTGCAACATTGAAGCCAAACTGTCTGAGATGGTTGTGGATCACGTGCTCTCCGGAGTTGACAGCCGACTAACCAGTTTCGACTGCGCGGATGGGGTGCGATGATATCGGGTGATCAAATGCGTGGACCAGTAATCTAAGGATTTCCTTGGCCAATGCATCGACCGAAGCTTGGGATGGCTTAAAGCTTAAGCTGATCCCTGCCAAGGATATCCCAACGAGACCAAGGGCCTGTATTTGGTTGCCCGTGATGAAAATAGACACTAAGAGTCTTCTTAAGTGCCTCAAGCCACAAAACCCGACCATCCCCATGGACGACTGGGTAGAGGAACCCCAGAAAAACAGCCTATCCTATCTGCTGCTAATAAGCGAGGAGTGCCTAGGGGCACTAGAAGCAGCTGATTTTAAGCTTTAAGGCATCGTGTCCCGTTAAATACACCAAAAAACCTTACCGCCGTGGTGGAATGAGGACCTAACCATCCTTAGAAGGATGACTAGGGACATTTTCAATATCTGCTACAGGCATAAGTTCTGGAAACCTTATGAAGACTGCCTAAAGTTCTATAAAGATCAGCTAAGACGCAAGCATGGCCCGAATACTGCCAATCTATCGATACTAAGGGAATCTGCGAGACTCAGTAAGATTCTATCCAAAGAACGCTCTTTTCCATCTTTTATTGAGAGAACGAACGGAACCTGGGCGGAATCAACCGATGAATCCTTAGAGCTTCTACTCAATACTCACTTTCCTGGTTGTAAAGAACACTGCATTATCCCGTCCAATTCGCGGGGGAGTCCTCCCTTGCACCAAAAAGAAATTGAACGCATTATAATCAAGGAAAAGATCTCCTGGGCCACAGTTTCGCTCCGTATAAATCTCAGGAGCCGGATGGCATTCTCTCCATCATGCTGCAAAACCATGAAGCGATAGTGCTGTCCTTAATTGTTAAAATATACAGAAGCAGTATCTTACTAAATTTCATTCCTCAGTCTTGGAAGTTTGTCCGAGTAGTTTTCATACCGAAAGTCGGCAAAAGAGGTCACGAATCTGCGAAGGACTTCCCACCTATTAGCTTAACCTCCTTCATACTTAAAACTTTAGAACTCGACCTTCACATAAGCACAGGCCTTGACAGGTCTCCCTTGTGCAATTCGCGCAGCGCGAATTCCGTCTCGCCGATTCCACGGCCGTCTGACACCGACTGCGCAAACACTGCGCCGTTTGGCCACCAACCTTTAGGAGTATAGGACCACATGAGACGTTGCCAAGAGTGGCCGGCCCCAAAGCGGCCATTTTTTTTTCGAGAACGCCGCTGGTCAAACGACAACAGTGGACGGTGCGCGCTATAGCGCCATGTTATCCGAGTTTTTTCTGACGGCGCCCATTTGGCCGATATCATCTTCTCGACTTGACCAATAAAATTCTAAAGGTTCAAGTAAACATAATCAAAAAACAGAATCGATGTTTTTCATTTAGAATTTTCATTATCAGAAACGTTTCCGAACGTGATCATGGAAAGAGCAGTGGGTAAGATTAGCGGTTGGGCTACAAGTTGTGGTCTTAGCGTTAACCCAAGCAAAACTGAACTGATGCTTTTCACCACCAAAACCAAAATACCAACCTTCTCACTTCCCCGCTTGAATAACCAAAATCTTAATTTATACACCAGTGCCAAATACCTATGAGTCATCCTCAACCCTAAACTCAACTGGAAGTCAAATATCGAACACCGAGTGAAGAAGGCAAGTATAGCTTTCTATGCCTGTAGTAAAACTTTCGGCAAGAAGTGGGGTCTTCAACCAAAGATGGTTCGCTGGATCTACACAGCTGTCGTACGTGGCCCGTTTTAAGCAAAGCCTATAACATCATTAAATTAAGTAGAGTCCAAAGAACAGCTGGAATTGGAATCACAGGAGGCCTACGATCAAGTCCGACCGAGGCGCTCAATATAATTCTCAATTTTCTGCCAGTAGATCTGCACATAAGAAACAGTGCAAGATTGAAGGAATCTAAATGTTGGTCCGAAAGGGTTTATGGCCACACCAGCATCCTACATTCCCTTCCTAACGGCATTGGATGTATATCTACGGACTACATTGTACCCAAACTCAACTTACATAAAAGCTTCTCTATTAGATACCCCTCTATATCAGAATGGGAGGAAAATGCGGTCGTTACCGATTTCGACATACCAATCTTCACAGATGGTTCAAAAATTAGCTGTGGAGTGGGAGCGGGCATTTTCTCAGCAGAATTAGACGTCTCCAAATCATTCCGCCTATCTAAAGAAGCCAGCGTCTTTCAAGCACAAGTATATTAAGGCGTGGAGACTGCTCCTTAATATAACTACACCCAGAAGAAAAATAGGCGTGCCTCTGCTCGGAGGAAGTCTTCCCACCGCTGGGATACGTTAAGAGAGAAATCATCCTGTACTGCACCTCAAGGGCGAAGACCAGATGGTTGAACCTGACGAGCTGTGTCATTTCTAGGAAGATCTGGCCAACCTATGATGATGCCAGAACAAAAAACCTCTTAACCTGAACGCGTGTAGATATCGCCAGACTAACGGCAATTAGTACGGGTCATTGGCCTTTACGAACTCATGCAACCAACCTTGGCATCCCCCATAACACCCACTTCCGTAGTTGCGGTGACCTTTTATGATGACCTTTCGGCCTTCCAAAGTATCCATTTCGATAAGATCATCAAATTTCTTAACTTCTCAGGCTGGTTGTAAGCTCCCCCATCTTCCTTCCCCCTTTAATTGGCAGATTTCCGTGAGTTGTGGTATCAAAACAGGCGCTCAATGCGTTATTTGTGTCTTTCCCTCGTACGGGAAATACAGCCACTTAAACCAACCAAGCAAAGGTATATGTTAAGAAATAAAATGCAATATTTTTCAATTTTGTGCATATATTTGTACAAATTTGTCTTGCATTGTTGTATTCCAACGAATAAAGTCATATAGCATTTTACTAAAATTAGTTTATAATTGTAAACGTGTATTTAAATTTCCTCCTATTATGAAATTTCATACCGCCATTGACATTTTGGGAGGACTTATTTAGCTAATTCTCGATATAAACATGGATTTCTCAACATTAACATTTAACCCTACAGTTAGCGATATTCTGGCAACTATATTTGTTTATTGGTAAAGGGATTTTGGAAAGTGTCTTTGCGTAAACTGCCAGACTTAAGTTGATTATTGGTAAGGCCAAACGACATTACTGTCGAAGGAAAGAAGGAAATGCGTGAATGAAAGGCGAGGTGCGAAGGGAAAAAGTAATGTCCGAACATTTACTAACATTAACGGACAAATAGTTTTAAGTGCAGCACAAAACGAAGTTTTGGAGATGTGCATTAATCTATAAAAACTATTTGGATCAATGCATAAAGAGTATATTTTAAAATCGTCGGCAAACATTAGGATATTGCAATGTGGGACAAATTTGATAACATCATTAACGAATCAAATAAATAAAAGTGGGCTTATGTGACTTCCTTGAGGGACACCGGATGTTACGAAGATTTCTTTGGATAAGTATCCTGGAAACTTAACAAATCGGTATCTGTTTCCTAAATAGGATAATAGGCATCTAAGAAACAACGGTCAAAAGCTTTACTGAAATCATTTAAATGGCATCGACCTGATTACCCTTAGATATCTCACTAATAAGAAAATTTTGTAAAAAGTAGAGGATTAGTAACAGTGTCTGTTTTTTACAAAACCATGTTGGTTGTTGCAAATTAAATATTTACAAAAAAAATGTAACTTATCAGTAACTAACTAATTGTTTACAGCAGAGACAAATGATATTGAGACCCCAACTCACAATCCTCTTGCCGCTGGTCCCCTCAGTTTTTTTTTTCATTCGCCATTTTGTGTTCCTATCGGTGTTGTGTCAATTAAGAATCCGTGTGACATGCAAAAACATACAAAAAATCCAAAAATAGATGCTGCCAACCTCGACAACCGTGGGGAAATGTGCTAGAGTTCGGGAATACCACATTTTTTCATTGCTGAATGCCATTGGTTAGTTATTATAAATTGTTAAAAGGCTAATAATTCGATGATGTTGGTCAATAAAACTGTCTAAACGAAATGTTATTTATACTAGAAACTTATTAGGACAGACTTGGTTGTGTATTTTCCGCTTCTGAATATCATTAACTTCGATTTCATGTGCAAATTTTTCTTAGAAAACTGAAGAAAATTTGCTTAATATATTTCTATTTTACTTCAAACAATCTGCATTGTTTATTTTTCATATATATTTTAAGCAAACCTACACGTATTCTTAAAAAAAATTATAATCCACGCGTAACGAATAATTTCAAATTTAACGAATAAAATTCTATGAACGCTGTCAGCAACTTTGCCTACAGCGGGAGGGGCATATGCAAGGTGCTAGTGTGTTAGTGAGCCGGAATTTTTGAAGTTACGTCACATTTGTCAATACGAATTTCTATTTAACAATACTAGCGCTGTTAGCATTTGCCACTCCATAAAAATATAGCTTGTAGGCAAATAACGGGAAATCGGCCGAAGTTGGTGGTTTCAGTATTGTCTCTGGTTTACTGAATCCTCTATAGGTAATCTATAGTTTTCATATTTTCTTAGCGGATTTAAATATTGGTACAGGAAAATAATTTTCACATAGGAAAGGTACCAGTTTTCAACGATACATTGAATATGTGGCATAGTATGGAATGTAATGGAAGGGCACACATTTTTAGATACTCAGTATCATATCTTCCGGAAAAGCAATGTGACTAAAAATAGAGCCATGTGGTGCACCTAAATAAGAAAAAAAGTGTTCATCTATAACTGAACCGGGATTTAAATACACTGATTGAAAAATTGCTCCAAAACTATTGCAGATAATGCGGGGATAATCTATTGACTGATCATCATAGGTGAAAGAAGTCCTAAAACCATTACTATTCTTTTGTAAATTACCGAAATACCAAAATAATTTAGGCAATGATTTGAATTTTGATTCGACATCATTGATATAAGCTGAGTAGGTATGGTGAACAGAAGTTTTAAGCTCGGTTCTGAGCTGACGATATAAAGCAGAGACAATACTGAGACCACCAACTTTGGCCGATTTCCCATTACTTGCCTACAAGCTAAATTTGTATGGGGTGGCAAATGCTGAGTGCGCTTGTATTGTTAAATAGAAATTCATATTGACAAATGTCACCTAACTCCAAAAAGTCCGACACACTAACACACTCGCATATGCCACTCCCGCTGTAGGCAAAGTTGCTGACAGCGTTCATAGAATTTTATCCGTTAAATTTGAAATTATTCGTTACGTATGGATAATACTTTTTTTTAGGAATAACTAAACATTTGTTTAAAATATTAAAGAAAATGAACAACGTAGATTGGTTGAAGAAAAATAACAACATTTTGAACAAATTTTCTTCTAAGAAAAATTTGCACATGAAATCGAAGTTAAAGATATTTAAAAGCAGAAAATACGCAAACATGTTTGTCCTAATAAGTTTCTAGTATATAGAACATCTCCATTATAGTTTTATTGACCAACATAATCGAATTATTTGGCTTTCAACAATTTATAATAACTAACCAATGGCATTCAGCAATGAAAAAATGTGGTATTCCCGAACTCTAGCACATTTCCCCACGGCTGCCGAGGTTGGCAGCATTTATTTTTGTATTTTGAGTATGTTTTTGCATGTCACACGGATTCTAAATTGACATAACACCGATGTGAAAACAAAATGGCGAATTTAAAGACTTCTAGCAACAAACTTATCATCGTTATAATTGGAGAATATTAGGTCTATCGAGCGATTCTGATGGTTTTTAATTTGGTTTAGTTGAAAAAGTCCAATCGATTGAAAGCAGTCGATTATTTCGGCTTCAATGGGTGATAAGGTATTGACTTGGGTAATGTAGGTGCAATCAATATCTCCGACAGTCCAATCAATTTTATCAATTTTGGGTTGGTTAAAGTCACCAAATACATTAAGTCTGTCAGAAGCGGATGTAAGATTTTCAACATAGCGAATGGCATCTAAGTATCTAATCACTGCGGAAAGCTGTGTTCTAGGAGGTATATAGACACACACGATGAAAACTTTTGATGAGGCGAGATCAAATTTACTGCCACAGATTTCGATATTCGAGAAATGGTCAAGTTTTGGTTCCTTAGGATTTAAATCTTTTCTGATTGTTACAAGAACACCACCAAATCGTTCAAATTAACTATTTTCAGGTGATCGAACAAGCGATTTACAGAAAAATAATTTGGGAAAACAACAGCATCGGAGAAGCTGTCTCTAATACAGTTTCTGTGATGACTATGATATCAGATGAGGGGCTGTAGACATTTAACAAGAATTTCGTACATTTTGTCCTTAGCCCTTTCACATTTTGATAGATGAAGGCAAGCTCGGTAAGTTTTTTGGCTTCATGTTAGAGTTGTTAGGGCGATGTGTAAACTCCTTTACAATCATATCTTTCGGCCAAAAATTAGGGTTTACTAAAACCTTTCCAATATCTGAAATAGCAAGTAACTTAAATTAGGCTGATATTTGGTCCGGCAGGTTTTCAGGTGTAAGGCATCGGTGTCAACGCCGTTGCTTCTTATATAGTTGATAATCTCCACAGATTTAGTATCTACCAAATTCTAAGCGTTCTAAGAACACGGCAAGAGGTGGAAGCACAACTCTCGAAGAGCTGTCACAATTGCTAACCACTGATGATGGAACGACCAAACGTGTACCTCCGTGAACTTGGCAGAGCACATTATGTCAAAAATCTTGATTTTGAGTAGCCCTGAAGTTTTTGATTTTTGTGCTGCAATGATTTCCGAGAAAATCTACCTTGAAAAGTGTTCTGCCAAGTTAACTTCAAGTCAGCAGAGCACATAGATAAATCGGCAGAAAAATAAAAACTTAATATGCCATATTGATGCCTCTTTTATGTGCTAAATGAGCTTCGTAGCTCAAGCCTTTTAGCTAGAAATCGCATGACAAACCTCAATCCTAATAAGCTCATAGAAAACTTTAATATAAATCCTAAACGGATGAAAATTGAAAAAATAAAAGCACGTTATAGTCCTCAATTTTTGTGCTATCCTAGTTTAGCCTCTAATCCAACCTCTATGTTTGGCTCTGTTAGTAAAAGACCTTTTACAGCTCTGCTAAATAATTTCAGCTGCTAGAAAGGAAAATCACAATGCTGAAAGTCGAAATTGTGGCGCCATAACAAAGACAGCATCTAAAAATAAAAATATGTCTGCATTTTAAGGTAAATACAATCCATTCAACCATGCACCACAGCAATTATAGTAGGTATGGGTAGAATAATCCTTCCAAAACAAATACATTTCCATTGCGCACTCGTAGGTAGGCTGTTTTAGTAAGGTTAGAATGTTCATCATTTTAGGGATCTGCGCTATCAGCTGTTTCATAATTTGTTTGATTTCGGATAGTTCTTCTGAAGAATTTGACAAGTTTTCTTGTTAGTTGTTTGTAGTCGGAGTATTGCGCTTCCTGGATGGGAATGTTTTTAATGACGTCAGCAAATGTTGTCATTGGTTTAATTGTGGTGGAGGTGGTTTTGGTATTATTTGCATTATGGTTTTTGTCTTCAGTAGTAATCTCTGGGCCTTCTAATGTTTGCAGTGTGAACTTCGCCACAGAGTGGGCATTTTATACCGCATGCTTTAATGCACATTCGAACATCCATCCGCAAACTTTACACAGGTTGATTCCAGCATGCAGAAGTTCTTGGTGTGTCCGTATTTTTGGCAGTTCTTGCATTGGGGGATTGATCTTTTTTGGTGTGGTGGCTTGAATGAGATTGTGTGATGTTATTTATATGTCTTTGTTGTTGTTGTTGTTGCTTTGGAATTCAATAGAGAAGAGTGCAAGTGGCTTTTTAGTGACTCGTTGTAGGATGTTGTGTATGTTCGTAACAGTGTGTCCGTATTCTTTTAGTTCTTTCAAAAAGTATAGTCCAAATTTCAAAAGACCGGTTATAAGACTTTTAACCAAAAAAATTCTTAAAAATATCTTTTTTCCAAAAAAAAAAGTCCATTATAGGTAGGTACGATAATTTTAAAAAGACCTGAGTGTGATATCAAGTTAGGAATTGTCATTTTACTTTGACAATAAATTTTTGTTAAAATCGTTTACACCGTCATCTACATTAGCTCAAATATCACTTTGATTAAAATCGTTGGAGCCGTTTTCGAGAAAATCAAGTAAAAAATTAAAAAACAAAAATTAAGTATACTGTTACTAATGGGGCTGCCAAAGAAACAATTTGACTTCGGCTTTAATGCGGGTATTTACTTGTTTAAGACTTCCTGAACAGCTTGGATAGGCCTTACTGAAAATATAACTTCTGCGTCTAATGCTCCACAAAAGAAGCATCTCACATTAATTATCAGCAATATAGGTTATTACTTCGGCATCACCGAAACTTGATAGGAGCTTAAAAAATAAAAAATAAAAAATTATCATGTTTTTCAATTTTCTTATTTTTTTATTTATTATTTATCTTATTAATAAATACTAGTGTCGCTTGTTTCCTTTTAAGCTTCCTTTTGTAATACTAAAAAACTTACCACAATTATTTACGTTATTCATGTTTTTTTTTTTTATTAAAAGGGCGACATCTAAATATCGAAAAAATATGTAAATGAGCTGCTCCATTGGAAATAGGTTCTAATAATGTATGGGGAATTCATAACTTAATTTTACCAGCCTTAATGGCAACATATACCCACGATTTTTGGTTTGTGCACATCTATGGCACAGTACCTTTCGAATGATAAAAATTTTATTATCCTCATTTTATAATAAATACTTAAAAGGTGTACCGAAACTTTTGATGTTCACGTATTAATATAATGATTTTCAATGACTTTTTGCAATTGTCATGCAGTAAAATTTATATTTTACTTACATGCATCGCACTGAGAATCGAACATGGGTCACCTGCGTAGTAGTCCAATGCACTACCCCCTAGGCTAATTCGTCATAATTCTGTAGTACTGGTAAATCTGAACTACTTGATACATTTTAAAGTTCCGTTAAGACTTGCAGCTTACTCGACCGAAGTTGTATGCAAGACATTTAGTGTTACGTAATTTATTTATGAGCGAAAGGTGTTTATTTAAAATCACATTACTGACATATTGTTTATATGTTTTATTTTTTGTCATTTTTCCCCGACTTAACCTAAAATCTCGAAAACCTAAAATCCCGAAAGTGAAACTAAAAATATTATTGTAGCGTCAAAAAAATGTATCCTTGTATTTTTTGTTGACATTTTTTTCCCCATTTTTTCCAGTTGGGAGGAGGACAAATTCTTATTGACCATAAGGAGGTCTTTTCGGCGTGTGTCCGACGCCCCTTTTTGCAAGATATACGTAAACTAAAACTCCCCCTGCCACATGTCCTTACATGCACAAACAGGGTACTCACAATGGGCCTTCGCGGCTTCCGGGTGAAATTTGCATCGGCTGCAAAACTGCCCTCCCAACCTAACTTAACCTAAAACTCCTCGGTCTCTGAC
Source organism: Cheilosia vulpina (assembly GCA_916610125.1). Taxonomy (NCBI): domain Eukaryota; kingdom Metazoa; phylum Arthropoda; class Insecta; order Diptera; family Syrphidae; genus Cheilosia; species Cheilosia vulpina. Next base: position 59,223,265 of record OU744276.1, on the reverse strand, counting down.
CCACCCCCAGCTGTTTGCATTACTTCGGGGGGGGGCTGTAATCATTATATCCTTTCGGACTTACTCTATCTCGGGGGATTATTCTTCTTCTCTTTTCTTTCTTCTGAGAATATTTTGGGCTCTTTGGCCAGTATCTTTTCGGCCATATTGTCTGAAGTGATGATAACCATATTTCTCTCCAGCTCTCCTCTTTCGGTTTCCCATCTGCTGTAGGTGAAGAAGGTGTGTTGCACGTCGTCTTCTTCGGAGTCCCCGTACTGACAGGCTGGACTGTTCTTTTTACCGATCTTGTGGAGAAAGCCGTTGAAATGTCCGTGTCCGGTTAGTAACTGTGTGACGTAATAGTTTACCTCACCTCGTTCCGCCGCGTTCTTTATCTGATGCCAGAAAGTAAGTTTGGTGTTGATGGTCACACCCAAATACTTCACGGCGTCTTTGCTTTTTATTACCTCCTGGTCGATTTGGAATTCGATTAGAATTCTTTTCTTCGTCAGAAGGAATATCTCTGTTTCTTCTGTAGACAGACTGAGGCTTACTCGTCGCATAACCTGGTTAAGGTTCCTTTGCGCACTTTCGGTGTCTTTTGCCATTATCACCGCGGCGATATCATCTGCATACCCCACCAGGAGGGTATCTTGCGGCATATGCATGCGCAGAATGCCGTCATAGGAGATGTTCCAGAGGTCTTCGTTGGCCTTCTGCTGTCTTGTAGATGAGCTCCCTGTCTTTGAGGAAGTCCTTCACCATCCGCAAGAGATAGACCGGGATGTTGAAAGTGTCTGCGAGTGCGTTCAGCAAGTCACTCCACCTCGCTGAATTAAAGGCGTTTCTAACGTCCAGTGTTGCCAACAATACGATCTGCCTCGAGTAATTTCTCCCTCGTTGGGCGATTTATTACTTCTTCAATTGCTCCGATCGTAGAGCGGCCTTTTCTGAAGCCGTACTGTCTATCTGACAAATCTCCTCCTCTTTGTACTGCACCGGTGAGTCGCGGTCTCAGCATCTTCTGCAAGAGTTTCCATACAGTGTCGAGCATACAAAAAAGTCTGTACGCTGATGCAGACTCAGGGTCTCCTTTACCTTTACTGATGAGCTCTAGACGTTGTGTCTTCCAGCTTCTGAAGAAGACTCCCTCTGCCAGGAAGCTGTTGTACATATTTAGCAGAAGTTGGGGACATGAATGGGCGATCTACTTAAGACTTCGAACATAACATGTCACTGATAATATAAAGTTTTTAATTATAAATGCATGCACGATACCCAATTTATCCTGAGATGTTCACTAGCTAACAAAAATCACAACTGAATGCACATCATTGCGAATTGCAAAACATTACAACGAAAAAAATTGCAAAACATTATTACGGTAAATGGATGAACAAACACTTGTCTACTTATATTCAAAATAAAATAAAAAATCCCGAAAAATTATAAAAAATGAAAAATTTGCGCAAATGAAGCAATAGCCATAAATTTAAATTTTGGATACATTTTGATATCACCATTGTTTTTGGGTTGTTGTTGTTTCATATCTCTGATTCGACGTCGTTTAAGATACATGTTCTTATTTTATGAATAAAGTATTTTGTTTAACTTGAACTGAAATCTTCAACTGGTGTTTAGGTTGTTAGTTTTTAACAGCGCTTGCAACCAGAATAAACCATCATGATTGGGAGATACTCATTTCTGTGCAACAACAATAAGTTTTTTTATACAAGCGAATATTGAAACCTATGATGGACCTACGGGCTCCAGTTGCGGGCCAGATAACCATTTAAGAAGTACGGTGCACAGTCAATAAGGAAGAATTATTTTATTGAATATATTATTATGAAATCAGAATATTGCGTGAAGACTATATCTTAATTTTGACAATAAGTAAGTATTCATCATTACGTTTAGTGACCTATGTTAATAAATCCTAACGTATATATATCGCATATTCATATATATATATATATATATTACATATTATATATATCGCATCGCCCTACGTTCTGATAGTAAAAGGTTAGATGAATCCGATTACAGGAAGTTGGTTGTATTAGTTAGGGTTGAACAGATGGATTGTGGTCAACGCAGCTGCATTGATGATTTGAAATACGTTTATGTTTTGATATGAAAAGCAAAAGTACTAGGTCCTTATTCACACTAGCCCAAAATATGTAAAAGCTGTTATGATAACAGTTGAAAATTAATATTAAAGCCTTTTTTACCCAACTAAGCACAGAGGGAGGGTAATCTTTTCGCGCGTATGAATGTCTGTTTCGATGTGACCTCCTGTAGCCTAAACTGTTTGATTTGAAGCCCAGTTTGTCATAAGCTAAAAGCTTAAAATAAAAAAGGTACCTATTTAAAAAAAGGCTGACTGTAAAAAACAACTAAAAATATGTGAATAAGACACATTCAAGTATAACCAGGCAGTCTTTTTACAGACAGTCGCAAAGACATTTTTTATTCGATTACTTTCAATAAGAAACAAAACTTGTAGGAGGAATTACACGTCAACTTTTACTTGTGAAATATTCTCAAACACCAAACAAAATTTTTAAATTAAATCTTTAGTGTAACATAAAGTCACAAATAAGTAAAATGTTCACAAATTTGTAAGTTGTAAATTGCAACTATGAATAACTTTTGGTGAAACGAAAAGTGAATTATTCCCACAAATTTCCCTTTGTAGAATACATCTATGTAATACCCAGAGTTTGGTGAAACGACATAAATCAAAAAAATCACAAATTTTGTAAGTTGCTGAAATAGGCCAAGCCACACGACTGAAAAAAAACTTTGCATTAACACCGAGGCAACAGTTTCTAACAGCTTTACACTGGCTTGGAAATGAAGGGTACTGCTTGGAAATGAAGGGTACTATGTCTTTTTATCTCTAATTAGAGACGCAACAAAGACCTTATTTTGTTATTCATTGCCAAGACCGACGCTCGAACAACAAACTTGTGAAGAAACAATTGTATATACAAGTCAATCACAAATCCGGTGCAACGGTTATTTTGAACACTTGTAATCATCAATTTGCTGTCCACAATTTTGTTTGCATTCTACTCACAAATTTGTGGATTATATACAAAAAAAAACTTGATTAAAAGTTTGTAGTTGTGATTCACAAGTGGTATAATTTGTAGTTTGGTGAAATAGGCCACAGTTCTTTTAACTAGTAGGTAAAATAAAAGTTTCACGATCAAATTCGATGAACGACCATGAAATATTTGTATATTCAGTTAAAAAATGCAAATAAATAACGTCCGAACGTCCGTTGGTGGGTTAGTTCGAAAATAATTTAATTTTGCTGATTTTGGTTTATATAAGTTGTCCTAAACATGTTTTCCGACTCGTGAGCATGCATCGTGGACATGCGAGAAAACTGGATTTTTCAATTGGATTGATGGTAACGGCATATCAGATGTTATCATTGGGATGCGAGGAATCAAAACGTTTTGTTGTTTTTACCATTTTTCCAAAAAAAAAAAAAATTGATGGCGACCGTGGTGCCATAACAAAGTTTCAATTGTTGCGAATTTTTATCTCCAATATGTGTGGTGGTATTCCTGCCAAATGATGTGATTTGATAAATATTGTAGGATAATTGATAACCTCATCCTGATTAATACAATAATGGTGTTCACTGATTTGAATGTGGATTGCTTGCTTTAAGAGGGTAATTTCCCGGTTACTTGACGAAGAAAAAACACAATTAGCGCTTGAGAGCCGTTTCGAGGCCACAACTAACGGGACCTTTATAGATAAAAAGGGAGAGGTATGCTGTAGAAGCTTAAAACTAGCCTGCAAAGTTGAGAAATTTAATAATATATATTATTGAAATGGATACCTCGCATAACCATCAAAGAAAGGCTATCTGGTGCACTCTGCACTGTGATTTGTTTTGGCTAGGGCAGTACACTCACAAAGAATATGTAATACTGTTTACCTCTCGTTCGATTCAGCGCTGCTACGGCAATGGGTGTTATGGGTACGGTGATCATTCGTCCTCTTTTTGAGAGCACAGTCCTCCTTTTCGCTAATACGCCCTCTATGATTTTTTACTAAAACAATACAATAAACTGTCATCTTTTTACTAAGCTGACCTACAAATTTCATCTTTTTTTCCTCAAGACCATTCTTCTACGATAAAAAAATAGAATGGAGTTAGATGGTACGATTGATGTATTGTATAAGTCAATTCATTTTATTAAACCTACAAGCTTTTATAATAATAATAATTTGCTTTTACCATTTTCGACTGTATTTTTATTTAAAAAAAAAGTCCTCTGTATTGTGATTAAAAAAATGGTCGCTGTAGTTAAGGGGGATTCAAATATTGGCTGAATGTGAATAATAAACCTTTATTTGCAGTGCACTGTATTTTTCTTCTTAGTCTTGCAGCACGATTGTATGCAGTTGATTTTGATATGCGACATTTTTCAATCTACAGATGATCACTGACATCAAAATTAATTCTTGGCCTAAAAACTTTAAACTTGTGCCGAGGTTCACTGTTCTCACTATCAGTCGGAATCAAAAAAGTACATTTTTAACTATATACTATTGTATTTGTCACCTTTCATCGCGACAATTGTCGCAGTGCTTGCGGAATTGTCGTATTGTGTTACACGATCTTTGACAAGTTGCCGAAAGCCACTTATCCTACAACTACTTGTCGCGTTCTGTTACAGGCCCCTGTTATCTCTTTTCAAATAGCCTCGTTAAGAAAAGCATGGCGTTTGTACTGGTGTGCTATGTTTGGGAACACGCTACAATTCAGTTTCAGTTCTTCTTTTGATTGAATAAAACCGCAAAAATCGTTTGGTTATCATTCCTGTATCTTTCTCGACTGTCCTTGTCTCTCATATGAGAGATATATTAAAATGTATGGTACTACGTTTGAAAAAGATGTAGTCCAGTGTTTAACTTCAAAAATTGTTTCTAATTAATAAGGTATTACAAAAGCTTCAACGATATTAAATATTTTTTTTTCACTTATAGCTGATGCTAACTAAACAAAAACTTGTCGCGAAAGGACTATCTGTCAATATAAATGCATATTTTTAGATATTATACATTGTTTTACATTTAATACAATTTTGTACATGTTACAATTTTTACGTAATACTATAAAAATGTTTTTTTTACAAAATTATCCACCTAATAAACTTAGACGTAGAATGTAGGTTTTTCGTACAAGAGATTTGATTTTTCATGATTTTTTCTGTGGATGGGCTAGATCGCTCTTTTAGGTTGTGGAAGAAGAATCTCCCAAGAAATTTGACAGCGTTATAGGATGTGAGCCTTGTCATGTTATAGTTCGCCCGCTTTCTCATTGCCTGGAATGTCTTCATGTCCAGGGTCCTAGCAGAGCAATACCTATACCCTGTGTTAAAGTCACTCACTCAATGCGGACCCTAGCAAACCACCACTACAACAACACATCCACTGTAGGGTTGACAATATCTGTTATTCAAACTAGTCGATAAAATGGTTGCAGTGTGGACGGACGCAAAAATAAAATAGAGAACATCATCATTGCTTACTATTTTTCGTTACGCATTTTTCGCTTTTCAAACTTAAACTTTAGAATATCATCATCGCTTAGTATTTTTCGTTACGCATTTTTCGCTTTTCAAACTTAAACTTTAAACATTCATTCGTTACTTTATATTATGACTTTTGTGAAATACACTTTTCGTTTGCTCATAATAAAATACATAAAAAAGGAGTGTCGTTTTTCGTAAACAATTACATACAACGAAGTTGCAGCTGTCGCCGTGTCTTTACACCCCTAGTACTCATTCCGTAACATTTCAGACAATTACCGTCTATCGTCCTCCAAAACCAGTGATTAAGTGCAAAAATTACGTGTTTGAGAGCTAAATCCAGTTCATTTTCCACAATCGTAATGAAAGCTGACGATAGCGTTAAAAAGTCGGGCAGAATATAACTTGTTATGGTCTTCAAAGTTTCAAAAGCGATATCGTCTAGACGATTATTATCATCAGGAATCTACCCCAATCTCTTCGCGACAGTACTTCGATTTTATTTCTTGGGCAATTTTTTTATAGCTATAGGTATGGCTTTTAAAGAAGGCGATAACTACCGTGGGTATTGCCCCTACCGCAGACTCACGTGCTGCTTGGAAGTCACTGCATTGGTCCGGAAAGGGGATTCATATCGGAATGCTCAACGATTCAGAGAAGACGCCTGGCCCGGTATCCTTTTGTGATCCGTTCGTGAATATGGAAATAAATTGCGTATTGGGTATCCGTTAATCTTTCCATTCTTTGCAGCCGGGGTAATTTATTATATAATTATTATTTAAAATGCTTTCCTACAATGTTTTGAATTCGAATTCTCGGATTTTATATATTCATTTATAAATAAGTATGAAAGAGTAACGTACAATCAATTGTCCAAGAGTCAAGAGTCGAATGTAATAAACAATGTACGCTAATAATTTCACAAAATTTGTCCATGGGGAATTACAAAAGGTAAGAACTCGAGAAGGTTCTTGTAAATTCTAGGTATTGTATAATGTAGTCCGCGATAGGTACTTTAACGATTTCTATCTTGAAACCCATATACTGTAGGTAGAATTTCTAATATCCACAGCGTCCACCTGGCGCTGTAGGTTACCGTGGGTTTTTTTTCGAGATAGTTGTCTCTTTCGGGCTTACCACTGCCATTCTCACTTGACTGCGTAACCCCGGAGGATAATGAATCTCTTCCCGGCATTTGCATTGCCATTGAACAGGTTTTTGACTTCGGGCTTGTTGATCCGAACACCGTGAATCTTGACTGGCGAAGGCATGTCAAGGACTTAGGCGATCCCATCAGTACACCCAAACACGAGTTATCTGTGGGAATAGAGCTTATCAAAATATAATCGATTGGTCAACACCCCACCAATTACTACTCCTAAAAGTATGTTTATGCGTTGCGGAATCTTTTCCTTTAATTTTCAGACATTTCTTCCAACTTTATTATGGCCAGCCTCTTAATTCTTCAGTAGGTATTAGTTTAGAGGCCCGGCTAAAAAGTATTTAAGCGATTGATGAACTCGCGATGCAGCAAGTTTTGGTCGACTCCAGAATAAATAAGAAGGCTCTGCACTTAACCTCTGTATGCAGGTAACGGGAATAATATTAAAATTTGATGGCCTAAGTATCCACAATTAGCGCTAGCAACTGAGCACCCGCTAGCCATTAAGATGAACATTTAAAAAAGACCCTGTGCATATGATCTATTCGAATCTTATAAACCTTATGTAAAACGATCCTCCTATTTCTATAAATACCTGAGAAATCCAGCCTCCAAATTTATGAGTTTTTATGAAAAAATGTTCTGATATATTAGAGTTATGAATTCAATATATTCTTTTTTTTATAAATAGCTTATAAATAAATATAACTAGCAAATACATTTTTTTTTATAAATCCACTTTTTATACCCTGCACAGGAAGTCATAAAGTATATATATTATGAATCAGGATCATCGATTTAGCCATGTCTGTCTGTTTGTTTGTCCGTCTCTCTGTTGAAAGTACGATAGCGCCAAAAGGGATTGACATAGGTGAATGAAATTTGGTGAAAGGACTTATTTTTATCGTCGTCAGGTTGGTATTGAAAATGGGATATGTCAGTCAAGTAGTTCTGGTACTTCCCATACAAAACCGATTTTGCGTGACTTGTATGCAGTGGAGGGTATCAAAGCATCGGCCAGGCCGATGATAACACTTTTACTTATTTTATTTATGAACTCGCGCCATTGTCAAATATTCTGCATTCGATTTGGACTTTGACGCTTTCCCAAAGAGCCTTTAGGCCAAATTCTCAGATTTGGTCTTATGTCGCTTGCGGCAATATGCTACGGAATCTATTGAGCCAACCATATTTTCTTTTATTTTTTGCATACATTCTACACATTTAATTAAGGTTTACATTTGCCTTGGAATTGCAAGACATGGTCAAAAATATTAAATCCCGTTATTTAAAGGGAATTTGAGTTTGGTGAAAAAAAGAATCTAAAGAAGACGTTTAGTTCGTTCCTCGTTCATTCCATAGCATTGGGATATTGAACGTATCCACGGATATGTGTTTGGTGTACATAAATTTCCTAACATACTCATATAATATATAGAATGCACATTCGTGCCGCCGGCATCACAATTTTGATAACAAAAGAGAAAGAAAAGCGTACTTGCTGAAATTGAGAGAGCGCAATGAAAACTGCAGCCAATCCGATTCGTATAGGCCTACAGAGTGTTCCTTTGAACACCACCGCTGCACAGCCATACTACTTCACTTTCGATAGTCAACCTATAAAGCTATCTTTTTTTTTCTATGCACTCGAGAGAGTCCTTTTGATCGCAGATGCACAGGGCATTCTGTATACACTTCGGGAAAAATGCACTCATGGACAGTGCACAATGTTTTTTTGCGTGTGGAGGAAAACGCATCATCTCCCTCCATTTGCATACATTGACAGTGCAATATATATGACTGTCAAAAAAGTTCCAAAGTAGTGGAAAAAAACATTTCCTCAAATGAGATTTTTTATGGTTTGATGGCCACTATGGCAATGTGCATAGTTTTATGAAACCTTTGTCTATGAACAAGTATTGTACCAAAACATGGACGCTCTTTATTGTGGGAACTTGGAAAGTGTGCGTATTTAGCATGTACGGATATATTCGCTACCTGATATAACTATATAATATACATACATACCATATCAACGAACAGAAGCTTTAAGCGGTAAAGCTCTACTTTCCTTACTCCTTCGAAAAATGCGCAACGCATTCTGGGTATTTCAGTTGAAAAATGTATCAGAAGGGCTTTTGTCTAAATTATAAATAATTAGAAATGTGTAAGGTATGAGATTTTATCTGTTGCGAAGACAAACCGGATTTTGACAGTTAAGATAACCATTTGTAATATTTTGTCACAAAATTAAAGCAGTCACTTGGTTACATTGTCTCATGCGCAAAAAGAAATTTGTATGCTTTGTATTGCAGGTGTATTGCATATTCCTACAGTGTATTATGGCAGATTGTTGTGCCAGTCGCCTATGTCGATACTAAAAATATTAGGGATGTATGTGCCTAGTGCCTATTGACAAACCATTCTCATAATCTTTGATTGGGGAAATGTTTAAAACAGGAAAACGGGTATTAGTAAATAAATAAAATGGGTTTGTCAGTGATCTAATGAAACACCATACCTTATCATTAAGAAGTTGGAACTAAGATTCTAAAATGACCTCTTTTATATTTTTCGCTAATTATATAATTTTACCACTTTAACTAATCTTGAGATATTCATAAAAAAACGTTTCTTTAGCCGTTGCCTAATATAGCATCTATTCCAAATATTTCCTTTTAAAACAAATCTATTCGAAAATACATTCCCAAATATTTTCAAGCTGACTTGCGATTCCAGAATAAATAGTGTTTTTTTTTTCAAAAAGTGGAATACATCACTTTTGATCCTCATAAATAACACGAAATAATAAAAAACATAAAACTTATTTTATTGATTCCTTTATCAGACCAAACTCATGTACACAAATGCTGCATAGAATTATTAAAAGCACAGGGTTCTTCTGAAGGGTCATAAATTGCTACAGTCCACGACAGATACAAGATCCCACTAAAATAAAAAAAACTTTAAAAAAATTAATTTATCTTATATGAATACATAACAAACAAAGTCTATGGTGTTTCCACTGACGTTTCTTTGTTTTGATATGATTGTTTCTTATTGCTTTTTGCTTTCCTAAATGGAATACTGGTGGTTGCATACCTCCGCATGTAGCAAAATGGATTTATTCATCTAGTTCATTATATCCTAAACTGAAATATGAACTTGCCGGCGGCAAAACAACCAGAGTCTAATAAGGCGTTCTTTATTTTAAAAAAATATTTTTTGTAACAGCTTTACTGACAATTTTTTTCTATAATTTGATAAATGTTATACATTACTTTTCCAATAAACTGATTATATAGGCGCATGAAATTTCGTGAAAGAACTTCTTTTTATCATTTGGAAAGGTATTTTCTCAGTGCAGGTTTTTTAAAAAAAAAAAAGGTTATAAAATCAAAATTACAAAATAAGACATTTTGACAACCCAGCGTGTTACGACAGGTTTTTTTTTCGATTTTCATTTTTTTTTTGTTTTTTTTTTTCATTTTGTATTTATTTATTTTGGCAACAACCAAAAAAAGAATCAAAATGTAACATATCGTATCACAATTGAACTGTCAGACACGCAACGTAACGCCATCTATTATCGATCAATGGAGAAGCCAATTTTGTTTCATGTGTGGTGGCGCGTTGACCACATTGACTATGCCATTTGATTATGTTGCGCAGTTTTTTTATTCGTTACTGTTTCGTTGTTTGTTCGATCGAATAACGTTTGCCGGCCATTACAGATTCGGATTTCTTCACTGCGATTTTGTGAGAAGAATAGAAATGAGTGTATTCATATTGGACTATTTTCATTTCATTTGAACAGTGGCGATTGAGCGATTGAGACATTTTACGAATTTGTGCTGTGTTGCATTGTTGGCTGGCTATTGGGATTTGTCTGTAACAAGTAGTACGTTTCTATTGGTGTTTCATTGTTTTCAAATTTTCTATTCGGGATTTCATTGTATTGCAGTTTTTGAGAGGTGGATTGTGGAGATTTCTGAAAAATAAATTTTATTTGGGATGGAGAATATTTTAATCCATGACAATAGGCTAATTTTGTCCATCACGAATATTTGATCGCGGTTAATTGTTAATTTATTATTTTATTTAATGATCATGTTTAGGACTTCAACTTTCATTTTCATTGTTTTGGGGTTTGTGTAATTACCTATATGAAGGGAATCACAATGGGTCTTACTATGTCCTCCTTCCCTAACTTAACCTAACCTAGCCTTATTTCATTGAACAAATTATAAATTATAACAAATGGGTAATTAAAGCTTCTCAAATCAAATGTCATTTAAGTGGCGATTTTAAGGGGAAAAATCAAAGGCTAAGTATGTTCTTTTACTTTCGTAGTAAGAAGTGAAAAGACTGTCAAAACTCAAAATGGCTGTGTTGGGGATAAATTATCTTTCAGAGAGGGACACTTTTTTATCTCAAGGTTTTGATCATACAGTGATAGAAAATAAGTTACTAAGACTTAATGATGAATACTCACCCGGCCCGGATGGCCTTCCAGCCATATTTCTTAAAAAGTGTGCCTCAAATCTTTCCCTCCCCCTCTCTTATCTTTTTCGACTAACGCTTTCTCAAATGAGAATTTCCTCAGATATGGAAGTTCCTTTCATAACACCAGTACACAAAAAGGGATTAAAAAGCGAGGTGATAAACTACCGCCCCATAGCCAAACTTTCACATATACCCAAACTTTTTGAAAGTATCTTGTATGAAGCCTTAAGCTTTCAGTGCAAGTCTTTTATTTCCCCAAACCAGCACGGCTTTTTAAAAGGTTGATCAACGACCACTAATCTTGTCGAATTCATATCCTCTACACTCTCAGCCTTAGAATGTGGTAAAGAAGTCGATGTTGTTACAACAGATTTCAGTAAGGCTTTTGACAAGATTTCCCATAAATTAATAATTTTCAAATTGTCTGCCCTTTGCTTTGAACCCATTTTGCTAAAATGGATAAATTCATACATAGAAAACCGTTTTTAGAGCGTTCGCTTCAGATCCGTTCTTTCGGCACCTTTCTTAGCCAGCTCTGGTGTTCCACAAGGCAGTCATCTCGGTCCCCTTTTATTTATTCTAACAATTAACGATCTTAAAAGGATCATTCAACACTCAGCACTCTCTCTTTATGCTGACGATACCAAATCTTTCAAAACCATTTCTTCACAATACGACTCCAGCCTCCTTCAAACAGATCAAAATAGCTTTTCCATCTGGTGCCTTAAGAACTGCCTATAGAACTCAATGTATCCAAATGTCAGTCTATAACCTTCTCACGCAAGATCACCAAGTCTCCTCCCCGTAATTACCTACTCCACGGTCAACCTATAACAACTTAGCTTCCGTTCAGATATTAATGAGATAACTACTAAAGCAAAATCATCACTTGGCTTCGTTAAAAGATGATCAAAAGAATTCTGCGACCCATACGTAACTAGATCCCTTTACACCACCTTTGTTCGACCCCTCATTGAGTACGCCAGCCAAGCGTGGTGTCCCTTTCAACGAGTTCAAATTTCCAGAATAGAAAGCATTTAACGTCGGTTTCTTCGATTTGCTCTTCGTGGTCTTTCTTGGAACGATACTCTAATCTTACCTCCTTATCGCGACCGACTTAAATTAATTAACCATAACACCCTTGAGAATCGCAGGGACGCAGCAGACATTCTCTTCATTTGACGAATCCTCTCTTCACATACTAATAGAATGTACGGCTCTTTGTCGAACATCCTTGGCGATGAAATTGTCAATCCAGCAGCCCTTGCTGACATACACCCAGAGAAAATTCTAGTTTTCCTGACTACCTCTGGAGTTAAAAAGATGCACGGAAAGAATTGAAAATCACCAATTGCAAAATTTTGAGTTGCAATTCACGAATTATATATTTGTCGCAAATTACAACGATTTTGTCTTGATTTGATATAAAAATTCGTAATTCGACATTGAAAACGGCGTAGAATAAAAAATTCTGCTTGTTGCATTTTGCGATTAAAAGTATTAATTCGAGCTTCTTTTATTTGTAGTGATTTGCGATATTGTTTGCCGCAATTACCACTTCAATGGGTAAATTTCTCAAGCACTACTTCACAATCGCAAATTGCAAAAAAAAAATTTGCTGATGAATCAACTAATTCTTATAATAATTTAACACATGTAAATTGAAAACGTAAAATGACGTAGAGATATCGTGAAGCCGACAAAAACGAAACGTCATAGCATGTCCATGGTCCATGTAAAGAAATCCTTTTAAGTCCTTTCATTTTCTGCATGGACAGCTCCAACCATGCGCATTTGGCTTCATTAGAGTCAGACAGTCGGTATTCAATCTTTGCTTAAAGCAGTTCTTGTCGGGTCAAAGTTATTTATAAGAATAACTCATTCGTAGTGATAGTGAGTGTACTATCCAACAAAGAATTTTGGAATATATCTTTAAGTACATATTGAATAATACAAAAAAACAAAACAAGTAGGTATATAAATTCGTATTTTTGTCAGAAGGTACATCTCACTATAAGAAAGAACTATAAATTGGAATGGATTCTAGAATATGTAATCAAAAACGATTGTAAAGGTTCGTATCAATGGCAAGTTATTCTAAATAATTTGTTTGTATTTTAAATTTCAGCATAGACCGAAAAACCACCCCAGACAAATCCCGTTGTCTCCGGACGAAATGGCGCCGTATGCTTTTCATGGATATCAGGAGGAAACAAATTATAAAACGTGACTTTAAATATGTATTCGAAAATAACCTAAATAATTAAACTACGAATTTTGATTTGTAAATCATAAGATATAAGTTGTAAATTGAGAATAACGTTTTCTAATTTCAAGATAAAACAATTTCAATTTAATACGGTGATGCCTCAAATCACTACTCAAGAATCGTAAATTGGAAAATATGAAATGCAAATTGATAAAAAAAAAGATTCAATTTACCATTACGAATTCATAAATTGCAACTACTGAAGTGGTAAATCTACCCCTTTTGTTCGCAAATCAACACTTTTGAGTTGCAATTCAAGACTAAATGGTTGCAATTTTTTAAGGGAGGAATTCCGAATTTACAACACAAAAGTGGTAATGTACGAATTATTTTTGCAATTCACAATCCATAGTTATAGCAAATTAATAACTATTTGTGTCAAATTGCGATTGGTTATTGCAATATGTATTCCTCATTTGATCGCATCATTGAAATAAAAAGTAGCGATTCGCGACTTTTGAGGGTCAATATCTTCACTTCGTACAATTTATAGAATTGCGAATAAATAGTCGTGAATTAGTAAATCCTGAGCTAAGCTCTAAAACTAGACAAACTTTTCGTGATTCTGCGCTCAATCCTCGTAGTCTACGTTGCCCACGATTTTTCTATCTTCCAACCCACCGTACTTCGTATGGCTCTAACGAACCCATCTCACGTATGCTGCGTAAGGTTAATGCAAACCTCCCTGTTTTTGACTTCAACCGCAGCACTCCCTCCCTAAAAATCGATCTCCTAACCATCCTTAGATTTTATAAGCTCTATTTTTAGCTCTAATTTGTCCATGTCTTAGTTTTAAGTGTCTTATTATAAAGCTTAATACAAGCCAAATATATGGGGGTATTGCCCCACCAAAATTAAAATAAAGTTATAAGATAAGTATAAAGATTCTGCATATTCCGTACGATTTGACATTTGTATTTAAGCGCCTTAAATAAATGTACGTCTCGCTTTCGCTTTGACAAAAATTAATAAGCCGTAGAGACAATCGCTGTATGTATGTGACATCAATCTCATGGTCAATTGTATGTGGCTAGACAACGTGTCGGCAAACATTCCGCTTTGTATTAAATGAAAAAGCGGAATGGTGGCCGACACGTCAATCATTGAACGAAGTTCGCCGGGTCAGCTAGTAATCTATATACTTGCGTCGCAAGCAGTAAAAGTTAACTAAAATGTTATTCTTAATGTTTATACAATTTATTGGAGTAACATTAACATTAATTAAACGATAATTATATATTAATGTAGAACAAATTCGAACCAAACATTTATACGCCACCCTGTGTAGATACTTTACGCTTGATAAGGAATGTCATATTATAATCCGTGCATAACTACATTAAAAGGTGCATGGCGTGTGTGTTATACCAACTTCATCTGTGTACACCTACAGCAGATATTAGTGTGTAGTGTGTGTGAAGATTGTTTGCAGAAAAAGCGTCAACATTTATTATAGTAGCATTCAATGGTCTCAAATCAGACTGTGCGCAGTCAATTTGCGTAGCTGATAAGTGGTATGGTGACTATAATTTATATTAAATTTGGATAATAGTCACAAAGTTCTACTTGGGAATGCCCACTATACAATTTGGAACACAATAAGAGCGGAGTTTTAGACCTTACCCTCTTATCTACCTTTATCCAAGCCATAGCAGAAGACTGGCCTGTGTCTGATGAGGCATCTGTATCAGACCATATGCACATCATATTCAAATTGAGATGCAACACCGAACAGGCGCCTAGTCTCCCTTGACTAGGAGAAGAAATTTTAATCTAAACCAAACTTCAATAAATGACACTGTCATTGAGTACTCCGATGAAGTCAAATACCTTGGAGTCATCCTAGATAAACCACTGAACTGGAACTCCCACATAAAAAAACAGAATTACCAAAGCTACTAAAGCTTTATGGGCCTGCTGTCGTATGTACGGTAGAACCTGGGGGATTACACCCAAAATCACAGACTGGATCTACACAGTCTTGATCTGACCCATTAGAGCTTATGCTTTTATAATATGGTGGAGCAAAACTATCCAGAAAGGCACCATTGCAAAGCTGAACAAGTTACAACGCCTCGCATGCTTGTGACGTTCCGGCGCAATGCAAATTGTCCTACAGCTGCTATAGAGGCCTTAATAGGATTAACACCCCACATATCAAAAAAGTGGCTATAGCTATAAAGTTTCTCAGCAAGTTTGGCACAAGGGACTCTTATATCGGAACTTCCGGAACTTGACATGATCTGCACGGTAACTGACCGACTTCCAATGACACTTTGCTTCAACAAAAAATTCTCCACAGAGATCACTGAAAGAGAAGCATGGGTTACCAAACTGCCAAAACGGCCTAAAGTGGTATACGGATGGTTCCAAAATGGACTCGAGGGTAGGAGCTAGCATACATGAACCAAACCGCAATGTCTCAAAGCATCAGTGTATTTCAGGCAAATTTCCATACCATCAAGGAATGCGCGAACCTTATCTACTCCTCATGGAATCAAAGGAAAGGTGAAAACATCCATATCTTCACAAACAGTCAAGCAGTTATAAATGCCCTTAGCTCAACAATAATTATCTCAAAAATAGCCATGTACTGCTTCAATGCTCTAGAAACTCTCTGCTCCCCGAACAAAATCAAAATATGGTGGGTTCCGGGGCATGAGGGTATTGAAGGAAACGAAAAAGCTGAGGAACTGGCCAGGAAAGGGTCAGGAACCCCTTTCATAGGACCAGGAGCCCAATTCTCAAATTCGGCATAATTCGTATACGAGCAAATACGAGCCTGAAATTTTCGCATAGCAAAATAATGGTATTCTTAAAGCGATATGTTTTTTTTCCACCTATGCGAAAATTATATTCACCTCTCGAATGAGGTAGAATTTTAGAGCACGTCAATTAAACCATTTTAACAGGTTGTAAAAAAAAACAATTGTTATTTTCGATTGACAAAAAAAAGAAGTACTAATGTATGTATGTTTAATAAACCTTTATGTGTTTTCGCAATGTCTACTTTGGGCGATATATGAGCTCCGCATTTTTCGATTGGCAATGAATCAGTTAGGCTACATCGAAATATACCGGACTATCCGAGAGTTCCAAGACTGATTTTAACGAATGGCACTATTACCAAACATATTTATTTCAATGGGAAGGGTTATCATTCAGTAAGTGCTTCCATTTAAATTGTTTGATTTACTTTAATTTGACTCTTATTTTCCTGCACACACATCAAAAAACAAACCATTCCTCACAATTCCGTATGCGAGACGCAAATCCGCATGGAAAAGGCTAAGAGAAATTCTCGTATACGGATTTTGAGAATTGCAAATTTCAGTCTTTCACATGGCATCGGAGATTTTGACAGATAAACGAATGCCATCATTTTTGAGAAATGGGGTCCAGAACCATTTTGCACCATTACTAATTCAGCAATCACTTCCACTATCAATAGAGGGAACACAACATGTCTATCAAACAGTGGCAAGAAATCCCAGGCCTCAGACAGGCCAAAAGAGCAATCCTGCCATTCAAGAAAAATGCCAAAAAATCTTAAATCTACCTTCTTAAATCTATCTTATAGGCTACCTTACAGGTCACCACGGTTTACGATTTCCCAAAAAAAACAAAACAACGGTAAACATTTTCGCAAAGCATTCATCCGTGTCCATGGATATGAGTCACTATGTGTCGATTAGCAACAACAACCAATTAATAAAGTCCGATATGTCTAATAATTTTTTCTATTCATTTGAATAACATTAAAAAACAACCACTTTTAAACAATTTATAGCAACAAAAACATAATTTTTGCAAAATCTGTACTCCTGGCTATCTAATCCAATTCAAATGGTGTGATTTTATCACAAAGAAAAAGACTGATGCAATTTAAGCAAACTGTAGTTTGTCATATAAACTCATATAAATATTTCGGTTATTAAGTAACTCAAAATAGTGAAATCTATTTTTTCTATTAGATATTTCTAATGGAATAAAAAAATTGGTCTTTTGTTAAAAGAAAATAATCCAGGCTTGGATACCTGGTTAATTACATAGCGCTTTTCTCGCCCTTTAACTTTGACAATGATTCGGTTGTTGGTTTGATGAAGAAAGTTTCTATGTCCCAACCGGATGAATTTTGAAATATTAACCTATCTAATAAGTACGCTGCTGAAATCTTGGTAGGGTCGGGATACTAAACGGCCAACTTCTTGGGAATTCAGTTTAAGCGAAATAGATTAAGGAGACTAACAAGTATCGGATATGTGTTAATTCCTCTTGTAAGAGAGATAAACAGAGTTCTTACCAATCGCTTTTTGAAGCTCTTCTTCATAGTTTATAAAATCAGCAATTAAATACCTAATGATCCAAACGCGAAACATGCAAACTGATTATATGATTACACATTGTACGGCCCTATAGAGGTATCCGTCGGAATGGAAAATTCTCCGATTTTATACGATTCGGAGTAGTTTTTCTGCGAGTCATTCTTCGGTATACAGCTGTTTGGAGAATTGTTCCGATACATTTGTTACGCACTCCAGCGTTTTGCGTTAATAAATTTGTCCAATAAAAATAATATAGAAACGATTTTTTTTTGTATTTATTGCTTCAATTTGTGTTACCAGTGCAAAATCAAGCGAAAAAAACGAGCGCCAATCAATTAGATTTAAATTAAATTATAACGGATACCTCAATGTGATTTGAGGTTCCGACGGAGTATACGCTGCGGAGAACTTTCCGTTCCGACGGAACTTTAGTCTAAGAAAATATAGAAGTCCAACAACTAAATATAAATTGGGTGTACCTATTATAGACATATAAAGTATACCACTTTTTCATAGAGCTGTTTCATAAAGATTTGCCAAGAATATGGTGAAACCAATCTTGTTCACAATAGGTACTCTAACGTGTCTATGTCTTTTAAATCTTAACAGAACCAATGCACATTATTGTAAATTAGTGGGACTTTTTTTTTACAATTCGTTATTATAGGTATATGATTTTAGGCTCTGACTGTGCACTAAGTTAAAGTTATCAATGCTAAATATGGTTGGAGCAAGAAATTGTAAAATTTTATTATTTCTGCCCGTTATTCCAATAATGAGAAAAAAACCTAACCCGAGGATTGTTCAAACCGGTACACTCCACCAGTCTCGTTTAGAGATTAGAGAATCGTCTGGAATGTCGAGAGAAATTAAAAATGAGAGCTACCTACACATTTTTGGAAATTTGGAAATGTTTTCAATACGGTGGCTTGCCCTGTCAGCTTCAAAGATATTATAGTTCAAATTTATATCTTGCGCACAGATTTTTGATCCAGTTACACCCTTAAAAACGGGACATCACTATAAGAATTTTTGTATATACCTTAATATGATGTGGAATATGATGTTTCTATAAGAGTAAAACTCGTGCATTACTTGTTGAAGACACAGGTATCTATCTTTGTAATCGCCAAAATGTCTAAACCCAAAGTTTTTAGCTCTTCGTGAGCTTAACAATACCTACACATAACCGACCAATTAAGGAAGCTCCCGAACCAGTCTTAGGTAAAACCAAATTCATCAGTTAATTTTGTTCAGCTTTAGCTGCAGCTATACCTACTGCTAGTTAGTTTACTTATGCGTAGTGCATAAACATAAAGCCATATTTAGCATCTGAACGCACTGTCTAAATATGTAATCTATTGATAAAAATTGGTCAATACAATCACTAAACTCCACCAACAATTTTAAATCTTAAGTAGGTAGGTACCTACTTAAAGAAAATATTGCGACCAGTGTATGTATATACCTACTTACCTACCTATGTTTTCTATATCATAAATATAAATACATACAATACAAATGTGCATATACTCGGAGAGGGAAGCATTAAACCTGAGCTTTTTCGCAAACATACTACGCCAACAACTAGGTATACGGATTAAAATAAGAAATAACGAAAAATCTAGCACTAAGATCAGACTTTTTGTAAAAAAAAGTCCAGCAATGCAAAATTGTGCGCTGGTATTTGTAAAAGCAAGAAACGCAATTTATACGCATACTCCTGGCCCTGGTCCGGGTAAGAGCACATTTTTAGAATTTTCGTTAAGCAAAATCAAAGCTAAAGGCGCTAGGGTGAGTTCATTTATACACAGGATACGAAAATCCAAACACATTCAAACACCGAAACGTAGGGCAAATCATTGGTATAGTAATCATATGCTTTACCCCATGGCCAAGCAAAAATTCAAAATGAATTCTCAATACACATTTTTCTTTTTCTGTTTTTGCTTTCCTATATCCTTAATGCTGAACGAACTAGCTACTATACTAGGTGAAATTCTGTTAACCACCACTAACGCAAAAATGTTTTCCCTGAATTTTTCTCCGCTTTTCTAATAGGTTCTCTCTTTTCTTCTTACTACTCTGCGGCCTTACGCACCTTTTTTCGTTTTTCACTTGTACATCTATATACTGTACGTATAAACATTTGAAAAATGTGAACACAAAAAAAAATTCTAACGAATACGTTTTCATTGGGCGTGTTTTTTGATGTTCTATTTTATGCCACATATGGCAAAACTACCACCATATAATATACCTACATTTTGAGTTTTTGTTCGCAAAACATAGATGTAGATATTTACTTCTGATAGTTTTCCTTGCGAAACTGCAAGAAAAACAAGTCAAAAAACAAAAATAAAAATAGAGACCAATTTTGTGTTCGTTCCGCCATATTTTTGTTTTGTTTTATGATTGTGTGAGTCGCTTGTTACCCATCCCAATTAATTCATCAGCATATGTAGTACTAGGATTGTGTGTGTATGTGAACACCATAAAGGCATCTTTTATGTTCATCAGAACGAACTAAAAGATGTGCCACACCCTAAAATATTTTTTTATGCATCCGCATTCCATTCCATATTTATATTAAGATATAGCTATTGAATTCTAAATTACTTCTTATTGGCGCTTTCTTTATGTTTATTAATTTTTGTTATTTTAGCAATTTTGCAAATATCATTAGATAGATATACAATATACATACCTACCCATGTTTGATTCACTACGGATGGGTACCTACTTCTTCTTTTAATACGTTCCATCTTGCAAATAAAGCACGTAAATAAATGTCTGTTTCTGTTACCTACCTATGTACAGTTATTATTATTGGAGGGAGCAAAATGTTTTTCATTCCAAAAATTTTCACCATTATGTCATCTATGTGGTAGGTATTTTCTATCCGTCCTATGATTATCTAGTGAGATAAGTCACTTTAAAACATTTATTTTATTTTTTACTCGTCTTCAGTCCGAAGAATTCAGTACTGAAATACACCAATGTAGGTAATTATGCATGTGTAATTTATTAATTAAATAATTAAAAACAACATGTAGGTATCAGTTTGTATTTAGACTAAAATCCTAAAATCCGATGGTATATTTCAGACCTATTTTCTGAGTACTTAGAGGCCGTTTGAATACAATAATTGTATATATATCACCCAGAGAAAAATGCTGTGTAAAATTGTCTTAAACGCCCTAGTTAAATATTTTTGTATGGAATTTTTTGGACAGGCATAAATCTGCTAACAAATAGGACAATTTATGTATGGCACTTACTTACTTAGGTGGCGCTACGGTTCGGTGTGAACCAGGGCTTCAACCAACAAGCCTCTCCAGTTAGCCCGGTCCTTAGCCAACTGCCCCCAGTTGCGCACTCCAAGTTGGTTGACGTCGTTTTCTACCTAAGGCGAGGTCTTCCTCTACTACGTTGACCCTCTGGGTTGGAATCGAAGATTCTGCGGGCCGGAGCGTTGATGTTGATCAACCGTCCAATGCGCTCGTATAGTTCGTCGTTGAATCGTCGCCTCCAGAACCCGTCAACACGAACGGGACCGAATATCCTATGAAGAGTTTTTTTCTCGAAACGACCAAGGATATTATCTTAATAGTTCATGCTTCAGATCCATACAGCAGGATTGGGATAATGAGGGTCTTATACAGAGTCTCCTTAGTCTTTCGGGATAGGGCTCTACTACACAACCAAAAGAAACAGCGATTGGCAAGAGTTATTCTCCACACATTCACATTTCTGATGAGATGTCATTTTCAGATGTTATAGCAGAGCCAAGGTAGACAAAGTCACTTACTACCTCAAAGTTATAGCTGTCTATTGTGACGTTCTGGCCGATTCGTCGATGCTGGGTGTCCCTTCTTGTTGACAGAATATACTTGGTTTTGCCCTCGTTAACCGCTAAGCCCATTTAGCCGCTTCTGTGTCTATACTTGCAAACGCGCCAGTGACAGCTCGCAGTGTTCTTCCAATTATGTCAATATCGTTCGCGTATGCAAGTAATTGTACAGATTTTTGATAGATCGTACCTCGTATGTTGGCTTGTGAGTCCTGCACAATTCGTTCAAGTATGATGTTAAAGGAGTGACATGACAGCGCGTTGCCTTGTCTAAATCCTTTTTTGAAATCAAAGGTGTCGGTTAGGTCATTACTGACCTTGATGCAGCAGCGAGATTTCTTCATCGTTATCCTATAAAGACGGTCGAGTTTGGTAGCGATGCCAAAACTAGACATGGCTCTATATAGCTCGTCTCTATATAATTATACTGTCATAGGCGGCTTTGAAATCGATGAAAAGATGGAAAGTATTGATTTGGACGTCTTGGGTTTTTTCCAGGATCTGCCTAAGTGTGAAAATTTGATCGACGGTGGTCTTTCCTGGCCTAAAACCGCACTGAAAGGGGCAATCAGATTGTTGACGAAGGGTTTTAGGCGTTTACACAATATTGCAGATAAGATCTTGTACGCGATGTTAAGGAGACTGATACCTCTGTAGTTGGCGCAGTTGCGGCGGTCTCCTTTCCTGGGCAAACGATGCTGAGATTATATTTATCAGGAATTCTCTACCAAGTCATCTCCAGCTGCTTTAAAAACCTCCAGTCCTCTTTGGCAGCGCCGCTTATATATGTATATACATGGCATAGGCAATGACAAATAGGCTTAATTGCCTTAAAAATCTGAGGTAAATATTTTTGCATGAAATGTTTAGGACAGGTATAGCTTTGCCAAGGACTGGCACAATTTATGTACGGCATAGGTAATGAGAAATAGGCTTAATTGCCTAAAGGCCTAAGGTATTTTAACCTAAATACAAATAAGTGAATATACACCTAAGGACATACGTAACTCTGCTCAGTTCTAAGGTACTTAAAGTTTTGCATACCATTCTGATTGAAATAGCCAATCAACAATTTTCAGTTATTGCTTCGGAATGTACCGTTAGGTTGAAAAACAGTGTACAAATTATCTTATTTACTAGGTAAATGTACCTTAGGCCTATGCAAAATTGCCTTATTTCTAAGGTAAATATATAACATCTAAGGTAATACATCCTCCAAAAAATATTTTCGCTTGTTGCATGCAAAGTGTTTTACTTGCCTTTGTTATTTGTGGATGTATTTTGTAAACGAAAAATAATCAGTTCGTGAAATGTAAAAACATTAATGTGACTACATTGCAATATACTGTGGAAACTTAAAGTTAAAAACAAAAATGTAATTAAAAATAACAAAATAATATTAGACAAAAAGTTTGTCGAAGAAGTAGTTTAATGTAAGTGCAGTGTTATTTATTTATGTATTTATAAAAGCACTGTGTTTTCGAATTGAATTAAAGCCAATTCAAAGCTTTCTAAAAGATCTAAAGGCAATTTACAAAAAAAAAATGACATCGGTTCGTAAACAATGTTTCACAAATAAAAATGTGGTATACCTAGTCAAATGTATGTTTTCTATTTCAGATAATATTAACATTGCATTTTCAACGCTACTTTAGGTTATAATAATAATATAAAAAATATCATATAACACTTTTTATATTATATAAATATTAAATATCGTGCCTCAAAAAAACAAATTAGCAGAAAAAAAAAGAATTAACAAAAAAAATATTTCTTTAATTTTTTTAACATTTCTGATAGCATCAGCCTAAGAAATACGACTAAGGAAGTTTGCCTGGCTGGTGTAAGTACATCTACAAAAATTGGTAAAATTTAGTTTGGCTACTTTAGTTTCTAGGCTAAGACAGCATATTACCCAAGTCAAGTGTTTGGAAAAAAAATACCCAAATTTTAATTCCTTCGTGTTATCGGTAAGCATAGTTTGGAACAATTATTTTTGCATTGCAAGATGACACTTTCCTTGGGTAAAAGATTAGGCTTTATTCAGCCTAGATTTAATGTAAAACACATTAGACAGCCTGGCATACCGTTACCAAAAACTAGGTTAATTTTACACATGTCAAAAAAATGAAAATAGGTAAAATAATGCTTTCCTAATTAAAATGTTAGGCTAAATTCAGCCTAGGTTTAAGGTGAAACTTCCTAGACAGCTTGGCATACCGTTACCAAAAACTAGGTTAATTTTACACATATTTAAAAAAGTTCGGTTACATAAGTCATAAGGAATATAAGGTAAGTTACCTCAGAACTTCTATAATATAGGCAAAGTTTACACAGTCTTTTCTCTGGGTGATCTAAGCGATACTAGGCTTGTGGTCGAAAATCGACAATTCCTTTTATAAGTTTGTAAAATGTAATACTCAAAAAAGTACCACAATTATTTTCGTTATTTATGTTTTTTTTATTAAAGAAAAGAGGAACACCTAGATATCGAAAAAAATACTTAAATGAGCTGCTCCATTGGAAACAGGTTCTAATCTAAGATGATTTATATTTGAATACGTTACTATGGTAATATAATGTCGGCGACAAATTGACTGTCGACAAAATCCTTTCAATTACCGTGGGGGAATTTATAACTTAATTTTAGCAGCCTTAATGGCGACATATACCCATGATTTTTGTTTGTGCATATCTATGGCACAGTGCCTTTCGAATGATGTAAGTTTTATTCTCCTCATTTTATAATAAATACTTAAAAAGTGTACCGAGACTTTTGATGTTCACGTATTAATATAATGATATTTTTAACTTCATACAGGCAGTATAGTTTATTTTTAAATTTAATTTAATTATCATAACAAATCAACAAATAAATACGGAGAAAATTGTATATCTTCCTCACAAGTTAATTGTAGAAATACCAATGTTCAGTGTCAGCGAAAACTATAATTGACTGAACCTGCGCTGCGAACTATAGGTAGAGGTACATGAACATTCAACTTAAACGACACTGAAATGGCTAAAAGAATTTTGCATTCGAAGCAACCAATGGAACTCCATACGCGTTTGCTAACGGATATGCTTCTGCGACAAAAAGTAGGACTGGGATAATGAGGGCTAGGCGTTACAAGTCAGCTACTTTCTTAGGCCAAAGTAACAGCGTTTGGCAAGTGTGACTATTCCTTTTATTTTGGATGTGATATAATTTTCAGAGTTAATAGCGAAGCCGAGGTTTTGCCTCATTCTCCACTTAATAAACCCATTATTGCCGGTTCTGTACTTACACTTATACCAACCCACAAGTGACAGGTATCTATCTGTGTTCTGAGAATGGCCTTATCACATCACATTCACACTATTATATAAAGAGGTAATGTTTGTTTGTAAGAGGTAATTTCCGGAACTATTAACCGAATTCAAAAATTTGGATTTGAATAGAAAAAGAAAATTGTTTGATTTTCCATTTTTATTTTTTTTTAATTTGTTGCACTACGCGAATGAAACACTGCGAAGCAGCTTACGAGATAATCTATCTTCTATACATACATATAATAAAACTGTAGCCGTTTTCATGTGTTAACGGTTGGCGTGAAAACTACTGCACAGATTTGGATGAAACTTTTTTTGAAATATCCCTTAAAATTCTAAGAAGGACATAGGCTATTCTTTTTATTTCCATGCCTATTTTTTGGGAGCGTTTGTGACCAAAAAGTGTTTCTTTCTGGCCTTACCGCCTTTTACTCGCCTTACTCAAACAATTCTTAATCAATGCAAACAAAACAAAATACCAACAAGGGCCATAACTATTTTAAGCCATTAATCAATAAATATATATTGAGTTTAAGGTTTTTGTTTTTGGTGGTTGTGATATTACCTACATTGATACCTACAGTAAAGAATTGAAGAATTCCAGAAGTTGAATTGTAATACTTACGTTGTTGAATTTATATTTCTTAAATTGGTGTTTTAGTTGAATATATTTGTTTGACTAGCTGTGCCCGCAACTTATCCTCACTATAATAAAACTGTAACTTTTTTTCGCCCGTAAGGTGTTTGCCCGGAATAGATTAAGAAAGTACTGCACGATTTTGATTTCGGTTTTCACAGTTGCATTGAAAATTGTCGAGATTAAAAGATAGGATATATTTTATCATTGTCCGATGTCCGGGAGCGGAGATCTAAGCTGATATCTAAGAAAAGTTGTAATTCTCTAATGCCGTCTAGCTCCTAGCTTTGGAATGACTCATCCAAATGAAATAGAATTTTTGTTTTAAATAAAGTTCAATTACGTACAAAGATTTTAAGATATAAATCATCTTTGTACGTTATCCTGAAATTGAACAATAAGCAATAAACTATACATTTTATAAAATTCAAAAAAGATTGAAGCTAGATCGCTGGATTTTCCCAGCGTTGAGTGGAGGAAATTGTGTGTGTGTGTGTGCGACAAAAATCTGTTTCTCTCTCTGTACCTTTTGTGCTGCCGCTGTGTTATTTGCTCTATTTCTTATATGTATCTTTTGTGCTTTTTGTTTCTTTTTTTTGTTTTTGTTCTCCTTTTTACATTGAACTGGAGATTATATGAGTAGTCGAGTAGAGTGAATCTAGCGCATGAGATTAAGAGGGAGTCACACTCAATTTTGATTTAAATTAAAATGCGCTGGCGAATCAAGGCGAGCACGGATCAGCTAGTAGTCTATAAAAGGATGGAGTATCGATCTAGATTTCATTGCATTTTTCCACGATTTGCCGTGGTGTGAATATTTAGTTGGCTTGCCGGGCCTGAAACAGCTGTGCAAGGGAACAATTAGGTCGTTTATAACTGATTTCAGGTAAACACACAATACAACAGGCAGGATTGTACTTGAAATGGTAAGAAGACTGTTGCCTCGTTATAGTTAGCGCCAGTGAAGTGCCATGGTTCTTTCAGTAGGGTGTTCACTATATTTTCTACCGTAGTAAGATAGTGTGTTTTTTGTTCTATTCCAGGACACTACGAGAGCGTGACAGACAACGATCCTATTTCTTAGTCATTTTATGGGCATATTCATTTTTTGTTTATATTGGAAAATAATGTGCTTATTTTCAGCAACTCTAAAATAATCAGATAATTTGAAAAAAAACAGACAAGGCCGAAGGCTTGGATTAATAATTTTTTTCATGAAAGTGCATAATAAATGATTAAATTAAACATGGAAAAAGGAGTGTTTGCCTACCATAAATTAATTATTTCCAATTTATCAGTTGAACACAGCTGTGAAAATGGTTTCGCAAGTAGCTTTTCAATTAAAGCAGTTGCAAGTTCAAATATTCAAATTCATATGTTTTGTCAGTTGTTGTTGTCAATGTGCCCATGCATGCACAACAATCGACTCATCGTAAGTCGACTAGAATGGTCTGAATGAGATGCAACCTGATCGCAAAAACTAAATTGGTCGGGAACGTCATTTTTTCTACGTCATTCACATATGCGAACTGTCAACTTAGTCACGAATTTCTTGACTAGATTCGTCGGCTACCCCTCCATAAACGTCAACTGAAACAGCTGCTCACATGACCGATTTCGACCAATCAAAACCGAGATTCACTTAGTGAGAGAGCTGTCAGACTTACTAAACTAGATACTTGAACGTCCCCTATGTTTGCCAGGGTGGAACGAAAACGATAATGAAACTACGACTGCGAACAGCAACGAGGTGCGCTTGATCGAGGAGAACACTAAGCTGGGTAGATTTATGAGGAAAAATGGGTTTTTATTTTGTCTTTTTGTTCGTATGTTATTTTGCCTCTCCACGGTGCTCTTAAGCAACATGAACGCCACGATGGGTGAGTTTCATTACCACCAAGTTAACTGTGGTAATGAAACATTTTTAACATCTTGTGTTGATTTCAACTCTTCATTTACAAGAACTGATTATTATAAAATATTGCAAAAAAACAGAAATGTGTTTCATAATGAACTTAAGTTAAGTGCATTATAATAATAGGTTTGGATAGGGTGTGCAGAGAACACCTGCGCACCTTTGAAAAAACTAACTGGTTGGTGCAGTTTAGAGGGTCACCATTTTTGTGACCAAATCTTGAAGGCGAGCTAGTCTGCTCTCTTCTAAATCATCTCTCGCTGCCTTGAAAAACTCGGCAGTTCTGAAGTATGATCCAGCAGCCTTGTTGGATTTCAGTTTTGATATAACTATCGAATTAATTTCATTTTGGTCAGGTATCTACGAAAGTCTTAACATTCATCGTCCAGATTGAAAAATCCATTCCGCCTGATACCGGAATTTTTAATGGTTTGATGATCTGCTGACTGGCATCTTCTTTTGTGAATAGTATAGAATAGGTAAAGAAACGGTATGCTAGCTATACGAGTAGCAACATTACGTACCCTCTGCAAAGCCAATAAGTCTAGGTCCGTTTCCAGACGTGGGTTGTGTTTAGTAGGCTGTGCTCGCTCCTGTGCTACCATAGATGTGTCCCTTTCCTATATCGGCATCAAAATCTCCTTAGGCGAATTAACCTCCGTAGGGCATTGTTTACACGTTGCCGAAGAGCTGATAGAAATATTCTTTGCTAGCATCTTACTTCTGGTTGGGATAATTTCTCAGTCTGAAGTGAAGTGATTTAGTATTGAACCTTTCTTACTTTACTATTGTTTACTAATAAAAATGCTCATTAAAAAACAAATATTTCAATACGTATATTCCATTCAAGGTGATGTTATGGCATCCAGTGGTTCTATCGATCGATCAAGTGCGTCGGGTAACTGGCGTAATAGAGAAAGCTCTAGAAAAAAAATATAATCTGTGTGTGACATTAAGGCCTTAATTGTAAGTTAAGACAAGTTCTTTCCGAAAGGTTATGAAAAATTCTAGAATCGTATCTAGAGAAAATACTCTTATAGAAATAAGGGCAGGTGTACCGCAAAGCAGCGCCCTTGGGCCACTTATTACTTATGCGTTATATACTGCAAACAGAAGGTACTTCCGTAGCTACTTTTGCCGATAAAACTGCTATATATTTATTAGCAGTTGTTACAACGACCAAAAAAATATTACAAGGCGCGCTTAACCAGAGGATCGCTCATAACGAAACGAAATCGGTCCACATGGATTTTACATATAAGCAAACAAATAACCTCCCTACATTTGTAATATGGCCAAACATCTCGAAATGACTCTCGACACACAGTTGAAATGTATAACGCTTGTAAAAAAGCAATGCAAAAAACTTAAATATAAATACATATAGAGATCTTTATTGGTTATTCGGAAAATATCCAGACCTTAACCTCGAGGACAAGCTTTTATTATATAAGCAAGTGCTAAACCCTATGCGAACGCATGGTTCACAATTCTGGGGTGTCCAGTGACACAAATCTAGATAATTTTCAAACTTTTCAAAATAAATTGTTGAGATCATTCGTCAGTGCACTGTGGTACATTAGAAATGAAGATCGTAATTCCCAAAGCAAAGAAATTGACTATTATGAGACGTTAATAGCTCGGTCCGTGAAATTCTCGATGAAGCAAATTTATTGCGGCGTCTACAACGAACTTAACTTTCCGACTAATCCCGATAATTATTATCAACCGCGTTAAAATAACGGAACGAGCAGGAACTATCGCCGGAATGTTGCTTGCCAAACGTGTATAACGTCGTGATAAAAATAAATTGTATCATAAAGTCATAATTTAGTTTCAGTACGAAACAATTTTGTGGGAGGTTTTAGTACCTACAAATCTCATACTACTATGAGCACGCACTGTTCTAATAATGTGTTTTCAAAAATGTTCACCTGCCTCGAAGAAAAAAAAATATAAAAGGTTGTTCGCAGAATTTTAGAAAAACCGCTGCTATAATGTTGGTCGAATGCAACTAACGCCAACTTTCAAGCCCTTTTCATTCATACTACAGTTGGCCCATTGGTACAAATTCGACCACTACTCAACATATTGGAAAACAAATTACATACAGCATTGCATATTTGTGCCATCGTCTCAACAAAAAATAAAGTGCACGACTGTGTCGAATGAAACTTTCTCGTTCATCAAAAGTTTGCTTGGTTGTTTTCTTATTTTATTAGGTAGGTATATTTATGTAGCAAACTAAAACACAATGGTATTTTAATGAAACAGTGCATAAATAGAACATAGGAAAAGGAATAATGTTAAATAAAATTCACTTTTGGGTAGTTCATTCCATACGGTTGTACATATCAAATAACAATGTGAGTTTTTAAAAGTTAAAGCTATCAGCCAAAGGGAATTGTCGCAAGTTCTGGTTAGAGAGTTATAAGTGCCTACTGTACAATTTTAGAAGCTCTTACACTTTACAAAATTTTTCAGTACGAGGACAAGTGTAGTAGGAGTTTCTTTTTTCTGATCTGTTAGGTGATATTTTTATAATTGAAACCAGGGTTCGTGATAGATACATCTTTACATAGATGTATATTGTAAGAATTCTGAGATTTGGTTTTGAATATGCGTCAGCAGTTATAAACTGAATACCTATCCCAATTGACGTGTGTGATGTGAAAATTAAGTGGGAGTTTCTGTTTGCGGTTGGTATTATTTTAAAGTGCATACTTAATATGAATACAAAAAGAGAAGTAAAAAATAAGTTTAACTTAGCTTAACTATTTAGCTGAAAACCAAGTCCAAGTTATTGTTCGAGATATGGACTAGATTTTTAATTTTTTTTTTTTGGATATCGAAAATGGGGTTTTCGAGATAAAAGCAGTTTGTTAAATAAGCGTTTTCGGTGAATCGAATTGAAGATTAAGGACGCAATAACTTTGAAAATATCAATTTTACTTTAAGTTTCCATTTTTGTCGAAATCGTTGTTGCCGTTTTCAAGTAAACTAAAGAAAGCTAAATTTTTAAAAAATAACTTTTTTCATAAATTCTTTTTACGATAAAAAAAGAGAAAAACTAAGTTTGCCATTAAGTTGGAAATGACCATGCCTTAGAAATGAATTTTTATTACAATCGTATGGAACGTTTTCGAGATATGTCCAAATTGCAAAAGTACCGTTATTCGATTTTTTAGCGGAAAATTGAGTATGCAGCCGTGGTAACCTAACCAACTTAAGCTTATATATTTTGGTTCAAATCGTTAGAGCCGTTTTCGAACAAATCAAACTGGTATGAACATTTTATATGAGAATTACCATTAATATTGAGGTTGATGAGAAAAAAAAACAGCCCAACCTGTAAACCCCCAAACTCCAAATCCGTAGTTTAAACGAAATCCGGGTAGCCTTTTAGGCTGTAGGCCTAGGGACGGACAGACAGACAGACAGAATTTTGCGACCCACCTTTTTGAGTGCCTTTATCATCGTAATGTCAGAGTTGGTTTACAACTCGAGTTCGAAATTTGGTACGAATACAATATCTTTCTCTTACGTAATGGGGAAAGTTAAAAAATCAAGCGAATATGTTGTGTTTAAGGCAGTAAAAAGTTAAAGTAGTTCTTATCTATTTGCCTTCACCTATCTCTTCTCTTCTCTTATATCATATCTATCTATATAGTGGAAAAAAGTGTATATTTCCCTCTATCGCCCGTAATTTTCAACCAATTTAGTTATTGGTTTTTTAAATGTCGGTAATAACGGTGATCAATTTAAAATTTAAAAAAGAAACTACTTAATTTCTATCAGTTTCACATCAAAAATCTTTTTTCGTTCAAAAGTAAGCCTCGAGCTTTCTTCGTTACACATTTTACTTAAATAGATAAGTGTGTGTTTTGGATGAGTTTCGGTGCATGCATGTGTGTACATTTTCTTTTGTTAATACATACTTGTGAGTGTAATTTTATTTCAATTACACACGTTTACGTTGAATTTGAACGACATTTTTTGCTAACCGAATCACATATACCGGGGAGCTTGCTTCCAAATCTTACGAAGAATATTCCTATTCATTTATTTTCATTAGTTTTTAAATCGTAAGAAAATACCTAAACGAACATACTTAAACTATTTTTTACCACAGTTTTTCAAAGCAGAAAACGTCTTGATCATGTCATGAGATCAATCACCTTATCTGTCTCCACATTAATATCCGAATAAAGAGATATTATAGCAAGTGAGCTTAATCTTGCATTCCCCATAACGCTTAGGAACACGTTTTAATACTTTTCATAGTTGAAAAGGTTCTTTCAACACTAGTTGTGGTCACTGGAAGCGTTTATAACTCTAATTTCAAAACTTCGGTAGAAGGATAACTCGACGATATTTTTTCGCACCAAAGAATGTACTCAGCTTGCTCAACTGCAGCAAAACTTAGGAGAAGAACTTGAAACGATGGTAGAACGTCTTCGTTGACAATGAATCTATGCAAGTCTATACTGATAGACACTGTAAAATAGGCTTCAGTAGAAGAGGTTTCTGGATTGGAACGCGTTCTTTGTTTTAATGAAGTTCGATGTCGGCATTTTCTCCGATGTTCTTAAGAGAATTCAAAACTTCTTTTGCGAGTCGAATTATTGGCGTAAATCGAATTAGTTGTCGATTATGGTCGGCGAATTAATTCATTCGCCTAGAAATCAAAGGCTAACAAAATAATAAAACCGAAAATGACAGCACCAAAACGCCAATGCGAACCAAAGAATCATTCGTGCATGGTTTGAACCAAATAAAAGACAAATTCATATCTATGCACCCTTCTTATTTCAACAGCGAAATTATCACAATATTCTTTGTGGGATTTTTTTGAAGCTCCAAATTGTACCAACCCTTTGGGTATGTCTGGCTTTTGTTCCATGAGCTCAACTAGCTTCTGGATTTGGCTGGAATTGCTTCTTTTGAAACTATAAAAGGCGACTTTCATTATATAGGTATATACACAGCTGGTAAAATAAAATAGGTACAGTGCTTTGTTACTAGTTGATTTGTTCTTGTTGCTAAATAAGAGTTGTTTTGCTAACAGTATGCAGTTTTATTAAGAAATGCTGAGTTCCGTTAGTATGAAGCCAAGCTCATTGCATTTACTAAGTGTACTGTATTTTATTAATTGTCGTTGCAATACAATTTTGTACGTTTTAAGAGTTGGACATAAAAATAGGTGTGCTTAAATAATTTTTTTTAAATTTAGCGATTTGTTGCAAAAGTGTTATGAATAAGTGATTATCTTTAAAGGTTAGCTTTTTAATCACTTTATCACAATTTTTGTTTAAGTTTGTTGTTAAATCATATTTTAAGATGGGTCGAAAAGTCCACTGCTCTGCGGAAGAAAGGCTAGTAGTTCAGCGGTTAAGGGGTGACGGTAAAACCTATAATTTTATAGCAGATACCCTTGGAAGGTCACAGAACTTCGGTGGCTCTTAACCCTAGAAAGATAATCATATAATAAATAGCGTAAACGATAATCATACGTCTGAGGGACGTATGACACTTAATTAGTGTGTTTAATGAAACCCATGTTGGTAATTTTGATCATATATTAGTATTTTATTTAATTATGTAGGTAATATCGAAATAAATAAATTAATGAGTGCAAATAAAGTTTAATATGAACAATACAATGTTTCCGCGCCATACGTCTCGCGGACGTAGATTATCTTTCTAGGGTTAAGCCAACATTAGAAACAGAAAATAGAGAAAGGCCGAAAAAAACCACAGCTACTACTGACCGCCGCATTTTATTTTTAGCGAAGTTAAATCCCTTTGTTTCATCACAGACTATAGGCGCACAAATTGCGGATGGAATCAGTGCACGCACAATCCGAAGGAGACTACAGAACTTCAATCTCCCAGGAAGAGTCGCCAGAAGAGTTCCCGAAAGGTCCCGAAAAGAATTAGCCTTTAGCCATAGAAGTTGGAATGGACCTGAAGGTGTGATAAAATGGCGGAATATTCTGCTCTCCTCGGATTATGGGCGTAACGTTAGGCGACTAAAAGGAAAATAATACCATCCTCGCTATACACTGAAAACCGTTTAACATGGTGGAGGAAATATAATGGTATGGGGCTGTTTTTCCTGGTTTGGTGTTGGTCCTATATTCCGTGTCAATAACATCATGACAAAATATGGATATAGGGATATCTTGTGGGATGACCTGAAAAGAAAATTGAGTTGTCAGTTCTTCACTAATGGGAATCAACTGTGCAAAAGGAATGGTATTCCATTCCTCTCGAAACGTGCCAGAAATTGGTAGGGTCAATGCCACGTCGACTCCAAAAAGTTTTGGAAAATAATGGAGGATACTCAGCTTATTAGAGTAAGTTAAAAGAAAAAAAAACAAAAAAAAATTAACAAAATTTATAATTAATGATAATTTAGGAACACACCTATTTTTTGTCCAAGCCGAAAACGGAATTAAATTATTCGAAAAATTAACAGATAATTATTTTCCATATTCAAAAATAATGTAAATCCTATTAATATAATAGCTGTACCCGCCCGGCTTCGCCCGTGCAAAATTTGGTTTCAGAACAATTGATGGAAACAACTTTTTTATAAATTTGCTGTCTTGTAGGGGACACAATTTTCTTTTTAATAATCGCTCAAAGAAAAATCATCGATGGACATTGCTGAGGTATAACGCGAGGGAGCGGTCTGCAATAGTGAGCGACTTCAGCCCGTATTAAAAAACATCCCAAAGACTGAGTCCACTCTGCCTTCATGGCATTGCACCTGGTCGTTGGACTAATTTAACTCACTTTTTTATTAATGTAACGCTTCTTTGTATACTTATTAGAAGCTTTGTTTCTATCGGCTGAGATAGTGATATTTCCTGCATTATTTACCCTGGAGCATGCTACATAATTATCTATAAGTGCCCGTGAATTCATCTCCCGCTTTTCTTAAAGTTTCAACCTCTAACTTATTGATTGTCATGGCAGAACAAACATTAATAGGAAATTGTATCCGTTTAAACTGAAATGGATAATTGCTGGGAATTATTTGTATTCTTTGTATAAACACCGTATCTCCTTTACCAGACGCAGTTAAGATTAACGCCTCAATAACTGTTTTTTGCAACCAAATCACTCTCAATCTGGTTCCAGTACAAAGCTTATGGGATTCAAATTGCGAAGCAACATAATGGGAACTTCAACTTTTAATTCCAGGCCATGGACTGTAATTCTATTTAAAAACTCGTACGGGTAATTTACTGCCTCATCTTGATTCCAAATAGCATATAAATATAAACAGGTACGACGTATATCATTAGCAATTTTCCCTAATATAATAATACCACGATCTGGTATCACTGATACCTATACCTATATGACATTCCTTTCCTACATTATTTGACATTTCTTTTATGGCTTTTTTTGTTCTTAGCACACCAAACAGCATACTGCCTCTGTCTGTCTCCCTCTCTGTCACAGGAGTAAAATACAGTTAAAAGAGATGTCAAAATATTGCGCAGTTAGTATGTTTGATTTGAGAATGAAGTGCATACCTACTCATGCAGGTAAAAATCGTAGAAATGTTTCAAATGTTGCCTATTTATTTAAAAACCTTTAAAGTAATCGAGTTATTGGATATCCTAAGTTGTACGTGCAGATGTCCTCTATAAGCTGCTGTTAACTATATTTAAATGCTCCCAGTATTTTGGTACGGAAAGCGTGGCAAAGAAAAAAGCAAAATGAAACGAAAAAATAAATTACTCTTGTCCAATTTTTTCCGGAATTTATAGAGGTATAGAGTTGAGACAAAGTAGAGATAGTAGGCCTAGGTATCCTCTATAGGCCTGTGAAAAATGCACCAGAATATACTGAGCAGTTTCTAAGATTTTTGCATTTAAATACATATAGTCAAATTCAATCTCAGTCGAACAGAACTACACCAATTTTATTTATATGATTGTAAAAACAAAAACCAAATTCAAAAAATATGAAAATATTTGGTTTTTAAAAAAGGAAGTTCTCACACCTATTTTTTTGACCAGCTGTGTATATATTTCTACATGAATTGAATGGGTTTTATACATTTTTCTTGAATTGTCATGCATTTCTCTAGCTCATAAATTCCGGCTCTGGGTTTTACCAAATAGTTTTCTTCGCCAAAATTTGAAGTTTAAGGCGAATGACATTTCACAGATTCGCAAACCGCAATAAGGGGACTTTATATTCGCCAGCGGTTTGACAGTTCAGGCGAATGAATTTTGTTCAATTCGCTAACCATAACAAAAATAAGTCGCATTCGTAGGATTTTTTGTTCGACTCGCTAACGATAACGCTAACTTCATAAAATTCTAATGTGCGGTATAGCTATATTTGGAAAATCCAGTTTTCTCGCATGGCCAACTCTACGTTTCATGTTCCAGAGTCGGAAAACCATTTGCACTATTTTGTTTATACAAGCGATGAATAAATAAAAACCAAAAATGTTGTTTAGGTAAAAGCATGGCGTTTATAGAATTTATGGGAAAAAGTTTTTGTTTTTGCCTGGCGAAGCCGGTGCGGGTTTAGCTAGTTATATATACTAGCTATATGATTTGATATACACCTTTAATTAAGTGTCCAAGCGATTAAGAACTCCCACTTCTTTTGCGTTCACACGCCCATCTATCCCCATGCTTTGCAGTCTATAGGTAACTGACAACGAAGATAACGTAAATAAAACCACTGAATTCGTACGTAAAGATTTATGTATATCACGACACCTACTTCGGACCATAGCTAGCTATACCTAAAAGAAGAATAACATTCTATTCAAAACCAATAACATGACCTATCGAATCAGCCACTTCGTAAATAATTATATTCACAAATTTTGTATAATGTAAGATATTATATTGAGTGTATTACAGTGAAGGCTAACTTATATGAACTAATTATTTTTGGGCCAGTTCATACAAGCGAAAAGTTCATATATGTGTATTGAACACATTGTACAGTATGAAATATTTTTAAAAAAAATGAAAATAAAGTACCTACATATGTGTTTACTCCCTTTTCTAATGTCATAATAATTATCTTCTTTTGCTCCATATTAAAATAATTACAAATTTTTTGTGGCTACGAACTGACTTGCACATCCACAAACAAAGCAAAAGAAAACTGAAACAAATTATGTCTCGACAAAATAGGTATCTGTTTTTACTTCAAAAATTGTTAATAGAAATTTTATTATATGTGACCATGCGGTACAATTATTATCAGAATATCAGTTCGTATATAGGTAACTGAATTCCAGTACAAAATTGATGCAATTTATGTATTAGAACAATTCTTATAAAAATGACTCAACATTCTAATTTGATATGTATGCCTCTGCCATAGAAAATGAATAAATGTTTAAGCCAAAAGTGCTTTATATTTAAATATTCCTATATTTCCTGTACAGTTTGATTTATTAAGGATCGCTTCTGCCCTTTTTACCTACCTACGAAATAAAAAAACAATAGCTTACCCAAACTCCAAATTAACAAGAAGGTTTTGCTATTCAGTCATTTTTTATGTACTCTAATCGCTAGGGGCGTGTGCTCACATGATAAGCAAAATAATGACCCTTCAGCGCATAGAAATAGGATTGTCTGATTAAACAGAGTAAAAATAAGTAAAAGTGTTATCATCGCCCAGGCCGATGCTTTAATACTCTCCACAGCATACAAGTCATGCAAAATTGGTTTTGTATGGGTGTTACCAGAACTGCTTGACCGACATAGCCCATTTTTAAAACCAACTTGACGACAATAAAAAGAAGTATTCTCACAAAATTTCACTTGCCTAGGTAGATTCTTTTCGACGCTATCGTGTTTTCAGCATGTGTTTTCAGCATGTGTTTTCTAATATTGGTTTTGTATGGAAGGTACCAGAACTACTTGACCGACATAGCTCATTCTTAATACCAACCTGACGACGATAAAAAGAAGTCCTTTCACCAAAGTTCATTCGCCTATGTCAATATTGTCAATTCCTTTGGGCGCTATCGTGCTTTTAACAGACAGACGGACATGGCTAAATCGATTCAGAATGTGATCCTCATTCAGAATATAATGACTTTATGAGGTCTCAGGTGACTCCTTCTTGGCGTTACAAATGTAATGACAAGGTGAATATACCTTCCTGTGGAGGGTATAAAAAAACCGAAAACTTTCTTTGGGATAGTGTATCCATGCATTCATTCGATCGCCCGCGCATCGCTCGTGAGGATTATGAGATAGCTAGTGTTTTGTATCTGCTGCATCTTTAATTTGTCTGTGCTTATCTTTCTGCAACTTTGCTATTTTACATCTCATTATGTTTATAAAAGAATAAGCAAAGTTACTTAGTTTCATTTATTCTTGTTTAAACGTGGGTAGGTAGTTACTTAGGTTGTTCTCCTGATTTTGGGACCAATAGAACACGATTTTTGTTGCATAAATATAAAATGTTTTAAGTACTTACTATTTACATTATAAATAATTTTGTGGACCAATTATTATAATAATACTAATGTTACTCTGAAAACTATTATATCTACCTATTTTTAAAAAAAAATAGAAGAAACTTGCCGCATAAAAAATGTATTATAAAGTTATCAGGATTAAAAAATCAAGAAGGGGATAAATTAATAAACAAAGAAAGCAAAATTACTTTTCATAAGCCTGTTAGAAAAGCTCTGTGTGAAAAAAAAACTGACACAGGACGCATACGAATGGCACGAGTGGTCAAATGTGTCATAAACTATAGAACTATCAAGCATTAAACAAATGCCACTGCCATTTTAAGTTAGAGAAGTAACTTAATTTGATTTTCGGAAATAAGAGGTAAACATTTGCTTCGTTATTGCATGAGATATTAAACTTTATTCAATAAGAATATATCTTCTGGTTCGAAGAAATAAAAGGGGTAGTAAATCAGAACTACTTTCTAAAGAACACACGTTCCGTGAGAAAATAAATCTTATCCATTGTTGTATGAAATTGACCACATAGGGGAATCTTTACGACAGCTTTTCACATGGAAACATGTTTTCGAGCAAAAAACCAGAACACTGTGAATGAAAAATTATTCTCACCCCTTATTTCCGACCTAAGTGTCAGCATTATTTTTCTTTTAAGGCGAAGGAATTCATTTATAAGTAGGAACATATCCCATACGAGAATGGGTATAATAATGTTGGAATGCGACCAGCGCGTGGATTCATCATAGGGAATTGCTCCTTAAAAAGTCTCTTACTTACTATAGCGTTTACAATGGCAGCAGAATTTCCGAAATTAACCTTGAGGTACGACAAGATTGCAAGTTGCTACTTTAGGTCTTTAGTGTTTTCACTTTTCCTGGGCGGCCTAGGTGAATATAACCAATGTCATATGAGATTTATTTCACTCAAATTAAAGTTCTAAATTCGCCTCATTCCAAGCAATTAATGATGAATATACATTTTTGGAATACTGTCATCTGTTGAGTCTAGAGATCAACACTTTACTAACAATCATATTATAGTGTCCAAGCTAGATTTTTCGACCTCAGAATGGTGTTTTTCCACATAAAAATATACATTCTGACCCCCAAAATATTATGTAATTGTTACATGTATTTGGGAGTGCAATAATCTTTTAATACACAGATTTAAAGCACCATTTAAAAAGAACGCAAATAACTACGCCCAAGAAGAAAGTTTGCTGTGAATGTGCTTAATAAAGACCTTTCGCTTTCCCATAAACATGCAGATTACATATTAATGGTATCAATGAGTCCGAGCAGAGCGGACGACATTATGCGTCATGCCCTATTTTATTCAGAATAGGTATATAAATATCACTGTAACTGTAACCGGTGAATCTGTCAACCTATTTAGATTAACATTGACTTTAAAATTAGTTCATCTTTTGAATGAATTTTCTTCCGAATGAATTATTATGTATTATTAATCTAATTGATTTTAGTATGGCTCTCCCAGTTCAACATTTGATTTCACTTATCCAAATTTCGTAAGAATATCTTTTTATTTGATTTTGCCAAATTTAAATTATATGTACTTACTGATATTTAAAACGAATTATGAATATGAAGCTTAACTTAGTTAGTTAATAATTGTTGCCAAATAAATTTACAATCGATATTTATATTTTATTTTATTTTTAAAAAAAAATGTGTTATGTTTTCTTTTTATCTTGTGTTCAATTTAAAGTGAGGATCACACGCAAAATATAAATTTTGTTTGAATTAGTTGAATTTCACTCAAAAACTAGATATAACTCTTCGGTGAAGGTAATGTTATTAATAGTAATTCCATAGAAATTATAAGGGTATGTTGAAGTTTAATGGATGGATTTTGAGCACAAATTATAGATATCTTACCAATTTTTTTATCACAAACACCACAAAGCCCTCTCTTTTTTTTATAACCGACCATATAACATTAAATCGAACAAGAAGCAACAGTTGACGCAAACAAAATCAAAATAAGACTAAATGATATGAAAAAGTGAACGATGATCTCTGTCTTCTATAATTT
The DNA here is from genome assembly GCA_916610125.1 of Cheilosia vulpina. Taxonomy (NCBI): domain Eukaryota; kingdom Metazoa; phylum Arthropoda; class Insecta; order Diptera; family Syrphidae; genus Cheilosia; species Cheilosia vulpina. The sequence goes on along the minus strand of OU744276.1, from coordinate 59,183,199 downwards.
TGGGTTGAAACTAGTTTTGACACTAAAAAAAAATTGTATGGACGAGAAATTATTCTCACCCCTTATTACGGACTATACTACGAAAAGAAGGGGTTGCAAATATCTACACGATACCGATTCCAACAAATTTAATGCTAATTGAAATGATACCCGTCCCATATGAGAATTAACACTATTTTCAATGAAATCAGAACGTGACAAGCACGTGCCACATTTTAGAATAATTGTTTTTTTTAACGTTCTCGTTTTTTTTTCTTTGTGCAGTTTGTTTTGAGCACCGTCGGCGGCTGCTTATTAATTTTAATTCACGCAAACCTCCACATCAACACAAATTTGTCTTGTATAACAACTAAGGAATTAACTTTTTTTTTCTTAACATTAAGGTATAAACGTTTGACGGGTAACTTAACTGCGATTGTTCTTGCTAAATAGTTTTTGGACTAAGTATGATACTCGGGGATAATAATATCTTGAATGCTATTATACGACATACTGGCACATTTGTCGATATTGAGATGTAGATCATTTATATTGCAGCATTAAAAAAAAGCAATTAAATCAATAGGAATAGACAACAATCTCTGAGGTTAAAAACAGTTGCAAACAACTTTATGTCATCCGCATAAAGAAGACAAGAGCGAATTCTCGGCAAATCAATAATAAAAATAAAAAAGCAACAAAGCATAAATTTCCGATAGAAAGAAATTGTAACACGAAAAATCCGTAACACTCTAGTTTTCTTAAGAGGACAAGAAAGGTTATTCTTCTGAAGGCTTTCACGAAATCAGTTTATACACTACATGCACCTGCTTATGATTTTCAATTGAACACAAGCAATAGTTCGTAAACTGAAATAGGTTAGAGCATGCCGAGCGACCCTCCCAAAATCTATGTTGAGAATCACTTATAAAGCTATTTAAATGTTATTAATCATTCGTTCCTTTACTAGACGATGCAAAAATTTAGTAATAAGAGAAAGTTTAGAAACAGATCATTATCGCACATCAATATAATTATTGTACATAGATACGACTTACATGCGGACTATACGAGTTTCTTAGAATATTTTTGAATGATGTTAGAGGAATCGCATGACAGACCATTATTTCTTTTTATATCAATGATCTCGAAAATTTGTTTTCGACCTTGCACTTTCTAACAAATTTGACAAGATAGCCTGCAGTATTACGTATTGCTCTATAAATTTTGTAATTTGTGGAAATGATTTTTCCGTGGGCTTTTTTGGTCATAGGCGTTTGAATGAAACTATATTATTTCACTGCCTTTTGCCGACTTTTCGGGAGGGATTGCTGCCTTCTTCATGGTATCTTTATTAGGAAACATAAATTATTAAAAGATACAAAAATGGATATATCTTCTATAAATTTTCGTTGGGCCTAATGAATCTGAGGTTCCATTAGCAAGCAATTTGTTCTATGACCATATCTTCTGAAAATAAGTTGGTCTCTATGCTTTCCACCAAGTCATATACTGCTGCCTCATATAAATCAGCGTGTACGCCTTCTCTATTTATTCCAGCATCCTTGTGTAACTTGAGGTTCAAGATTGCTTATTTGACTTATCCTAACACATTCCACGTGTTGTATATCATATATATACTATTGCGAAGCAACTCACACCTACCAATCATTATAATCTAAATCTGGTTTGAAGAATATGAAAAGTGGATAAGGATCGAGTTATTATGAGCCACTTTAATAGTGGCTGAAAAGGCCGTTGAGAGAAGACTAGGCCTGGGACGGAAAAATGCCGGGCCCATGTACAAAAGCTTTATAGTACCATTATACATAGGTAATGAATACCATTGAATAATTTGAATGTTTTTTTTTTGTTTTTTGTTTGAAGAAGGGCGAGAGAGATTTACCTCCTAAAATGTTAATAGACTTTTATTCAAATAAATCAGTGTCTTGTTTTGAGTGACCTGAATGGAATGACATTTTCATTCTAAAAATATAATTTTTTCGGCGTTGTTTTGTCTTCCACAAATTTTTCTCTTTTTTATCCAAACTCATCTTATATTCCGTGTAGAAAAACTAAATTCGAGTAGAAAGATCTGGTGACGATCACGGGCAATGAAAATGTTGTATTCTTGCAAGGAGGCTAAAGGAACGTTTAGCAATAACTACAGTGACAAAAATTTAAGAAAATCGTATCCCAGATCTGAGAAAAAACGTATTCATCAGGAAATTTAGTGCGAGGTCTGCTTCAAAGTTGGCTTCTTAGATAATTATGTTTCAAATATATTAACTCTTCTTTCAAGTCTTCCGATACGCGTGATTTGTATTTTTTTACAAAAGTTGGTGCCTCATTTCAAATCTCAGTTCCCGCTGTCACAAAAAGTGAAAAGTTACTTTAAAATTTATCATTGCATCAAACCGGCGAGAAATTTCAGTAATAACCGAATCATATATCACCAAAAAAAGTGAGTAATAGCACAAATTTTATCAAACAAAAAACAGAAATACTATCTAGACGCTATTTTGACAATTGACTGACTGACTCAAATTCTAATCCTTTTGTACCTAGTATTTATCACATTATATCCGTGTCCTGAGACCCTAAAATGAATGCCAGCTAAGAAAGGCACGCGTCTATTATGAGATGTCCTAGAAGGGAATATAGCTAAATAGGTTTTTCACCTACAAGTCATGTCAAACACTGGTCAGCGCATGGCCAACGGAATTCGTAATTGTATTAAGAGACCTGTTTAACCAGATCTGTACATTTCTCTTGAAGCGTGAGATGTATTCTTTATGCAATTATTCATGAAACTAGTTTAATTTTTCTAAGACCAATACCAGTACTCACCTGGTTTAGGTATGGGAAAATAACCCTCTATTTACTAAAACGCTAAAATACGAAAAGTAATGTAAGGTTAAAGGGTGAGGGTATCTACGTTCAGCACAAGTATCTTAAAGGAACCTGAAAAACATGAAAGGTTAAAGGTTTTTTTTTACTTTTTGTTTTTGTTGCTTAAAAAAAATATCAATATAACATACCCATATAAAAGCAACAAAAATATTTGTTTAGATGTTTATGTAAATATAAGCATAATTTTTAAGGTGCTGAATATTCATACATACGTTTTCATACCTAGTCTAATCTGAATATATGTTGTCTTTTGAGATGCAAACTTTTCTATACATATATCTCCGCATAGAATTGTATACCACAAATACTTGAAGTAATAGCAGAATACAACCATGAGTATATGAGTATAGCTCTAAGCTCTGCTCCCACCTTGCCCATGTTTCTAAGTAAAACATTAAACTTTTATAAATACGCAGGCACATATTCTGCACTTCATGCATGTAAGAAGGTAAAGCACAAACCTCAAGCATAAATGGCCACCTTTTGTTGATTCGCATATATTATAAGTTTTTGTCATTAATTTATATAGGAATAATGATAGAGGGTTACGTAGATGGTGTTGGTGCTGCTGCGTCTCTGAATGCGGGAACCATCCGAAATCCCTCCTTTTTCAACACTTCCACTTCAGTCATAAGTATAATCATTGAAAGAAGGGGTTCCAGTTAAGTATATTATGTAGACCTTTTATATTTATGTAACTGTTTTTTAGCTGCATGGATTAGGGTTTTTGATTTACCAGTACATACAACGAACGTCAATGGAATGACTTAGATCTGTATATTCGTGGGTGTAAGAAAAGGGCTGTCGCTAGTGTTCATGTTTAGGGTCGTGCGTTTTTCTGTATACAGATGCAAGTAAATATATTTCAGTTTTTTGTTATTACAGCAGTAGGGGTTGAATTATTGTACATAGTTTAGAAGCTTGGGTTCAGAATTTTTTATTAAAACTATGAGTCGCTAAACTTTTACTGAAAAAATTAAATAAAACTTTAATTTACTTCAATTCATTTATGTGGAATGTAGTTACTCCAGCTAAATATTATATTAAGTTTCTAGAGGGGAAGCAATAAATTATTACTTTGGAAACAAAAATAAGAAAAAATACACATACCTGTTTTCTCCAACTGCTAATGATTGTAGCAGGTATTCGAAAAATGTAGGTACATGCTGAGTAATACGGATCCCAGTGACAATTTGTCAGATGCTGATTACATAGGATGACATATGTGCAATGCATAAAATATGTGCGGCTTTAAAATATATTATCAATTTTATTTCGTATTTTAAGCCATTTGGCACTGTGATGTGATCCTAAATGTTATTACTTTCCTTTACCAAAAACTTTGACAATTTTGAACACTAAAAATTCATCGAAATGCTTCCTCCCTTAGTAGCCTGAAGTGTAGAACACTGTCGCGCGGTTAACTTAAAGAAATTACATATTGCATAGTAATGATTTGCCTCTTCAGAATCCGCCAAAAAATGACTGCCCAAATAAACGAATACCACAGTTCACTCATTCCAAAAAAATGTCGTTCATTTAAAGAGTAGCATTCTTTTCGGATTTTAACTCAGCATTTTAAAATTTAATAAACGATGTTACTATATTTATCACAATGACATTATCAAGATCTGGAGTATTATTGATTAAAGAAGCCTAGTCTTACGTAAAAAGATCTCGCAGTGTACAGAACCTTTTCCTTACAATACAATACGTAAAAAGTTTTCGTAAACGGATCTGTTGTGAAAAACAAACACTTAATTTCCTTTATAAGTAATATTATTTTTTTTTAGTATTTTCTATGATCAATATTAATAAATAAAAAAAAGCTGGAACAAGGATGTTAAAACCGAAAGGTAAGTATGTAGATATAAATATATTTAAACTTGTATTAGAAACAGCGGCAATAATACAAAAGCCAATTGTTTATTGGATATAAATAAATACTTGAGGGCGCTATTGAATTAATTTATTTTACGACCGAATACACATTTGCGAAATATATTTCGAGAGACAAACTACATTTATTTTGACGATTAAGTAAGATTAAGATTTGCGAAACGAAAGTACCCGCAACGGTACTTCTCTGGAGAGAGACCCCGCGGACCCTTTATGAGACTAGGGTCCGCGGGGTCTCTGATAAATCTACCCTCTTCGGAGGTTGGTCCTTGGATTCTGGGGAGACCATTTGTTTCCGAAGAACGACCCTTTTGGGCGAAGTAAAAGGGTGAAAAGAACACCCCCAACAAAAAAAGAGAAAACTTATAATGATAAAATATTCAGGGCTAAATATTTAGAAGCCTGCGAAAAAAGAGATGGGTTTAAGCAACTCAATGAGACACTACCTAAGGAAATAAACAAGATTTGCAACAACAAAAAAAAAAAGAGTGATTTTCCAACTTGCAGAGTTCTCAACAGAGGAAGGAGAACTCAAAAAAGAGACAGAGGGACTTCGTCATATGGGGAATAAAAATAAGAAGAAAAAAATGAGTACATCCCAAAAAACTTATCGCTAAAAAAACGTATCCCCAAAAGAAAGCTGCACAATCACTGTGTATGCTTCAAACAAAGAACATTAAATACAAAATCCAACCAAGCCTCCATCAATGATTGCACTGCAAGTGAATAACTATAAAAACTTGGTCAATTTATTGGAGAAAAATAAAATTAAAGCTTCTACATTAATTAACAAAAAAGACATCAAAATTAATGTCGATGAAGAAATAAAATACTAAACCAGAAAAAAGTGTAATGGTATTCTTTTATAAATAAGCAAACCAGACCAATAGAAGTTGTAGTAAAAATACTGCATATTTCATGCTCACCCGAAAGCATAAAAAACGAGTTAAACCATTGAAGTTTTTAAATTACCGGAAGTTGTAAATATGCTAAAATTTAAAAGCAAAGTACCGCTTTCAATGTTTATGCTCAGTTTCGAACATGACGAAGACAAAGCAAAAATAAATGGCATTTAAAACTTACTTGGGATGAAAGTTGAGATACATAATTTACAAATTTAAATCCAAACACAAGATGTGTAATATGTGCAGGACGAGCATCTTGAGTGTTAAATTGCAATGAAAGCCATCCTGCTAACTATAGAGGATGTTTAGTTGCAAAGGAAATGCAGCTTGCTAAAGACAAAAAAAAAGAAGAAACCACATAAAAGCTCCAATAAAGAAGCACAAAAGGCTAAAAAGGACTCACAAAAGAACAATCGAAAGACCAAGTGATCATAAAAAAGAACGCAATACAAAAGACAGCGGGCCCTAATATGACATATGCTCAGGCAGCATCAAAAACACCACAAAAACCAGCAGAGAAAGCCGTAAACACGAAGTAGAGCCACACACTGTAATGGAAACCCTAACGAAACAAGCCCTAAATAGGATTGGTTCCATTGAAAAAAAAATTAGATTATTAGATAGACTATCATTGCTAGAGAGACAGAACAGCAATAAAAGAGCAGTACCAAAAAAACGAATATGATGAATAAAATAAAAATTCAAGAATAGAATGCTAATGAGTTCGAGAATCGCAAAGAAGAGATAAAAGATTTACAAGTGACTCTCGACATAAACCAGATAGACATATGTCTTATTTCAGAGACGCACTTCAAATTAAATACTGACCTTAAACTCAAGGGATATGAATTATATTACTTCCCACATCCACATAACTGCGCAAAAGGTGCGGCTGCAGTGGTAATAAAGAATACGATTGAACACCATTTAGAAGCAAAATTCCAATCATGTGCCATCCAAGGAATTTCCATAAGTATAAAAACGAGCAATGGGCAACTATACGTTGCATCAGCATATTGCTCTCCTAGCTAAAGACTAATGACGAATGACTTTAATTTAATTGGGGATTAAGATTAACAAATACTATCACCAGATATTGTCGACTTCTTTATATCTAAAAATATATCTTCAAATAAAATAAATGTGGAAGAAGGTTCTGATCTTAGATCAGATCACGCCTCAGCACTTTTACACTTGGCGATAAAAAATTGATAAAAGAAGAAAGTCCAAAACTTGTAATAGATTGTCTGATTGGAATTACATTCGACAGAAGTTGGAACAAACTATCCAACTATCATAAGTTATTCAAACAAACGAACTAGGAAAAGCAGTGCAAATACTAACAGTGAACACACAAATAGCTGCATGGGCAGCAACGCCTTAAACAACAAACAAAATTAAGCAAAACTCTTACCCTCTCGAAATATGTGAAATCATTACAGAAAATAGCGTTAGCAACAGACAAGGGCGACAAAACCACACTAAATAACTGAAACAATAAGCTCAGAAAGTCTATACAAGAATTCAATAATGAGTCTTTAAAAACTTATGTCAGCAATATTATGATGCTAGTACCGACTAGTCGCTCTGGAAGGCAACAAAGAAAATGAATCGAATAGCTCACATAGAATAGCTCACATTCCTCCAGTAAAAACCAAAGAAGGAACTTCTGCAGAGTATCTTGAGGAGTCTTCAAACCCTATAAAGATAAAAGCTACCAAGGAATCGAAGAAAGGTGCGAAGAACATCGACCTATACAAGCGGTAACAGCTAAAGAACTTGCCAAAGAAATTAAAGAAAATATAAATATAAACAAGTAAAAGTGTTATCATCGGCCTGGCCGATGCTTTGATACCCTCCACTGCATAAAATTCATGCAAATTTGGTTTTGTATGGGAGGTACCAGAACTACTTGACCGACATAGCCCAATTTTAATATCAGCCTGACGACGATAAAAGTAAGTCCTCTCACAAAATTTCACTTGCCTATGTTGATTCTTTTCGACGCTATCTTGTTTTCATCATGTGTTTTCTAATATTGGTTTTGTATGGGAGGTACCAGAACTACTTGACCGACATAGCCCATTTTATATGCCAACCTAACAACGATAAAAAGAGGTCCTTTCACCAAAGTTCTTTCGTCTAGGTTGATTCCTTTTGACGTTATCTTGTTTTCAAAAGACAGAGAGACACATGGGTCGAATATTGATATTGTATGGGAGGTACCCGAACTATTTGATCCACATAGCCCATTTTCAATACCAACCTGACGACGATAAAAAGAAGTCCTTTTACAAAATTTCATTCGCCTATGTTAATCCGTTTTGGGCGCTATCGTGCTTTCAACAGACAGACGGACAGACAGAAAGACAGACAGACGGACATGGGTAAATCGATTCAGAATGTGATGTGTGATGATCATTCAGTATATATATCCTTTATGAGGTCTCCGGTGACTATTTCTTGGCGTTACGAATGTAATGATAAAGTGAATATACCTTCCTGTGGAGGGTATAAAAAAATGAGTTGTTCATGCGATACGCTAAAATGTATTGCGTTATTATGAGATATTCATCCCCGTCCAACTACAATAAGTTATTGCTATACAAGCGAATTCTCAAACCAGTATGGACCTGGGCTCCAGTTGTGGGCATGCACATGCCAAACAAATTTACAAAAAATTCAGGTCTTCCAAGAAAATTACTAACGAACATAGTCAATGCATACGTAACGCTGATCTATATAGAGATCTCAATATTGAAATGGTTGAAGACGAAGCTAAGAGCACTGAACCAAATCGCGGAGTCATATTGACGAAAATATTTTGTTAATAATTGAATAATCAAATATTCGGATCGACAATTTTTCATAAAATTTTTCGTGTTATTGAAGATTTAATATTCAAAATAAATAACTTTTCTTTACTTGCTCTCCGATTTCGTATTGTATTCAAACCAATGAAATTTTGTTATATTGACAAACTGATGTCGTTAACAAAACGGTATCCTGTATGTGATATTGACGAAAATATGTTGATAATTTTCAGAAGAATCAGTTATTCAAATTAACAATTTTCCGTAAAATTTGTCTTCATATTGAAGATTTAATATTCAAAATCAGTAAAATTTCATCAAATGGTGTACTATTTATTATATTATTCAAGCGAATGAATTTATTTTCAAATTGACAAAACCGACATGTTTAAGGTTATACTGGCAAACACATTTTATGCACTTTTGATGAATCAATTATTCAAATCAACACTTATTTATCAATATTTCATCTTATTGAAGATCTAATATTCAAAAGAAACGAAATTTCTTCAAATGGCCATGAACAGTCAGAATCTATATGATTCAAGAAAATTCTTCAATTCTCGAGTTTAGTGTTGATTAAGATAAAACCTGTCATATTCAAATAAAATAAAATTCTTCAATGTGAATAAATATTCTTCAATCACTGATTTGATTGAGGTTTAATATAAAAAGGGGAGAGTGGGGAGCTGTTTCAAAAATTAAATTTTTTGTAATTTTCGTACAGTTGTAGCAGTATACAAATAATGCAAATGCAAGCATCGAAAATATTAATATGAAAACACCGTTTTCTCTTATTTGTAGAGGTTGATAATTTAAGGAAAATCAAACGCAATCGTAGGTACGACTTTACACAAAGTTTAAAAGAAATCAATTAAACAGTTCTTATATTTAAAAGAAATAGTTTGAAACAGTTCAGCCGTAATGAGAAAGTCGAGATTTAAAAACAAAAAATAGTTGAATACATGAAGTTCGACCTACAGAAGGTCTTCCGCTAAATCTAGAACTGTTAGCCCGTAGAAGACTAACCGCTAACCTATATCTATTCCATAGATAATAAGCGAAACTTCCTTCAATAAAAACAACCAAATCAGATGACCTATCAGTATATAGATACTACATACCTACTTTTCAAAACTGCTCTGTTCTGCGCAAGTACCACTATTTTTGTCGGACAGAGTTTTCGCAGAATTTGAGTTTTACAACGTACTCGTAATTATATTGAATTCCCCACAATCCCCTAAATTACCAAAAAAATTGTATTATTCTACATTATTTTCTTCACATTGACGAAATTGGTCAACTTGAATAATTTTCTTCAGTGTGTTATTAAAAAATTTTGTTCTCATGTTGAGAAATACCCATTAATCTGTTGCAATCTAACTAATTTTTCTTCGTAATATCTTTAAAATGAATAAATTTCAGTATATGATGGAAAATTTTATCTTCAACTTGACGAAATTTTCTTCATACCGAACATTTTCTTTAATTATTCAAATTTTTCATAATATTTTCTTCAATTTGAATAAATTTCTTTAAATGCAGGAAAACGATTTCTTCAAATTAAAAAAGTTAATCAATTTGAAGAAGTTTCATTAAAATGTAAATATTTATTGTTGTGCTCGAAGTGATAACTTTTATTCTTGAATGTGAAGTGGTGCAGTGTAGTGTATCGTTTCAAGCAAATTAATAAGGTAAGTTTTAATGATTGATTGCCCAAAAACACATTCGAATATGCAATACTTAATAATTTTCTTTTATTTCAGATCATCGCTGCTGTGCACTTTATTATTAAAAATTGAGTTAAAACTTTAAATTATTTTTTATTATCCTAATTACTTTTTCATCATTATGAAACTTTTATTTATTACGTATTATTATTACAATTACCTCATTATTCTTTAAATCCATTAAATACTATAAAATTATTAATTAATAATATATCTACCAGAATATAAATAAAAACTTAAAAATATTTAGTTGTGTTTTATTTGTTTTAATGGGCCTTGAAGAAAACAAACATATGCAATTTAAGAATATTTCATCAATCAATAAGACTTATTTGTGGAATTGAAAAATATTTGTCAGATTGACAAAAAAATTAATCGTTAAACCAAAGAAAAATCATTTATTTAAAGAAAATAATGCATCATATTGAAGAAATAGATGTAGAATTGTTGAAAAATGATTCAGCTTCAATAAAGAAAAGAGTTAAAATGAATATTTGTTCTTCAATTTGAGAAAAAAATACGTTATATTGAAAAAGCGTTTATTAAACTACTCTGCGTCGAATTGAAGAATTTTTCTTTCAATCTGATATTTTTTTTCAAAATGAAGAAAATTTGTAGTTAAATTGAAGAATCAGTATCCAGTGAATTTTACGAAAAAATAATTGGTCTTATTCAGTGTGAAAATTTTTTGTGGATTTAACACCACAATGAAAAATTTTGTGCAATTCATCAAAATGACGAAATTTCGTAGATAGGACAAAATTTTCGTTAAAACAACGGACAGGAGTTGTTGACCTTATATTGATCACCGTTTCTTCAAATCTACATGTTATTTTATCAATATGCCTACTTAATTTGGTTCAGTGAGGGTTGCTCAAATGCACAGACGTAGGCTTCGCAGCCACGTTAGCTTAGAAATAACCGAATTATTAAATACAGGCAATGTAATCCGGAGATTAAGGCAGATAAAACCGCATGATCTATAAAGATTACCTAAGAATAGAAATTAGGTTATATTTTCTACCAACACATTTTCAGAAATCCGACAACCGGCGGATTTTTCTTTTCAAATTTTCAAACAATTCAAAAATAAATTTCCGATTAGTCGAGCGACTATGCAATCGCATTAGGAATGACGAAAATTAGTCTTCCAGGGAGGTTTTTTAGTTAAAGGTTAAAGTCCCTCACTATTGCAGAAGCATCCCTCGAGTTCTATCTCTGCAATGTCTTTCGATGATTTTCCCTTCCATTCCAGCGAACCCCCAACCAAAAAAAAAGAAAAACAATTTCAATCTTTTGATCGAGAATGTAATACATGATGATAAGTCGATGACATTTATATCTTACTTTCAGTCTATTAGTTTCCGAAAGTTTCCGTGATTGGTTTGAATATTTATAATAAAAGCGGGGTTATGAAACTTTGTCTTTGTTTGGATATATAAATTTTAGAGTACTACTAGTCCCGTACCATTTTTCATTTCGAAATCGAGAAAGAGAACCAAACAAAACAGAACAAACTCAAAACTGGTTTGATTCTCATCTTGATCCACTACCGATACCTAGCTACTCGATATACACACGTATTTTATTCCGATATATGAGGAAACAGGGTTGAGGTTAGTGTTGTTTTTTGCATTTTCTTAAGCTGAGGGGGACAGAGATAATGAGATGCAAGTAAATTATTCAGAGGGGGAACGATTCAAGGGGTGATCAGTTCGGAAGGATAAATTTCATTCTATCTCGCAGTATCAGATGATTACAAAGTTCGACTCTTATTTTGGCTATATATTTGTCAAATAATCCACTTCTTTGTGTGGTTCTTTCTGTAATTGACTTAAATATATTGGTTCTACATAATTCGTGGAGTAATAGCTAAATGCATATTATTTTGGTATAACAATACAATACTAACATTAATGTTTTGGAATGATTCATTCCAGTAAGTACAAATACGGGTGTTCCTTTCGACAAAATTTAATTTTAAGCTATTTAATATTCTACCCTTTAAAAATATGAAGAAAAAGACCGGTAAGTCAGTCACGAAACAGGACAACGCTATTCACATAGATTAGACGACCTAAATAACTACCTTAATCCTATGGTAGAATAAAATCCAATGCTTAGTCCCAGGTGTTTTCTACATTGATGTAAAAACTCGTCAATATAGAAATTGAATTTGAAATTAAAAAAAACTATTTAAATTACAGCAAAACAAATTAAAAACATTTGAAAGATTTTTTTTCTTGCTGTTTTGAAATAAAATAAAAATATAATTTTTTCACGTTTTTATTAACGTGAAAGCAAAGTTTTCTAAAGATTGGTAAGCAGAATCCTTTAGAATTTTCGGCGTATAAAAGATAAGTTTTGAGGTAGTTACAAGGGTGGATCCAGGATTTATTTCTGGGAGGGACACAAAGGCCAGATAGGTGAATAGTGTACCCCATAGTATTGCATTGCAATTTGTTTTTGGGATTCATTCTTTATCAATGACATTGAAGAATAACAAAGAATAAAAAATACTTTTTATGAAGGTGTAATAATGAAAAATTATATGATTAATAATGACAGTTTTCTTTTATGTTTTCTGCTGAAAATATCTAGTGTTTCTTCAGGGTTCATCTTTGAAGCATTGTCTTGATGGATATGCATTAGGGCTAGTCCATTCAGGCGATCTTCTCTCATATTGCTGCGAAGATATGTCTTTATCCAGCGTAAGGTGGAGAAAGGTCGGCAGTGCTGGTTGTCACAGGAAATGTGCACAATAATTGACAAAGGGTTCTTATGTTTGGCAGAGCTGTGCTTTTTTATAAGCTTCTGTTGGTGACTTAGGAATATTTTCTTTCATCTGTTGCCAAATTTGTAACTCCTTTTTTTACGGCCGTCGGAATCACAAAAATTGCACGATTAAAAATGTGGTCTATACGACTTTGCGCTTAACGCTAGAAATTTCATACACGTGCCCCAAGATTCACATATATTTTTAGGTTCTAGCATATGCAGACATAGATTTGGGTAATTTTACGTCTTGATTTCCATCATTTGTAAGAAAAGTGACTTTTATTTTCGCACATAGGCGAAGTGTCTGTGTTGTTTTGATAATGGAATGAGCAAGCAGTAATAATGCAGTGCTCTCTGGGGGGGAAGGGCACCTGCCCCTGTGTCTTTATCCTGCCCCTGGATCCGCCCTTGGGTAGTTACATAAAAAAATACACTAAACTCAACCTATTGGCAACAAATTGAAATCCCGACCAACACCTTTTCCTAAACATTGAAAATTGTTCACTTATTTGTACATTTTTTAGTATTTATAATAGAAAGAAGGCCGATTTTCTACCATAAATGATACTTGTTAGTTAATGTAAGAAATTGTTATTGACAAAATGTGTGTTTTCTAAATTTAATTTAACTATGTTTCTATTCTGGATTTCCTTCATTTATATTATGTTTTCGCTATGATATTTCTGAATTTAGGTATAAGCTGGTGAGAAGAAAATAATAAAGATTTATATCTTGACTATTGATATGTCTAAACATTGATTTATCACAAGCAAATACAGATGTTTTACTTTACTTTAACCCTATCTGAAATACAATAGCTACGCATACAATAGCTACACATCCTACGATGGGGGTGGATTGAATTTCATCAATAGGTATTTTAGTATAAAAGGGTAGCATAACTTCTAACATAATGAAAATGCCGGGTAATATTTGTTAATGAAAGAAAGGCGTGCGATATTATGAAACTTATTTTAATCAGTGAAGCTGCATTATATGTAACCGTATCGGTTTTTTTCATAGATTTTTATTGTACCCATTAAACAAAAAAAAAAAAATACTAGTATAACGGAACGAGAAATATATTATAACAAAATTGATTGTTCAAATAAAGCTTTTGACACCTGGTATATAGGTATATTAAAACAAGATTAATTAGGGGTATCTAAGGGGGCAATCGGTTCAGTTTTGAGTAGTTGTATCAATAACAAACATACGTGTGTCGCATAACGGTAAGTAACAAATTATCCGCACTATCGCGACTTCTATTATTTTCTATGCAGCGCAAGTCTTGGGCTCCTTCGAATATATGGAAAAGTTCCTGCGATGTTCCTCAAATAACATGCTCTACCCAGAGATGGGAGTTTCTCCTTTCTTCTTGGATACTCTAAAGCTTTATCTAAAATATGTACATGCACATGGAAGAGGTATGGATATCTACCAAATTTTGTGCTTTGACCAATGTTTCTGTACTGATTCCGATTTTGATCTACAAGTCACAACAAATGAACATCCGAATTCAGTGGTTCAAAAATGTACCATCTTGATGGAGAAGACAGGTAATATATACAATTTTTTTCAAAAAATGTGTAAGTGAGCTGCAGTCATCACTATACCGCTAATAGTATAGAAAATTAAAAGATCACTTACAAGACAAGAATATTTCCTGAACAGTATATCAACCCATAAATTTAGCGCCGCTTTCCAAATAAAAGATGAACTGAATAAATTGGATTTTGTACCACATCTCGCAAAAGAAATTTACAATATACCTTTCTAGATTAACTTAGCATTGCAATCATTTTTAATTTTATTTGAAAATCTTTTAAATAGGTGCCCATATAAACAGCAGATACATTTAAATGTAGGTACCTTTCAAATAAAAAAAGGACAATACTTATTATTAGATAAATAGTTTTATTTGGTTTATTTTAGTTTTTATTTTTTTTCATAAATATACAAATAAATTAATTAATCAATAACAGAACAACAAAATAAACTAATACAAGTCGATAAATATGTTAAAGAACCGATTTACTTTTATATTTAGAAGTTATTTCGCGTTCACAAGGAGAAGCGTCGAAGCAAATTCATATTTATAACTCATCGCAATTTGAACATATGTTAAATGTTAAAGATAAAAACGCATACATTTTGGTAATGTAGTCATTACTCTCAGTGAAGAAATTTAATTGTTATTTTCACTACGTTTAGTTTTGATCTGTTTAATTTACGCCATGTATGTAGAACTGAACTCCAAAAGTGGTTATCTGAAAAGCTCTTTTGAATAAATCTGGTTTCTTTGAATCGTGATTATGATGCCCATTGTTCTTTACATGGTGCTGTGCTAGCTGAGATCCCCATACTTACCCGTAAATTACAGTTGAATGGCAAATTAGTGTGTGGCTTACGTAAAGTTCGACTTTAAATTTCTACTGATAGGCACAGAGAATTACACCCACCCAGTTTTAGACATTTTATGAACATTCGTTACCGAATAATTATAGCAAACCAATTTATAAAATGTTCAAATAAATTTAAGTTGTTCAAATTCGTACCTAGTAAACGAGAAATTGTGCGCCATCGAGCTAGTTGATTGTAATTCAAATCGAACTGTCACGCACAAAAAATAATGCTGACGAAAACAAAAATGTGCGCACAACACGTTATTCATATAAAAAGAAAACAACCCTCACAACAAGATTGCCCAATGAGTAAGCGCGATTCATTCAGATACTTTATTTTTTCGGATAAATCATATTTTCAACAACCCCTAATCTTTATCCGAATCTACCTTATCGATATGACACAGAACAAGCTACGCGCCAATAGATGACGGTAGTGACCACTTCTCATCAGCTAATATTAATGAAAATGACACATTTTCTCTTATTGGGAAACACGTCCTTGAGTTGAAGTTTTTCTATGGATAGCGCTAGGATCTACTTGTGCAGTTTAATGAAATCGATATTTTTTTTTGGGAGACTTTAATGCATGCATTGGAAAGGATCGATTTATCAATTTATTTCTGTTTCCACCCTACCTGTGTGAATTACTCCCGTTCATAGTTCATTAAAGGATAATAAAGGATGCACATTTTTGGATCTCTGTTATTCTTA
The DNA here is from genome assembly GCA_916610125.1 of Cheilosia vulpina. Classification (NCBI taxonomy): domain Eukaryota; kingdom Metazoa; phylum Arthropoda; class Insecta; order Diptera; family Syrphidae; genus Cheilosia; species Cheilosia vulpina. The sequence continues at coordinate 59,167,063 of OU744276.1, read as the reverse complement.
TAATTTGGTAGTTATAAATGGAAGGACTGCAAGTGATATACCTAGCAGTAGAGTACATATTTACAAGACTATCAGGGCACTCTGGCATTGATTACGGTATAGCTGCCGGTGATTTTGATAGCAGACTTTAAAGTAGAAGCTAAGACATTTTCTAAGCCTTATAACATTAGCTATTTTTATTAGCAGTAATACACTTACCAGTTCAATTTCTCATAGCGGAATTCAAACTGCTTCCAAAACTGAAAAGAAGTGACAATTTTCTACGAGATTACCAACGCATATAAAGTTAATTTCACAACAATCTTCACTTTCAGAAGTTTCTCCGGAACCCTGTCTGAAAGAATTACTTTTTAAGGAAAGCACATCTACGTAATTTTGTAAAGGTCCGAACAGTCAAAAATTGTTTGACAAGGAGTCCGAAAATGCTTGAAAACTCTCGTTTTTCTTTCTCGCTTTGTTTTGTGCACTTTATAATGCAATTTAAAACATTGTGCATTTTGATTACATTATCAAAGAAAAAAAAAGATTACAATAAAAGGGCTGCGTGTCATTGCTTAACACTGAATATTTTACCTGCAAGTTTCTGTACGCGATTTTTTTTACTCTTCTTTTTCAGAAGCATAATTGATCGATTGAGAAATAATTAACAAGGTCGCTGAAACAATCAAAAAGCCGAACGAATTTTTCAAGCATGCTACGTCAGATTTTGTATCCTTACTAAAATATAACAGACCCTAGATATTTTCTCTAGTTTCCTGTACTCTGTAATTTGTACACTATTTAAAAAAGGAGACGCAGCTGTTGCAAGTAACTACCGTGATATTTCGTTCTCGAACGAATCTATGAAATTGTTTGCAAGCATGATATTCTGCAGACTTACAGCCTAGGTGATTAAACAGGATTTCGTTCGACGTCAGATAAAGTATTTCTGTATATTCGTTGCTGGAAAAAAGTGTATGCATATGAAAGGACATGAAGATATGCTAGTAACGAAAAATGGTGCTGACAAGGACAGGAAGTAAAAGTGGTAAAAGAAAGCAAAACTTCAGGAGGCCATAGCCGCCGTTTCAAGCCATTCCGAAATCTATAATGCTATACCCTGCACAAGTGGGGGTTACAAAGAGTATGAGGATGACAAGAAATATCTTCGATTCTTTTTAAAACGCGTTTTCACTCTTCTATCCACCACACCAAATTACATGCTTCATATTGAAACGGGAGTACCACCTATGTTAATCGACTCGCTTACAATGCATTTTGATTACATTATCAAAATACTTCGAATGTACCCCTCAAGGTTATTCAACAGGATTTTATAATATCTCATTTTAATCAGCTTAGCTTTGCCTGAACGTGGATTAACTAATTTAAATATGGGTGAAACCAAATCAAAATCCAGAAAACCGGGTGCAGGCCAGCAGACACCTGGTTTCTCAAATAAGGTTTTGCCAGGTAGGAAGCCAAGTAGTCAGCGGTCTTCTGGAGGAGCCAACATAAGATTGGAAATGCCGATTGCCCTCCACTTTGACTGCAACTGATTCAACGTGTCAAGGGGCTGTCTCAAGTAGGGTAAGGATACGTTCAAACCTATATATACCCAGAATGGCATTGATGCGACGATACTGCTAAGTCACAAATCGTTGTCGCTACTCCTGAAGCAGGATCACCCTCTAGCAGGACAATTTTTGATTTTTATGAATAAATTATGCTTAAGTGATTTCAATGCCCAGACCTCGAAAATAAAGTCGAAAATAAGATCTGACCAATGGTATTAGTTGCAGTTAAGAAAATAGGTAGATTGCCAAAAGGCAGATAGTCTAGTATACCAGTTCGAAAAAGGTATTTTTTTTTTATTTTCGTTTAATTGTTTTATTAGGGTTAGTAATACAAAGGTAAAGACAGTAACAGATTTAAGAAAGAAGAAAGGTTAACAAAATATTTATTATTTGGTATGGTCAATTTGGTAACATTTCTATGTCGCTGATTGGCACAAATTTGCCTTACTTTAGGCAAATCATTTGAGTTTCCGATTTGCATCCTGGTAATTTGCAGGTAACTGATGGCTTTTCTGGCTTTTGCTGATAGTTAGGTACACAAAGCATTCGCAACTTGATCGCGAAATTTTGGTAGCTCCGCAGAAGATACGCATTGACTATTGCCATATCAATGAAATGATAAAACAATTTCAGCGAAGCGCTTTTTGTCTTAAGGCGGACGTGGTATCTTCCTTAGACGGTACATAAGATATACGTCCCCCATACGTAAGTTGTATTCTCTTATAATGCGTGGACATCCAACTTCTATTATCTTTCTATTTTTTCGATCGTATCGCGGTATTTTTTCAGGTCGGGCTTGTGGTGTGGGTTTACTGCTCGGAATGATTTAATACCAACATGTGTTGATACCAGCCTAACATTTTTTGTCTCCTACCATAGGACCGACGATATGCCTACACCAAAAGCGTACTCCTCAATACAACCTCTTTCTTTTGCTTGCGGTACTGCGTCAGTTGACAGCTTGCACGATTTGCACGCACTGTGCCTAAAGCATAAATACCGCGACCTCTTAGATATACCATGAGTGGAAGCGATGTATAAAAGTTGTCAAAATACAAGATTGTGTTAGGAGGATAACAACATTACCAGTTGCTCCTAAATCGGGAGCATTCGGAAGTACCACATTATCGTTTTTGACGTAAGAAACCTAAAACCGATAGGAGAAGCCAGCAGAGTCACATAATACAAAAAGCTTCATTCCCCATTTGTGAGGCGTATTGGGTATTACTACCTGAAAGAACTTATCATCTTCGTAGACACCATCTTCTCATCGATGCACAACCGCGCTGGCTTAGGAACCGAATCAAACACTTTGTTCAGATGATTTTAGACCGGTCTAATTTTGAACAGTGAATCGTGTTCGGGGTCTTTGCGATCTTTCATAACCGAAAAGTCGTTGAAACGGATGTACTTGCGAATATCATGCTGCCTTGAAGTCATAGTTAACCGAATTGCTTCAAACTCATGTTCTGCCCAGTACGCTTCTATGCTTGGGTAGCGATATACTGAGATATATATTAGTATGCCAATGTACTGACTAATGACCAAGAACTTCGTATTGACATCTTGGCTCCGAGCATTTAAATTGGTGTAGCGGCAGATGTTTAATATCAGGTTCTCGTCAAAAAAGTATTCAAAACATTGAAATGGTGTTTTGAATTCAAAAAACCGTTCTGGGCATCTAGCATCTCCACGAAATACCACCTCGTTCTTATGAAGTTGCATTTGTTTTCTCTGCCATGTTATTTTACTGAATTCTGTAGATTTTGGGTCAATTTCTACTAAGCTTGACGTAAATCCACCGTCATTCGGCTGTGCATCCGGTCCCCCTCTTCCTCTTCTAATGGTGGCATACGAGGACGTTTTTTACGTATACCTTTTGCGGATGTTCAATTGGAGCAGGCGATGAAATTAAAGGTATATCTACCTGAGATGACAGCTCATCTTCTAGAAAATGTACCCCATGTTTTTGTTGTTTAATCAAGGACGAAGGCGGTATGAACTCACCTGCTGGTATAACAATATCATTGACATTTAAAGATGTGCTTGGAAAAGTGGAAGACGAACATCTTTCCAATTCGGCGAAGTAATCGCCAATTTGTTCTTCATCTTCTGGTGATACGCGATAATATGGATCATCTACGTTGTTCTCATCATCGAAATCGCCAATGGAGTCTCTATCATTAGCAGACTCAGAATCCGTAGGAATTGAGTTCATCATTTCCTTGATCTGTTCATAACTCATTTTTGATTGTTGAAACTTCCCTCTTCGTTCATTCTGAAAATGAACTACTTTCTTCATCTCTATTCCCATTTCATCACACATTTCTGCAATCAATAACCGCAAAAATCTTTTCAGTTAACAGATAATACATAAATATAGAGCAATCCATGAATGACAAACACGAAATTCATGTAAATATGAAAGCTTTCTCCGAATCAAATAAATATTTTCTACCAGAAAATGCGCAATATACAGGTGCACAAAACTTCACGTGACGTGGATTAACCGCCTTTAGGCGGGGTGCATTAAATGGCCAGTAAAGGACAAATATTTATTGAAGAAACATAAACAATCCTAATAAACAAAAATATTACAGTCTTTACTACTTACCAGTCATTTTTTTAGCTTTTTGAAACAACACCAAGTATTTTTTAATAATTCTTAAACTTTTCACTTTGTAGACCAAACACTTTTTGTCGATTGAAAATTCGAATCTAAATGACAATACATACCAAACTTCCTGTAGAATAATCGCTAAACTTAAATTAGTTTGTAGAGAATATCAAATAGTAGGCGGGGTGACATGCCAAAGCAAAAAAAAAAATTTCGTTGAGTCAGAATGTTGCCCGCCAAAAAGCGGTATTTCGCGAAGCTATCCCTTTCACAACTATGCTTTCTATTTCACTTAAACGTCAAACCAACTTGTAGGAAAACAAACCAAATTTCATAAGGCGGGAGATATGATTTATGTTGTTTTATGACTAAAAGTTTATGGTAAAATGCAAAATAGGTACTACCTAAAAAAATTACCGAAAGCTGGAATATAATTACGGAATTAGAGTTATGTTTACAAAAGCAAAATGAAATATTATGTCCTGTGTAAACTTGTGTGAGTTTTTTGTGTATATGCGTATGGTTGAACAAAATTTATTAGGTTCATGTTTAAAAGAGCTCACGGGATTGGCAATAGTCTCTATTAATGCTTTCCAGTGCAAATAGCGAATTCCCAATATGAGAACATGTTTCAAAAAGGCCGGCTTTAAATTTGCAGTGAGCAGATTCGATATCACCATTGAAATCTACCAACACCCAAGTCTCAAGTGGCTTTTCACCTAGACGTTGGGAATGAAGAACAGAAATGTAGGAACATACAGTTATTAAACGGTTGTCATACAATTCGCGTGTTTTAATAACCTAACGAGTACCTTTAACATCTCTAAACCATCCGGCTTCAAAAAGATCTTGGCATTTGGTGATGGTCTGACTGTTATTTCACTCATTTCCAGTGTATACCGCCTTTGTTTTTATTAAATAATTGAAAATGTAAGCAACATTATTTTGATAAAGACAACAAGTAAGGTTCTTTCCCGACCATCTTATTTTTTTCTATGTAGCGGATTTTATTCAGCGCGCGGCCTTTTTCGTAAGCAGATAGTTACATTTTTATACCTAAAAAAAATGATTCATTAAGTTATATATTATGCTCTTTAAAATTATAAGATTTAATATACTTTTAACAAACTGGTAGGTCACTTTTTATGTTTGATTACTACAAAAAAAAAAACATACAATATTTATCCGATATCAGAGCCTTTTTGTGAATTTTGATTGAATTCAAATCTATGCCTATCTCCCGCCACATAAAATTTAGTTTGTTTTTCTACAAGTTTCTCAGATGTCACTTTGTTTTTTTTTTTCTCATTTGACACTGACGTTGTCACGAAATACCGTATCCTGCTAGCGGATTAAAGTCCGCGTAGGCATAACGCGATGCAAACTCCAGGGGCAACAGACAGAAGCAAAGGAGAGCAACCGACTGCCCGTGATGAAGATATCGCAAATAAATATTTATCACATTAAGGCGGCCAGCCTTGGACTTGATTCCTGGCTGTGACGCTGTTATGATTTCGAATAAGATTTTTGATGAAACACAATAAACGTTCACTTTTTCTTTCTTTATTTATTATAAGCAAAATTCCATAAAATGTTTTGTTCCTTTTGAAATATAGAAAATAGTATAGCCTTAATTTTGTTAAGATTTCGAGTAAGAAATTCGATGGAACACAATAAACGTTCACTTTTTCTTTCTTAATTTATTACTAGCTGTACCCGCCCGGCTTCGCACGTGCAAAATGTGGTTTCAGAACAATTGATGGAAAAAAAATTCAGAAAGAGCCTTCTGCAAAAGTGAGGGACTTGAACCCATACTAAAAAACCTTCCGTACACTGGGCCCACTCTGCCTTTATCTTCATGGCATTGCACATCGGCAATAATTTAATATTCTTTGGACAATGAAAATAATTTTATAATATTTCGCTCATTTTTTTTTATTAATGTAACGCTTCTTTGTATACTATATTAGCGGTTTCTATCGACTAAGATAGTGATATTTGCTGCATTACTTACCCTGGAGCACGCTACATATAAGATATAACTGCCCGTGGCTGAAGCAATTCTTAATTAATTCAACTCCCGCTTTTCTTAAAGTTTCACCCTCTAACTTATTGATTGTCATGGCAGAACAAACATTAATAGGAAATTGTATCCGTTTAAACTGAAATGGATAATTGCTGGGAATTATTTGTATTCTTGGTATAAACCAGAGACAATACTGAGACCACCAACTCCGACCGATTTCCCGTTACTTAGCCTACAAGCTATATTTTTATGGGGTGGCAAATGCTAAGTGCGCTTGTATTGTTACATAGAAATTCGTATTGACAAGTGTCACGTAACTTCAAAAATTCCGACTAACCAACACGCTCGCACCTTGCATATGCCACTTCCGCTGTGGGCAAAGTTGCTGACAGCGTTCATAGAATTTTATCCGTTAAATTTGAAACTATTCGTTACGTGTGCATAATATTTTTTTAAGGAATAAGTGGAGATTTTCTTAAAATATATATGAAAAATAAACAACGCAGATTGTTTGAAGTAAAATAGAAGTATATTGAGCAAATTTTCTTCAGTTTTCTAAGAAAAATTTACGCATGAAATCGAAGTTAATGATATCCAAAAGCGCAAAATACGCAACCATGTTTGTCATAATAAGTTTTTAGTATATAGAATATCTCATTTAGCTAGTTTTATTAACTGAAGAAATCAAATTATTCGCCTTTTAACAATATATAATTACTAACCAATGGCATTCAGTAATGTGAAAAGGTGGTATTCCCGAATTCTAGCACATTTCCCCACGGTTGTCGAGGTTGGCAGCATTTATTTTTGTATTTTTTGTATGTTTTTGCATGTCACACGGATTCTTAATTGACACAACACCGATAGGAAAACAAAATGGCGAATTTGAAAAAAAACTGAGGGGCCCAGCGGCAAGAGGATTGCGAGTTGGGGGTCTCAGTATCATTTGTCTCTGGTATAAACACCGTATATCCTTTACCAGACGCAGTTAAGATAAACGCCTCAATAACTTTTTTTGCAACCAAATCACTCTCAATCTGGTTCCATTACAAAGCTTATGGGATTCAAATTGCGAAGCAACATAATGGGAACTTCAACTTTTAATTCCAGGACTGTAATTCTATTTAAAAACTCGTACGGGTAATTTACTGCCTCATCTTGATTCCAAATAGCATTTATAAACAGGTACGACGTATATCATTAGCAATTTTCCCTAATGTAATAATACCACGATCTGGTATCACTGATACCTATACCTATATGACATTCCTTTCCTACATTATTTGACATTTCTTTTATGGCTTTTTTTGTTCTTAGCACACCAAACAGCATACTGCCTCTGTCTGTCTCCCTCTCTGTCACAGGAGTAAAATACAGTTAAAAGAGATGTCAAAATATTGCGCAGTTAGTATGTTTGATTTGAGAATGAAGTGCATACCTACTCATGCAGGTAAAAATCGTAGAAATGTTTCAAATGTTGCCTATTTATTTAAAAACGTTTAAAGTTTTCGAGTTATTGGATATCCTAAGTTGTACCTGCAGATGTCCTCTATAAGCTGCTGTAAACTTTATTTAAATGCTCCTAGTATTTTCGAACGGAAAGCGTGACAAAGAAAAAAGCAAAACGAAGCGAAAAAATAAATTACTCTTGTCCAATTTTTTCTGGAATTTATAGAGACATAGAGTTGAGAGAAAGTAGATATTATATTCCTAGGTATCCTCTATAGGCTTGTGAAAAATGCACCAGAATATACTGAGCAGTTTCTAAGATTTTTGCATTTAAATAATTCAAATTCAATCTTAGTCGAGCAGAACTACACAAATTTTATTTATATGATAAACAAAATTACCTACATAAAATATAGAAAATAGTATAAATGTTCGTCTTAATTTTGTAAAGATTTCGAGTAAGAAATTTTGATGAAACACAATAAACGTTCACTTTTCTGTTTCTTTATCTATTATAAACAAAATTACATAGAATATTTCGTTCCTTTTGAAATATAGAAAATAGTATAAATGTTCGTCTTTCTTTTAAAAAATATAACAATCGCAACAACTCCCTTGACTACCGAATAACAACTGACTATTCAACAGCAAAAAAGAGCCTCGAACGACGCGACGGATACGAGCATGAGAGATGCGTCAGCAGTTTATGCAATTAATACAATCGCGCATGGATTGCATGAACTGTGCGCATGGCCGTAGTTTAATATTTTTGTTTTTTGCCGAAAAATGAATCGCCTTTTTTTTCAGCGGAATTTGGCAGTACAGTCGAATCCGCTTATCTTAACTTCGCTTTACTGAAAAAATCGGTTAATTGAATAACCGAATTTAGCACGCAGCATTTTTTCAAAAATTCATACGAATAGCTCCGCTTAACTGAAACCCGCTTAACTGAAAAACCCGGTTAACTGAACAAACTACTACGTCAGAAATTAATAAATTATACTAATTCAGCTCCGCATTACTAAAACAAAGTTATTGAACGCGCCCATTAGTAAATTTTTTTATTTCGTCAACTGAACGTGTCAATTTTGACAGCACGATTTCAGTTGTGTTCTTAATTCTCCTTCCTTCGGCTTTACTACATACCCTAATTCTTCGTTGAATTGCTAACAAAACTTCGAACTTCGGTTAAGTACAACAATTTTTCAGTTATCCGAATTCCGTATAAGTGAAAATACCGCAAAAGTGAAATAAAATTTGTGGCAAATTGCCGTTTCAGATAAGCGGAGTAGACTGTAGTAAAAAGATATATTTGGAATGTCATGAGAACGGAAATGGTTAACTAGGTCATAGGAGTTCATAAAAACGCTCTAGCGAAGTACGGAAATCAACGGATGAGATGAGACCCTCTTAAAATTCAATAGGTATTCAAAATAATCTCCTGACTGTCAATATCGGCAATGAGCCAAACTAGGAACAGACTTGAGGTTTTAGACTTAACACTCTACAGTAACTCACAAACTCTACACTCAGGGAAAAAACGAGATAAAATCAAGATAATCAGATCAAGCCTATCCGTTGACGAAAGTCTGTTAAGCTCGGAAATTCTTAATCCAAGTGCAAAAATCTTACTTTGAGTATATTTTTTGATTAACCTTTAATTCTTATTTTAATATTGTTCTATAAAAGTATTAAGAACGTGTAAGCTAAAATTAAGCCCAAAGTAATTGCATTCGAAGAATGAAACAACTTGATTTTGGATCATTGTAAACTTAAAATAAGCTTATTTATTCATAAACATATCGCAATGAAGAATGTGTGAGCTTAAATTAAGCCGGAAGTTGTTTCATTCTAAGAAAACAACAACTTGATTTCAAATCATTGTAAGCTTCAAATAAGCTTATTTATTCTTTACATAACGCAATGAAGAAAGTGTGAGCTTAAATTAAGCTCAAAATTACATTATTTTTCACGTAATTATTAGCATTTAAAATAATGCTCCCAAAAGCCCAAAATAATTACTCTTGAAATAATCTTTCAAAAATTTAAATAAGAACAAGTTATCCTTATATTACATTTTTTGGAATGCTTCAAGAATGTCGTATCAAAATTTAAGATTACACAGTTTTATTTGTCAAATTTTTTGTCAACTCCGTCACTTTCCTGTTTAAGAAAATAAAACAAATTAATGCTTTTTTTAAATATATATATTTATTGAAAGAGAATCGCTTATATGGCCTTAATTCTAAAATATGTCTTTCCATTATTTAATTTTTTGAGAAGATTCTTTAGTCATCATCTTCATCGGAGGCAACTTGTTGCAATGGATTATTATTGCAAGACCAGAAAATTAAATTGTCTTCCGCATCCGCACTGCCCAGCAGTAAAAGCACTATCCATTTTTTTAATCACTTGCACTTTTTTCAAATTTTCACTCTTTTATTTTTTTAATACACTTAGTTATGAAAACGCGTGATCAATCGGAATGAATAATCTTTCTGTATCCATCCTGCAAGTTTTACATTGTGCGGCTTGATTGGAGAATAGACTTCTTGTATCGGTAATGTTTCGATCTTAGTTTGACATTGATCATGAATGTTCAGATCTTAATTGGTTTCATTATATTAATACGTGAACATCAAAAGTTTCGGTACACTTTTTAATCAAATGAGGACTATAGAACTTATATCATTCGTAAGGTACTGTGCCATAGATTTGCACAAACCAAAAATCGTGGGTATATGTCGCCATTAAGGCTGGTAAAATTAAGTTATGAATTTCCCATGCAAAACAGGTAATTGAAAGGATTTTCACGACATTCAATTTCTCGCCAACATATTACCATAGTAACGTATTCGTCTTAGATTAAAACCTAGCAGCTCATTTACGAAAATAGTTGTGGAACGGTTGTTAGTAGGTATTACATTTTACATACTTATACAAGGAATGGTGTATTGGTGTGCAAAGAATCATGCAGATGATATGGCTAAGATTTAAAGATTGGAGAGTACAATTCTTATTCGATCCTGAATTTGAATGCAAAAAACATAATTCAGGTGATATGGTTCAGATTTTAATATTACGTAGGCTTGATTTAAAATTAATATGCTTGATTCTAGATTTTTGCTATTGTTTTAAGAATCATTCGACTTATTTTGAGATTGAGCATGTAAGAATGAAGAACATTAAGAACATTAAGAATAAGTCTGATCGGACTAGAATTTAGCTTGCGATATTTTTATGAGTGTAAATATTATGGAATAGAGGGTCTTCTCGGAGCCGTCCTTGGTGAAATCCGAAGGAAGCCGGTCAGCGGAAATTCAAAAGTGCTGTCACTATTGCTAATCGCACAGCCTGGCAAAAATTCTGCAATGAACTAGAAGATAGACTTAGGAAAGTCCTATCAAAAGAAGGATATCTCAAGGATAATAATGGTAACTGGAAACAGTCCTGTGAAGAGACTCTGAGTCTGCTTCTACAGATGCACTTTCCGGGTAGTATTCGGAAAGTGTATTGTATTATGACAGCCCTGATGAGACTATTCATGCCTAGAATGTGAACACATTCCCATGTGAGAAGGGAAAATTACCTGAAAGCCTTTTTTTGAAATTAAGTTGTGATTTGATGTAGTCGGTTGGAAACGTGACCTCGGTTATTATAGGTACCCTCTGGGATTGTTGCAACTGTAGTTGCTATGCTTGATGTAGACTGGACGTTTGTTTCGGGTATGTAACCCGGAAAGTGCGTCTGTAGAAGTAGACTTAAAGTCTCTTCAGAAGACTGCATCCAGTTACCACTGTTGTCTTTGAGATATCCTGGAACGGCACGTTATTTAGTTTTTTTGTAAGTCAAGCACCGGCTTTGAATAATTCCCAGCTGGACTGCGAGTTAGTGAGCTTGGCCAAAATAAAAAGAGATTTGGATTTCCTTCTAAATTTTTCTTGATGGCCATTCCTCGCGGGCTCTGAGATAATTTACCTGTGCCTATTATCTTTTCGTCTACTAGAAATTCTATAATCCTGTGATCTGAGAAGGATTGTTATTTATTATTTATTTATTTATTTATTTATTTATTATTTATTTATTCCATAAGACTTAACAATTGTTATACGTTTCCGCGAAGCCTTAGTGGCTTTTCTGCAGAAGGTTGCTTTTCGAAAGGATAGAAATACATTTTAGATAGGTACATTTCGGTTACATTTTACAAATTTAAAAGATTATTAAAAAAAGAAACTTATTTAATATTAATTTAGCTATTTGGATTTAAATTTTAATTTAAAAGAAAATTTTTAATATTTTTTTTTCTAGTTTTAAAATTTGTTATGTTTTTAAGTTCTTGCGGAAGTGTGTTTAAGATTTCGGGAACGCTGGACTTGAGCTGTCTTCTACCATAGTTGTTGCAGTTGCGGGGCACTTGGAGCATACCTTGGGCACGTCTTCTTGTATTTATTCCATGGTTGATTGGCGTTATAAATCGGTTGTCATCATAGTACTCCAGTATTAGTGTCATCTTAAAGATATTTGCTACTTCCAGGACATTAAACCTTCTTTCTTCAGGAACATTGTCAAGATTATTTCCGTTTATATGTCTCAGTGCAGAATTTTGAAGTTTCTGAAGTTTTTGGATGTGAGTTGCAGATGCGTTGCCCCACGCAAGTATTCCATATCTTAACTTTGATTCCACTAGCGCAAAGTATACTTGTTTTAAGACTGGTGGTGTGGCATGGTACTTCAGATGGGTTAGCGCGTATAACGCTCTTTTCAGGCTCATCCGCAGCTCATTGATGTGCTTATCCCAGAGAAGATGACTGTCGATGATGACTCCAAGATACTTGTAGCTTTCCACTATATCAATCAGATGGTTAGTTGTGTTATGACATGCATCATTCTTAAAATAGATTTGATGTTGGGTCGCTTTAAACTGTGGACTTCTGATGTGCATCATCTTAGTCTTTGCGGCGTTGATCGTCAAACCGTTGTCATGGCACCATTTCACTGCAGCATTGAACTCACCCTGCATTATTTCTGTGGCCGTCTGCAGAGACCTGTGTCGCACCACTATCGCTGTATCATCGGCGTAAGCAAATGGAATGCTCTGATTAAACACGCGAAGAAGCTCATTAGTATACAGTATAAAAAGAACTGGACCCAGTTTTGATCCCTGAGGGACTCCATATTGAACATGTTCTCTTTGACTGTATACATCCTTGATTTTGACACAAAAAAGCCTATTGTGCAGATAATCTTTTAGCCAGTCCGCCATTACTTCTCGTATACCAATACGTTCAAGGGCTTCTATTAGCTTTGAGTGATTAAGCGTATCAAAAGCTTTGCTAAAGTCCATAAACAAGACTAATACATGATGGCTTTTATTTAAGCTCTCGTTGATGCAATTTGCGAATTCTCCTAGCAATTTTCCAGTGCTTTTATTTTTCTGGAAACCATACTGACTCTTGTGGATGAGAGAGTGGTTTTCAATAAAACTCTGTAACCTGTTAATGATTACCTCCTCTAGGCACTTTTCAACCACCGGTAATATTGAAATCGGTCGGTAGTTGCTGAGTTGGTTTTGAACACCTCCTTTGTATATTGGTCTTACTATAGCTGTTTTAATCATTTGCGGGATTTTAGCTTGCATCAGACTCAAATTCACAAATTTGCACAAAATTGGAGCAAAAATGTTCGCGTGTCTTTTAATATCCACCGCTCGAATCCCATCGACTCCTGGCGATTTGTTTTCGCCGAGCAAACCAATGATTCTAAGTATCTCAGGGATATTTGTTTTTTGAGCAAAAACTGAGTTGGCTAAGGTAGTATTCGTGTGCGTTGATGTGTTCGTGTCGCAATGATGCATTATGTTCAGGATCTGTGTATTAAAAAGTTTCGCACATTCGTTAGCAAGACTAGTTAAACACCTTTCAGAAGGGAAATTTTTGATCATTGTTTCATCAACGCCAAGCCGTTTCCTTCCCATAATTTCATTTATTAGACCCCACGTCTTACGAGGATCGGATCTAAATTGGTTGAACTTGGTTTTATAAAACAAAGATTTTTGTGCTGTTATTTGTTTATTAAGCTTATTTCGGAAGTTCTTATATTCAAGCTCATAAGCCTTGCTTAATCTATTATTTTTCCACCTTCTGTAAAGTGCATCTCTCTTTTTACATTTAGAGATTAAATCTGCAGACATCCAAGGGTTATGTTTTCTTTTTTTTCTTATAATTCTTACAGATGTCGATCTTTTGTATATATCTTCCATCTTGTCAACCAACTTTTGATAAAGAGAAATAGCATCACATTCATTTAAAACTTCCTCCCAATTTTCTTCACAAATTAGTTCATTTACTTTGACGTTACATATATAGGACATACTAATCACTTTTTCTTCGACAGCTGGTGTTCGTATACCTGTGGAGTATAGGGTTGGATAATGATCTGAAATGCAACTTTCAATGACTGCTGAATTAATTTGGTTATCAGCTGCGCTAACTATGATGTGATCAATTACCGACTTTGTTCCTGTTTTTGGCTCCACTCTGGTATACTCCGTTATGACATTCATCAAACCCAGTGACGCTAGCATCTCTAAATAATCTTTTACATGGTTTGAGCTCGAATCATTGATATTGATATTCATATCATTCAACAGATACTCTTTCGACCAACGATTCCAGAAGTGCTGTTTGATTTGTGACAGTAACCGCCACCTGTTTAACGAAGACGCCTTGCAGTCGGTAACCAAGGGTTCAGCTATTGCGTTAAGCGGCGCCCCAATCAAGAAATGTCCTGGAGTAAGCACCTGCTCATCGCTAGGATCACTAGACATCACGCATATGGGCCGAGAATTTAAAACGGCTTCTATCTCTGCCACCACTGTTGCCAACTCCTCGAACGTCAAACAGGCCGCACTAGCCGTTCTATGGAGGTGATTCTTGGCTGATTTCAGCGCAGCCTCCCATAAGCCTCCGAAATGAGGCGCTCTAGGATGAATGTGATGAAACTCGATCCCTTCTGCAGAACACCAATTAACGATCCCTGTTTGAGTCTATTGCTCCAAAAAGTGCTGCTTTAATGCTATCTCAAACGATTCTCCTAATATCGAAGGATCCTCTTTGAAGGGTAGCCTAACAACAAATCGACCACTATTACTCCACTATTCGCAGAAAATCGGTGTAAGAGCCTATGATGTGGTAACGTGCAGATTCGACTTTGTACAACGACGAACCGAATGCCCCTTTTCCAAACAATTTATACACATGACCAATTTCTTTACTTCCTGGAACCTTCTGGCAACCGACAAATTTCAAAATTCTGAGCAAGAATCTACAACATGGTTATCAGCATGACAGTATTCACACTGCACACGTTGTGCGGCTAACGAAGTACCCCTAACATTTCTGTTTGATCTGCTTCTATCGTTCCTAGTACGTGGTTATTGATCCGATCTCGAACTACTCTTGAACGCACCTTTCGAGGTAAGCAATTTCGATTCCTTTGCTTCTAGATTCTGACAACGACGGTCTAACACTACCGTAAAATCCTGCCAATCCGGCAATTTACTGTAGTCATTGGAATCCTGCCATTTGGTCTGAGTTTCTGCATCAATTCGATCTAACGCTAGCGAAATCAAAATGGCATTGGTAAAGTCTTTATAATTGCCAATCGAGAGCATTGCCGTCAAATGAGTATTAAAACTATCCTCTAAATTTCTCAACGAAAATGCAGAAACCTTGTTGATTTTTGGGATTTCCAACAATAAATTTATGTGCTCTTGAAATATGAGACTTTTATTATCAACGCGCTTTTCTAATCATTCGAATGCCTTACGGTAATTAGTGCCTATCATGTCAAACTCCTTACCGGCACCCAAAGCTGCACCCGAAAGACAACAACGAAGGTAATTGAATTTTTGCAAGTTGTCACGGCTATCATCTTTATCCACCAAATTATTAAATAAACAAATAAAATTGGGGTACACGGAGAATTTTCCGGAGAAAGTTGGAAGCTTTATCTGTTCTAGCTTAGAACGAGTGGGTGCTTGATGTTGAAAATAAGTGGTATTTAACATTTCACCTCCGACAGCTGTAGTATTTTGTCTCGCCGCTGACAAAAGGCCGAATATTGCCGACTTTGTGCTCACGTAAATATCTTCCACTTCATCTCGAAAGTTGTAATTCGCCGCAACATCGTTCGCAATATTAAACCTTTCAATGGTTGTCTGAACGTTTAATATTTGCTTGAAATACGACTCAAGTATGCCTAATCTACACTCTAGCTCAGTTGCAGTTAGTGAATCGCCCTTTTTTGCTATGAGAGATTTAATTCTTCCCAGACTAGTCTTCGTAGTACCTCAACACCTTCAACTCCGATAAGGTTTTATTCGAACTGCTAGCATTCTCGACCTGTACTTCCTGTCTATCAACAAGTTCTTCCTGTACGTCTCCTAGCATTGTATTGATAATAATTAGCGGCCTCGACACTCGATAAATCAGTCACAATACGAAAACGTGAAATACTATAATTTGCAACCCGATTGATTGTGAAATCAGTAACAACAACAAAAATTTCCTTTGTAATTCCAACAATAACTATGTTCGATGACGATGACTCGTCAACAGCAAATGCAGCAATAACAGCAACACGCCCTTGAATCTCCAACAACAATAATGTTCGATGGTAACTTTTCCTAGCAGCAGCAACGATTCTTTAAGTTTGTCAAGTCTAAACCGATTCCCCAAAGTTTCGCAACAAACTATCACGCAACAAATTGCCAGCAGCAAGACTTTTTTCACCACAAACAAATAGAGCAAGTAAAAAATAAAAAGCTTACTTGTGGCCTTGTGGTGTTGATGACGATCACCGAATTCACCAAATTCACCTTATGGTCCAGAAGCTTTTCCTGGGCTGCTGCGAGATGAGTTGAGTGATGATTATTCGTTGAGTGCGATGAAACACGCTCTTCAGAATTAATTTCCTCTCTCTATAGCGGTCGTTTCCCTCTTCTGCTTTGATGTTTGAAGTCCACTACGTCGGACGATGTAAAGCTTTTCTTTCTACTGATGGCTTAGAAATTTCGCTAGCGCTCTGCAATCAGTGAAACTATTAATACATATATTAATAAAATGTTACCATGGATTGTTTGGTGATGGATATTTGTGTAGCTCGAATTATTCTCAGCACTTGGTAGGGATGGCGGTTGATTATATGATGGGAATACGAATTATTCCCGGGTTTCGGCACCAATGTTTTTTCTGCTAGTTTACAGAAAGTTCCTAGCTGTGCGTCGGGTTAACTTCTCGTCGACGACAGGGTAAATTTAATTTTTGTTTTTCACGAGACTTATTTAAACAAAGAAAATCAAAACGACGTTTTTCTCAAACGTTATAAATTTAATTATTTCAATTATTTGTGCGTCTGCACTGTACAACGACTGTTTTCCGACTCTATCGAGAACAAAGACTAATTTTCCTACTGTAATATAGGTACTCTTCTATCTTGGCATCTCTTTAGTACCAAGTTTCAATCTTAACTGAGATGCTAGTAATGCCATTGTAATTCAATTTAAGTATTAACATTTCAATATTTTATACTTCAACAACATATACAAACTTTTTAATCTAAGCTGTCTTCTGCAGCAACAGGCATCACTGTAGTAGTTCGCCCCCTTCGGGTAGGGGAAAGAATATGCCCGAGGTAGACATGCCTATCGTAAGAGGCGATTAAAATCCAACCTCCGTATACCGAGCGTATAGTGTATACAAAAAAGTGCTATGAACAAGTACAGCTTTACTGGAAAATCCACCCTCTTCGGTGGTCTGCGGATTCTGGGGAGAGCCGCTTATTGCAATCCATTGACCATTTCATTACATGTTCAATTGTATCTCGATCTCCTCCCTCTAGATCGAATAACCCCGGGAAAAGAAGTCTGCCGGGAGCACCAGCGCGTGAAAAACAGGAGTCAGTGAAAATTACAAGTTTTGAGGAAGAAAATAAAGCACTCCGAATTAAGCTTAAGGAAATGGACCTACTCTATCAAGGTATTAAGAAAGAGATAGATCTGTTAAAAGAAGAAAATAAGGTACTAAGGAACAATCATTTGCAGAAAGAACGTGAATGTACTCCACCACGCTTAGCTAGTCGGGAATACCACACCAACGAAGAAGAGCTAGTACACGCGAAACGAATCAGGTCCCTAAGAAAAGTCCTGGTATTTAAAGGAGGGCCGGTTCTTCGCCCGAAGTCGAGCCAACTTCGAGTGCAAATTCGCGCACCGCCTCCAACAAACGTCGTTGGGGTAACGGAATATAATAGTTGCATAGCCTCCTTAAACGAACGATAACATCGAAATTTAAGGTTACATCTTTAAAGAAAAATGCGTGGAAAATTAACGTCGATAACCACGATGATTACCGGGCAGTGTCTCTGAAGCTAAATACTGATAAGATCCAGTAGTATACTTTCGAAATAAAGTCAGAAAGGCCACATCGTGTTGTAGCAAGGGGACTGCACCCCTCATGCACCAAAGAAGAGGTTATAAACGACATCCAAGCCAAAGGGTTTAAAATTCTTGAAGCCGTTAATATCAACAAGAAGGAGAAGCAACAAACAGAAGTCGATAATGATATCCTGGTAAGCTTTTTATGCTTACATTCATTACATTTATGATGACATCTACCGTATTTATGATGACATCTACCGTATTAAAACAATAATGAATATCGTGGTAAAAATCGAGCCCATGCGTAGAAATGTAAGAATAATTCCACTGTGCAAACGTTGCCAAGGATTTAATCATACGCAAATGTATTTCCAAAAAGAACCGCTATGTGTGAAATGCGCCGGTAATCACCTCTCCCAAGACTGTGGAGTAAAAAACAATCCTCCGCTACTTGTGCTAATTGAAAGGGAAAGCACCCGGCAAATTATAGAGGCTGTGAAGTAGCTAAAGAGTTGCAAAAACGGAGAGATGCGCTACTTAAGCTCCAACTTGCTAAATCAAAACTAAGACTAAGCGTAAGACCGCTCAGGAAAAAGTAGGCAATCTAAAACCTCCGGTTCGTGAACGTAAAAATATCAAAGAAAGGGAGACAGCAGAAAAACCCTCGACCTCTGTTGTCAAAAGAAACCCTACTCAAAAATTAACACCAATAAAACCATTGAATAGTTGCCCTCAGCCACCCAAAGTGCAGACCTACGCTCAGGCCGCGGCATTCGAAGAACCAAAAAACGTTTTCTCAGTTATTCTCGAAAAGCTTGAAGAACAAAGCAAAATAAATAAAATTATTCTCGAAAATAATTCAAGGCAAATGCGTACTTCAAATGTAATATGAATGAAAAACCAATATTAAAAATATGTACTTGGAATGCAAATGGACTTTTGCAAAAGCTCGACGAATTTGAATTTATATATTGACATTTGCTTGATTCCCGAAACCCACGTAAAACAGCGATCATTTTTAAAAATAAAAGGCTATAGAGATTTCCAAGCTTGTCATCCATCGGGAAATGCGAGAGGTGGATCATCATTGTTTATTAAAGACTGCATTGAACAATACGAAGACCTGAAGATAGAACTGGAAACTATGCACGATTCGAGTAAAAAACAGTCAGTGTTCTGTTAGAATTTCATCTTTCTACTGTCCACCACGATCCGCGCTTGAAAAAAGTGTTTACTAAATTGCTTAAATCGCTCAATTGGCTGCGATTTTTCTGGGGTTCTAGATACATCTCGCGAAAATTTAGAATGATCTATGGGGCAGGTATGGAGTACAGTTGGGATTTCCACTCGACGGGAAAACCGACCTACTGGCCAACTGATACTTCAAAAATACCTAATCTGATAGATTTTTTTGTCGTGAAAGGAATATTAAAGTTGAAGAGAGCTTTGATCTGTCATCTGATCATTCACAGGTTAT